>JARGCV010000075.1:2582500-2952500 GCA_034064705.1 Bothrops alternatus
TAATAGACAGATGGAGAGAGAGAGAGAGAAAGGCTGGGTTTACCCATGGCAAAACTATGATTTAGTCACACCTGTGGAATAAACCACAGTTGGCTGCTTTCAAAATCACTCTACACTGTAAAATACAATTTATAGATCATAATCCTCTGTTTTAACATTTTGACCAGATTTACTTGCTTCTGCACTTTTGGGAAAATAGGATTTGGATAGGGCCCCAATCAACACACCCCCGCATTAAAAAAAAAAAGTTCCAATCTAGTATTTCTTTTTTTGAAATGTGGCCCGAGACAAGTTGCACAAAGCCTATTGAAGATATCCTGTTATGGGAAATTCTGCACTTGTGCTTAGCTGCAAGTAATCGAAACCTACTGCGGTGTACTGCAATATATGATTCCAGTCAGTGGTCAACTGAAGTTCACCCAGTGCCTCCATAGATGACTGAGGATGGCCCCAGCCCTCTTCTGTATTTTGTAGGCCCTCAAAACTACGAAATATGTCTCTGGCTAAGATGGTTTAGATGCTAGGTGAATACAACCCAGAATTTGCATCTATATACTATTAAAACTCTTGCTGTCATGACCTTTAACTGGGGAAAACTGCATCACAGGGTGACAATTTTTGAACCAAGGTATCTCACATGAACTAACTTACACAACGTGTCCAAAATCAGGGACCCTTGATGACTAAGGGAATGAAATTTGGAAACGTGTAGTGACTGCTTCAGTGCTACTGACTGCTACTGTGCTGCTGCTGTCATCATGTGATCTTCATTTTCAATGTTCCATTTTCAATGTGACAGTTTCCTAGCCAATCTCACAATACTCATTCCCACCCCCATCCAGCAGCAGCCACTTACCAGGGCAAGAAAGGGGCAGGCAGGGAAGGCAAGCAGATTTCTGACGCCCCTTGCCAGATTCCAACAAGGAAATTCAATGGGGAATTCAATGCTCCCACTGCTCTCCGCTCCTCCCCCGATCATTCATTTTCCCTGTTTAGATAAGGAAATATCTCTGAAACAATGATCGGACAGGGCATGGGTTGTCTAGTTGTCTAATTCTCTCTGATAGCATCAAGTCTGCTGCAGTGATTTTACACCCTGGAATTTATTCCTCAACATGGAAAGGAAAGCAATATAAAGAAACTTTCAGATCCAATGTTTAGCACCAGCTTAAGCTGCACCTAGGAATTCCTTTTGGTTTGAGATTAATATGCGATAGATTGAAACTGGGCAGAATGCGAAGGGAACGCTTCCATCAGTCCCCATTGTTTTCTTTGGTTGTGATAGATTTGCTGTTTGTGCCTTACTCAGAGCCTTAGGGATCAAAGCTGCTGAATCTGATCATGCTTATCCATCCTAGATATGCAACTGTTGTTGAAAGAATTGGGAACGGTGGTGTTTTGATGTATTGACTAGGACTGACAGATGCCAGATAAAAACAAGCTCCCTTTGCGGGTGAAGAGCTCACAATCTTTTGAGGAATAAAGATTTCCTGAGCTGCCCCCTTTCCACTCATTTTGGATACTGGCTTCACAGCCCAGAGAAAATCTCCTTGCTTAAGGAGTTGAATAAGTTGGTCTTTTTCAAAGGGAGAGCCTTGAAAAATACGGTGCTTTGCTGATGCTGATTAATGGGGACCCAGACAGGGGAAGCTATTTGAACTTTGGTTCTGGTGGGGACCTGCCATTAGTCTCTGTCCGAAATGTTACTGGACCTGCTTGGATGCATCATTTTACTGCTTATAGAGTGATAAGACTGATCTCCTACTGAGTACCGCTCAAAATCTGGATTAAGATTTCAACTAGTGCTGCAAACAACTATGCCGCAACCAAACCTACAAAAACTAAGAAATGATGGAACTGAATTATAGCACATCCGAACATTATACGGGGTAAGGTAATATAAGGGGGTATACTCCTTTCCCCCAAGTAGTGGGGAATCTATGGAGGATCTGCCTGAAAGTCAAAATTATGTACCTTTCTTAGTCTAGGATCTCTCCATCTTAATTCCTGTATCAAAACACAACAGCTTAAATTACTAGCACATTTTATTATCAGGCATAAAAAAACCAATATTACTCTGTGTGAAGAAATTCCAGATGTGTCACCGTACTGGCAAGCATACATTAGATTTCTCCCACTGTTAGAGAACTCTCTGAACATTCCTACCCGATTTATTTCCTTCTATTCAGCAAACATTTCCCTTGAATTCTTCACTGGGGCTCAGTCTCTTGAATGGCTTGTTCCTAAAAGTGTTCTAAATGACACAAACAATTTGCAAGCATTTTCTTCTGAGACTTAATTGTTCTCAAAAGGTTTTTCTTAATACCAAAGTCAGGATTATAGCAAAGATGACACTGGAGTTTAAAGCAACTAAGAAATTTAAACCCAAGTCTTCCCTTTACTTTAACTGAATTAGAGATAAAACATGAAGAGAAGCTTTGATCTCTTTTCACTGCCTATAATTCTACTACTCTACATATTTGTTGGTAAGTCTCACTCTTTTCTTTGGAGCCAAATAAATACACCTTTATTTTATTAAACTCCACTCTAAGACAATCATGCATTTTCTTCCTGAGAATGAATCCACTGAACAGAAGGCAAAAGATTGCAGTCTAAACTTGCTCTTATTTAAAAACACAATTAAATATGGTAAGTATGACTGCTACCATAGGATTTTATGATTTCCTTCCTCTGTTATACATTAAAAATTACGGTGTGGCCACCCCAGGGCCACACTGAGACTCCTCAGAGTTTCTGCGGCTTGGGCTTCTGGTTGTTCCAGCTCTCCACACCCTTGTCCTATAAAACTACTACAGATCCATGTGAATTTTCCATAGTATATCACTGCCGACCACGTCTATGAGAAATCCTGTAATTTTAAATGGGTATACGAAGAATTTTTATGGCATAGATTTCCCTTTTGTTAGAAGGCAGCCTATTTGGGAATGCTACCAGCGTTTTCCCTCCCCCAGTCTTCTGAAACACAGGCCCCAGTTATTGGGGATTAGATGGAACAGATGCATGTAAGATGCTTAAAGCTTTGGTTCAGACACAAGGCTGATCCAGCAGCTCAAGACACAAAGATAATTAGATGGGTAGAGAGCAAAGTGTGGAATTTGCCTGTTGCTATATAGGAAGATTTTGGTTCTGGCCCACTCTACTAAGCAGGTCCAACCCTAACTAGCCTCTTAGATCAGCCAAGTTCAGATAGCTGTTCTTTTTTTCCCCTGTACTTTTGACATAGTCCTCGAATTGTAACTGTTTGTTTAGTGACCATTTGCAGTTACAACAGCACTGGAAAAAAATGAATTAGGATTGTTTTTCACACTTATGACCGTGGTAGCATTATTTATGCATCATAAATACATGCCAGTTTCCAAACATCCGAATTTTGCAACCTTCTGAGAAGCAAAGTCAATGGAGGACGCCAGATTCATTTAACAACTGTGTTACCAACTTAACAACTGTGGCAAGAAAGGTCATAAAATAAGGGAAACTTACTTAACAATTGTCTTGCCTAGCAACAGGAATTTGGGACTCAGTTGTGACCGTAAGTCGAAGACTACCTGTATGGTTTTCCCTTGTATACTGTATGTGAGGTCAATTATGGATCAGACTTTTTTTTTTAGGTTAAAACAACTCAGATCACTTAACCAGGTTTATTCAAAGAGCAATTCCTTTTTTACTTGCTGTAGATGTCCCTTTAACATGTTCTGGAGATACAGAAACTGTATGGATACTACACCACTTTGAACCACAGTCACACAACTGGAATAATGTTTTAAAAACCCAATGTGGTTTTTCTTATACAAAAAAGAATCCCGAGTACCCAAACCTTATGTAAAAGAGATAACATTATTTACATTTATCAATGGAGCCAATGCATAGGTGACTTCATCGGGCGCTGACAGGGATCCTGGGCTCTTTTGTCTGAAAACCCAATTCTGTACCTCAGCCTTCCTCAATCTATTACTCTCCAGCTGTGGACAACTCCCGTAATTCCTAAGCAGCAGTTGAAAGGTTTATTTATTTATTTAACAATGTTTATATCACCCATCCATCTCACAAAGGGTGCCATTGGTACAATAAGTCAACAGTTGAAATGTCACCCTGATCAAAGGATGATGGGAATTGCCACTCAACACACTGGAAAAGCTTGAGCCTGGAAAAGGGTGCGGCACGTGTCCTTTTAGTTAATACCTAAGCATCACTAAACTCAAGGAGCTTTTAGAGGGAAAGCACAGCTTTCGTTTCAATTCAAAGACGCTTCTGACACCCATGTTTGAGTCCTTGAGGAGAACTCAAAAGATTAAGAGAAATCTTAATTCAAATCTACTTATGTTTTATTTTTAATCCCACCTTTATTATTATTATAAATGACTCAGGGCAGCAAAACGTACATAATAGTCCTTCTGCCTCCTATTTTCCCCACAAAGTCTGTGAGGTGAATTGGGCTGGGAAAGCGAGTGGTCCAAAGTCACCCAACCAGGCTAGAATCCAGGTGACTGCGAGTTCTAGTCACGCCTAAGATGGGACTAGAACCCAGCCTCCTGGTTTCTAGCCTAGTGCCTTAACCAATATTGACCATACTAGGTCTAGTAGCTACTGAATAACTAGTTCTATGAGTAACTCCACATCTGCAGCAAACTGCTGAGCGGTAAAAGTAAAAATAAAGGAGAAAATTCTATTTATTTTGCCTGTCCTGTAGAATGCAGAGAAGTGCCTGCATGTAGTGGTACAGCAGGACAAGACTTAACATAGCTGCCTTTATGGACTATGTCTTTCAAAAGGACGTTTCTGATCCCTACTTCACGCCAAGTCAGATTGCAGAAAGAAAAATCTTTTCATTATCTTTTTCACCGAGAACAAACACAATGCCAGAGTTTGCTCAATAATTGTTTGACCAGTTTAAGAAGTTCCTCCTTCTCCTGTAACATGACTTCCAAACAAATGTCATTTTGAGAATAATGGGGGTAGAAGAGCCAGCCAACAAAACTGGTGATGCATACTACCGAGGGCAGCAGTGTTTTCTTCTAACATCATTGTTATGTAACATATACTTATATTGCAATTGTTGACATGTATACTGCCTGTTGTCAGTTACTGCAGCTAAGAAGGGGAAAAAAAACCTACATTAGATTCTGCATCAGATAATTAGTTTACAATATTGCATGCTGCCTCAAGGAAGTTGTTTCTAATAAATGTTATGCATAATATTCAGTAACATTTGAGACCTGAAACAACATGTGGCAATGGGGGGGGGGAAGGAGCAATCTGTTTTTTAAGAAAAAGAAGCCCCAATAACAGCTGAGAAATATATTAAAATGCACTTTAGGGCTACGTCCTGCTTTTCCACCATATATGGTTCAGTTAAGGAGCTATTACTAGTGCTTACAGAACTATCTGTTCTTCTGGAAATTTATGGCATGACTATTTATTTTATTTATCATATGCCACCTATTTTGCTGAATAATTTGGCCTTGGAAAATCAGATTTGTGGCAACAGAAGAATGATTTCAAACATTCCTATTAAATGATTGCAACTGAGGGATGCATCAATAGGAACACAATATTACATATGAAGTGAGCATCTGTTGGGGAACTACTAGGTCTAGATTTGTGAATACTTTCATTGTAGAAAAGTGTGTCTCCATCCTACTCTAACAAAAAAAATATCTTTCTGCCAAAATCTGCAACCAGCTGCTGTCTGATAAAAGCAACTACATATAAAAGAAATGCTCCCTTGGAGAGATTTCTACTTGCAAGGCCTCAGGCTGGAACATATCCCACATATCTAAAATAAGACAGTAGCTTTCTTGACCATTTAAACAGATTGTGTAAAAAAAACGGTCTGAGAATAAATTGATGCTTACTTGTTCAAGACACGAACATATAAGGAAGCAACTATTATAATCACATATCTACATAAACATTTGTGAAATAAGTCTGCAATTAAGCCTTATCATCTCAAAGTATCTAATGCATTTGAGTAAGTTTCTATCTTCAACAAACCTAACCCCAAACAAGTAGCCAGGCTCATTGGCCTTCAGTTATTGGTGCTCTCTCTTTCCAACCAATCACTTCTGCCATGCTACTAGAGGAAGTAATCCTGTCCAGTACGCAGGCTGCTCTAGCTCTTTGAACCTGGTTTAATGAACTGAAGTTTGCTTCTAGATAGCCCCACCATGTGGTTACTCTTGATACTTTGCTGTTGCCAGGAATTGCAGCAAAAGATGATCAGCAAGCTCTCTTTCTCATTTCCTTTCTGTTTTCTGTATGTCACAACCTTCCCAGATAGTGTTCTGGTGTTCTCCAGATATGTAGGGTTTTCCATACTTCTCAGCCAACATAATCAACAGTCGTGAGTAGACAATTGTGGGAATTATGGCACAAATACAGCTGAAAGGCATCAGGTTGAGGAAAAATGATCCCTGGAATTATTTTGATACAGTGATGGATGATATATATAAAAAAAACACCTAAGGAGAGTTAGAACTGGTTAGCATTGGTACTTCTTGGTGTAGGTTAGGCTGGTGGAATTTTTTATAAAACAAAAGTCCTGAAAGAAATGGAACAGAATGTGCATACTGTAGCTAAATCTATATGGGCTTCATGAACATCCATGACTTCCTGGGTATTTATGAAATCAAGAATCAGGCTTGGCTTGGAGACCCAGTTATTGTACAGATACTGGTCTACTGCCAGAGAAGTATGTTAACTTTTTCCACCAACACAATCTATTCAGATTCAACAGACCAAAATTGTACATGCAGTTAATTGGTTTTAATTAGGAGTAATCTTCACATGTAATTGTTACATAAACTTTTTCAAGAATTGTATGTTTTGTACACCTAGAGCAGGGATAGGCAACTTTGGCTTTTATGACTTGTGGACTTCAACTCCCACAATTCCTGAGCCAGCACGGCTGGCTCAGGAACTCTGGGAGTTGAAGTCCACGAGTCATAAAAAAGCCAAGGTTGCCTACCCCTGACCTAGAGGAAAAATTTAACTCACGGAATAGACAACCTAATTTAGCTCATGCATTACATTGTCCACATATAAATACAGGGCATTGTGGAGGCAGATGGCAATAGTAGGCAAGACTTTTGAGTGGGAAAATTCCATCTGTTGAGTAAAATCTATCCTCAGAGTTCTTTCCTTAACACAAAGGAAGATATGGAGTAAATCATTCTTTCTATGCACAAAGGAGCAAAGAAATGCAAAATGGAGGTTTGGATGAAATCTGCTTTATGCTGGTAAAACTGTATCCAAAGTCAGGCTCCACAACATTAAACAACAAGGCATATCCTGTGGGTATCTTATTATCATTCTTCATTCCTGACGGGAGCTTGCATCAGCAGCTAATTCTGGGAACCAGAAAGCAGCAATGATAATCATGCAGTAGATACAAATTCTTGTGGGAAGCTATGTGGGACACGCTATTATTAAGAATCTTCACACTGTGAAATAATCTCACCCCACAGTGCCATTTTGTAACTCCAGTTAAGTGGTAGTTCAGAGGGACAAACCTTAATAGGGACAAAAGTACAATATTAAGAGTATTTGATTTCTTCGAAGTACAAGCACATTGTTTGAGAAAAACACCTGGTTTGAATGAAATTTCTATGTAACATTTGTGTAATTAAAGCCAGGGGAATCATTTGGATAAGGTTTAAACATTTAGAGCCATTAGACTACTGGTGTCAACAGATCAAAAGATTCAGCTGACTAGCAAGTTGTATTGATCTCTAGCATGGATGTAGGGTACTCAAAGGATACTGGAAATAATAGCATTCAAGCTTACAATGTAAGTAGGTACTTACTCCGTCTTAAATATAACGACTTCATGGTATGGCTTCAGACTCAATTCCAAAATGATGTAAAAGCAATACTTGTATGTAAGGGATTGCATTGTCTGTTAATTTCTCAGTTGAGTTCAAATTAATGTTTATGACATCATCCAGTTTAATTAGACTAATGGGACAGTCCTTCGGGAGGGGGGCGGTATAGAAATTGCAAAATAAATAAATAAAATAAAAATGAAAATAGTGCACTTTTGAACGTGTAAGTTACCAGTGTTGTTCAAAAAATGTTAAACAATTTAGAAATGTTAAGGGTAAAAAAGATTGTTCTAAATATGCTCTTAAATAAGGAAACATTTTATACGTGAACCATAGAATTTCTACCAGTATTTCATAATTACAATTCTAGAACACTATGCTTAAAATTTACTCTGATATAATAATAAATTAACTAGTGTACTATGATTTTTGCCTGAAGCTTTCAACTGCAGAAACACTGCTAAGGCAGTAAGAAGAATCTGACAAAGCAAGATTGTTTAAAGTAGATTGGTATAAATCCAGATTAAGTTGCATTAAAATCAATAAATATGTTGATTTTAATTAGACTAATGGGACAGTTGATTTGATTTTAATGAGATTAAAGCATTCAAATCCCCTGTCCAGGACAACTGACAGCCTAGTTTATCTTTCCTTTTGAAAAAGAAAAACAGCAAAATTTCATATGAATCTAACATAGGCTTCATATAGATTTTTTTTAAAAAACTCTCTAAAATAAGACACTGTCCATATGCCACACTTCTATCCACTGTACATACATGCATGCCTAAGTTACTGCTCCAAGTATCAAAATGTCACCCAGACCTAGATTAAATAATGATCCGCTTAGGGTGAATTGACTGATCATATTAATGGAAAACCAAATGAACCACAATTCAGCTTAGTGCGATGTGCACTCAATTAAATATGAGTGGGATTTTCTTACCCACAATCCTGAAAAATTCTAGACATATACCTTTGTTGTTAATAATCTGGAAAAGTTCTCTACTAATGGAGAAATAAATAATTCTACATTTTAGGGTGGTTAATAACTATTTTTAATATAGAAAACTATCTTACAAAAATCAGTTTTTTCACCAAAAAGGAACTTGAAAACATTTTGTCCTATTCCTTCATGAGTAATTATTTCAGAGATGGACAACGCATAGTTCCCAGTCAGTTGAGCTCTCTCATTCCTGTATGTGCTTTACTAGTTCTTTGCTTTCTTCTTAGCATTAGTCCCAACCTCAGCAATAAAGAGGGATGGACACATCTCTGCACCTCTGTGAAAACGACTAACTTGTCAGAACTGTCATCTTTGTTCAATAATCCTTAGTAGTAGACTGCTCATCTCATTTATTATGCATTAACAGTTTTATTAATGCAGATAATTATTCTCATAAATAGAAGTAAGCATTTTAAAATATAATTAAAATGCAACTTTCGTGATCATAATCCATTCAGTAAATCTCTCTGAGCTATAGACAAAATATATTCAAATGGAACACTGAGCAACACAAATTATTAGTTTTAAAACACCTCTTCAGAGAAGGTTAAAATAGGGATACCAAAGATGTTCAGCTATTTCAAGTAAGCAATGAAATAACTTACAGTCTTCCAAGACTTGGCTGAGTCCCTCTGACATGAGGAGGATGATACAAAAAAAATTATGTCTCAGTTTCATATCCTGAATCCCTGCTTTATTTAATTATTTGCTCCATGGCCAAGGTTAAAAGAATCAAATACAGTGGTACCTTAGTATTCAACTGCTTTGAAACTCATCAAATTTGGTACTCAACTCATTTGACTTGAAAATTTTGCCCCAGTACTCGTTTGTTTGGTATCAATGCATAAGCTAGAATTTGTTGGGATCAGCTGTCTTGAGACTAACTACATTATTCCTTATGCAAAAAACGTTCTTCGGTACTCATCGTTTTTGGTACCAATCATGCCTCCCAGAACCAATTAATGATGAGTACTGAGGTACCACTGTATTAGGAATTAACACACTGCTTTAATACTGTTTCTAATCTATTCTTCTATAGATACTGAATTTTATTGTATTGGTGTAACAGAATATTGTATTTTAGTAATATTCACGTTATTACAGACCAAGGAGATCAAAATTAGACAATATAAATTATGGAAATACTCATGCTAACTGGAAATTAAGAGTTCAAAATAGAAAAAGCACCACAAAATACAAAAATAAAACGTAAGTTACATTTTTACTGTCATTTCAAAACTTTTTTTCATATACAATCAAATATGGGAAACAGAAGAGCACAATTCTGCTGAATGTTTACAAGTTGTTATCCAAAGAAACTTTCAGGTATGTCAAACCTTATATCCAGCTTTATCTATGAAATCTGACAGATTTTGTTATCCATGATTGTGTTTCTGAATGATGGGAGAATCCCTGAATTTATACTGATGAGGCTCAATTTTAAACAATTTGAACTAGCATTCAAAACTCACCTGGTCAAACCACCAGAACACTTGACTGAAGTAAAATTACCAACAGTTACAAATGCACAGTTATATTGCAATCAAAAGACGACAGATGTCAAAAAAGAGCACACAACCCAAATTTCAGAATTGCAGCTGCTACAGAGAATATTGGACATATATGCAAGAACATTTGGGATCTCAGATTCTGTGCACTTTATCACATCAGCAGCCATTTAAAAATACTGCTAAAAGCAGTTACTCCTGCTTGTGCCTTTAGAATACAAAACTCCGATTCAGTGCTTTATGAGAGATTCGACATGTGTACTAAAAATAGCTACATACATGTAGCAAAGAGTGAGATCAATGGCTCAAATACTAAATAAGAAAATGCATAAAGACCTTGTAGAACAGGACACAATTAGAACAAGATGGGAAATGACATTTTCATTTGTGACAAAGAATCAGAAACAAAAGCATGCAAATGACAAATCAGCATTATGAAGAGACTCTGAAGGCACATTTCAGAAAGCACAATGATTTGCAATTAAAAGTTTCTTTAAAAGGAACTTGAAGTGCATTTTTAGCAATGTTCTCTGAACACAACTAAATGCTTAGTCCAAATATTTGATAGTATTCTCCTCAGTCAATATGGCTTTCAGCATATTTCAACTCCCAATTCAAGCCAAACACTAGGGAGGGTTTTGATGGCTGGGTTAGTAAAGGTTGACTGGGCTAACAAAATTTACTCGTCAGAGCCCACTGATCTTTTCTGTGTCCTCTTGCGTGGCAACCGTCTTGGAGAAGCTTTATCTGTAGTTAAAAAAGAGAAAGAACAGCCCTTACTTAACACTATGTGTTAAAAGAAACATTCTTTGGCAGACAAAAGATACATTATTTATTTAAAAAAATATTGTGCAAGCACCACACTCAAAAATATGGTATGAACTAGTTAGGAACATGCAACTGTTATCTCTTATGTGCCCTAAAATAATGGGAAACCAGATATCCAGTGCTAGCTCTGGTCTGGAAATGGGGCAGCCTTGAGTGAATGAAGTCTTTTTGCCCAGTTCGTTTCCTCTACTTTCAACAGGAGTAATGTAGTCCATGGTAAGTGGTTATAAGTGGTTATAAGTGGTTAGCCGCCCTGAGTTCCTGGAATAGGGCGGCATAGAAATCCAATAAATAAATAAATAAGGAAGGAAGATGCACAATGCCCAATTTTCCTCCGTAGCTCAGGGCAGCCAGTTTGAAAAATAATCTTCACATCCACATGTTTGAGAATATCGTATCTATACTTTGCACTAAATAGAAAGGATGCTGTAATTTGGCAAAATGATATTACGTTAGCCATGTGGAGCAGACATAAAGTTTACGCTAACTTATTACACTTTTTTTAAAAAGCCAAATTAATATTCAAGGAGCCACATGTCATTTTGAACAAAAGTCTGAATGCAACTAATCAGCTTATAATTTTGTATTTTAGTTCATCTAGCCACAATTATTTTGGGGGCTGGGTTTTCTTCTTAAAGTTGGCAGTCCACAGTGCCGCAATAATAGCAGAATCTATAATTAGCAGAATAATCATGTTGACTAAATATGATAGCAGTCTTTTTCTGATAAGCTGGGGAAAGTTGATGCATACTGCAGGACTAGCAATCTAATACTATCTGTTAACTCCTAGTAACAAATTACTCCAAGCCTACTTTGACTCTCTTTTGCATTCTGCCAATTTTTATAACTCTACCATGCCCAGCCATATCCTCAACTTCATCACTCCTTGCTTAGGATGCTCTCACAGAAAATGTCATGCTAATTAATTTAACTCCTGAAGCAACCAATTATTTGATATGTTTGCACCAATTAATGCAGCATTAGAGGCTTTTCTTCTGTGTTAATTGCCCACATATTAGCCATAACAAAAACATAAATACCAAGTTTAGTCAACCTAAGTCTTTTCTATAATCTCCTTTCAAAATTCATAATGAATTTCTACACACGAACTTCCTTAATTTCATAATATAGAATTAATGTAAGACAATCATGTTAAATATGCCACAGAATTTCTGAAAATTGTTAGCGATTTTATTTCGTTTTTTTTAAAGAGAAAATTTCATATTTTCTTTAGGAAATTATATATTAAACACTGTAGCAAAGTAAACATTACAGAGGGGATTTCTAATTCTGAATTATGGTAGTGTGGTATATTAATGCACTTAAAAGTTAAATAAGGAAATCCCGCCTCTGTTCTTTTGCCAGAAAGTATCACTAAGCCAGCCTTCCCTAAATTGGTGCCCTCCGACTCCAACATCTTGGCACTTCTGCCAGCACAAGGAATGTAATTAAACACATGTGAAGATCATTGTTGATGAAACCTTCACTAAGCTATCATCCCTTTAGTTAGCTTATACTTTAAGAAACAGTAAGTCTTGCAGCAATACATGTTACTTTCCCTGCAGAAATAACAACTGTCATTTAAGTTCTAATATAGTATGTAGAGTTCAGAAATGAAAGACTACATTAAGAGATATTTTTATTACTGCAAACTATTTATGATAGTTTTGCGCTGAATGAAAGCATATAGCAGTCTACAGTTAAAATATTTTATATTTTAAAATGATCTATTCAGGGAATACAATGTACGTATGTTTAAGTTCCTTTACCTCCTCTAGAAAAGAGACCTGATATAACATTTTGCCATGTATTTTTGCCATTTTCTATTTTCCAATAAAAATGCCCATTGGGTTACCTGATTCAGACTTATCACCATGTGATTCACTTAACAACCACAGGGCTCATTTAACAGACAGGGTGACTTACATAATGACCATCATAAAAACAGTCATAAAATCAAGTCTGGTACATGGTAACTCAACTAATGACCACAATGTCACAACCACGTATTCCAGGCTCAATTGCGGGTGTAAATTGAAAACTACTTGTAAAGATAAAATTTTGAACTATACAATTTGAGTGTTTTTTTAAAAAAATACAAATAAAAAAAGGAACATGGCTGTTAGCCAGTGAACTATACATTTTTCCTACTATGTAGTACAATTTCAGAGAAAAGCAAAATAAAATAATGGTTTAGTGACCAGGTTCTAGACAACAGATTTCCTGATATCTCACCAGCAACATAAGCAAGGTGCCTCTGAAGATGCCAGTTTGGGGGTCGAACGACCATTTCACGGGGGTCGCCAAACGCCGCAGTCCGCCTTTTTTCAATTTTTTTCGGCCGGCGCAGGGGGCAGCACCACGCATGCGCGGGGTAGCACCGCGCATGCGCGATGCGGGCCGCCGCACGTGCGTCGCATGTGCGCGATGCGGACCGTCGTGTTGCGCATGCGTGGTTTGGGCCGTCACGCGCGCCACGCATGCGCGGTTCGGGCCATCGCACGGCGCATGCAGAATTCGAGCCGTCGCGCGCACGCCACGCATGAGCGGTTCGGGTCGTCACGCCGCGCATACGCGGCGCAGGGCGGGGTCTCAGCCTGAAAAAGGTTGAGAACCACTGTTCTAGACTATGGTCACAAAACTCTTGAAATTAAAACTCTGCAGTTTTAATACAGCCCAGAAAAAAATTGTACTGGACTGCAACTTCAGCCTTATATTGGGTATTAACCTATACATTTCTTGGTCCTTTCCATCATATTCATTTTTGATGCAACTCTGGTCTGACCAATATAACTCCATTTTAAATAAGCCTCTTAAATAATCAGAAATTAGTGAACTGGCGGATATCAAGCATGTAATACATGCTCAAAAAGAAATACAGAAGTAAATCTCATAGCATTACACAACTGCTAAAATGAACAGAGTGGAAATAATTTTGAAAGAATGGGTGGGTATTCCAAGCATGCTGAACGTGCTCCAATTTTACACTGGAAATGGGCACGATCTCCTTTAAGGTCAGAATATTTCAACTTCTAATTGGATAAGATTTATTTTAATACTCCTACACAATATGCAACAGCTATTTGCCAAGTTTGTTATTAAAGCTGGTGAAATCCTTCAAACTTTGGTATTATTTTATAATTACATGCAGTTATTATAAATCACCAGGAATGAATCTATGTAAAATTTTAAAAGCCTCAACCCAGTAAAGTATATCTCACCTCTTCTACTTTGCACTGAAGGCAGAGAAAAAACAAAAACAAAACAAGATGTTAGCAAAGATTATAAGCATCTTAAAAATGTAATGTATTTGAATTTATTTTTGAGTTAAATAGAAACAGCAAAATTTAACATCCCACAATGTCTTCAAATCTACAGAGGCTACTTATTATCAATAATCATAGAATTACAGAGATAGACACAATGCCATGAATGATGCCGTTCTGACTAAATGAAATCTTAACATTCTAAATCTGCTCTTGACAGAAGGGAAATCTCTGGAACACAAAGGAAAAGATACGGGAGGAAAACAGGAAATTCTGTTGCATTTTTTTCCAACACCGAATATAGTCTAAAGTTCTGCCCAACTACACTTGCCATTAAATAAATCTACTGAAAAATAGCCTAATATATTTAAAAAGTCAGGTTGGAAATCAGTTTTTCCACTGAGATATTGTCTTCACTTTTTTACAATGCAAATACTTTTACTACAGACAAACTGCTTTGATACTTACTGATCTGATTTAAAGTTTCTTGAGGAATCCAACTCATGTCAACATCATTTTGATTAGAAGTTCCCATCTCTACTTTCTGAGCTGGTCTTTTTCTCTGCGGGGATTAGAAACAAGAGTAATGAAAGGGGCGTTGTCTTACCTGAACGCCTTTTCTCAATACGGAAATGGAGAATCCACCAATGGGTTTTCTCTGTCTGCATGCTCTTGAGACCAAGTAGCCAAACTTGATATGCCCCCTCTTGCTAGGAGATCCAGTCTTAACAAGGGAGAAAGTGGCTGAAGGTGGACGAGGTGTTGGTTATCAAACCCTTAAATACGGCCTAACTGACCTAAAGGGTGGGTGTGGATTCTCCATCTCCGTACTGAGAAAAGGCGTTCAAGTAAGACAACGCCCCTCCTCCAGTACAGAAGATGGAGAATCCACCAATGGGTCATACCAATGCCTCACTGTCCCGACAGGTGGGAAACAGATAAGGCTGGAATAGTGTCCCTGGAGACCACCTGCTGAAGGACCCTCCAACCAAAGGAGGCGTCTGCCGAAGTGAAGCAGTCGATCCTGTAATGGCGTACAAATGGGGAGGGTGAGGACCATGTCGCAGCCCTGCAAATCTCGATGGACACCTGAGTGGCCCATGCCGCAGAGGTCGCAGCACTACGAGTGGAATGGGCAGTAAGATGACTTGGAGCCGGCAGGGAAGAGGACTGGTACACCTTCGCGATACAGGCCCTGATCCACCTGCCAACAATGCCAGCGGAAACCTTCTGTCCTAGAGAAGCCGGATAGAAGGAGATAAATAGGGCCTCAGACTTACGAAAAGGCTCCCTACGCTTCATGTAACGCCGTAGTGCCCTGAGGATGTCCAGTGTGTGCCACTGCTGCTCCAAGTCATGGGAAGGATTGGGGCAAAAATTTGGCAAGATGACTTCCTGTGCTCTATGGAAGAGCGAGTTTACTTTGGGCACAAAGGCAGGGTCCAGACGAAGGACCACCCGATCGCTGTGAAAGATACAAAGGTCATTCCTGACCGATAGAGCAGCCAGCTCAGAGATACGTCTGGCTGATGTGATGGCGATTAAGAACGCAATCTTAAGAGACAGGTTCCGCAACGTAATAGTCACTATGGCCTCAAAGGGTGGTTTTGTTAGAGCGCGAAGGATGCGAGGCAATTCCCAAGAGGGGTACCTGTGTACCACAGGAGGCCTGGTGTTGCACGCACCCTTGATAAAGGCGCGAATCCTAGGATGGTGAGCTAAGGGAACTGAATCCACACAAGTGAGTAATGTTGACAGGGCCGCCACCTGTCTGCGAATAGTCGCAGGGGCCAGGCCTCTGTCCAGACTGTCCAGAAGATAATCTGCGATCTGAGGGATGGCCAATTTGTAGATATCCAGTTGTCGCCTTCTACACTAATGGCAAAAATTTTTCCAAGTAGAATCATAAATGCGATTGGTTGCTGGGCGACGAGAGGCCTGAATCATGGTAATTGTGCGGGGGGGGGGAATAATTCTTGTGTCATGATGCTGTGCTCAAGTGCCAGATGGTCAACTGTAACCATTGAGGGTCCGGGTGTTGGAGGGTCCCCTGGTGTAAGGACACGCGATGTGGAGGAATCTTCCACGGAGGAGACTGGGAAAGATTCACCAAGTCGGCAAACCACGGCCTCTGTGGCCGGTACGGGGCCACGAGGATCACTTCTGCCTGCTCCTGGAGTAGTTTGCGGGTGGTCGCCGGTATGAGTGGGAGGGGAGGGAAGGCATAGAGGAGACCCTGTGGCCACGGGGTCCGCAAGGTGTCCATCCCCTCCGCCCCTGGAAGAAAATAGTGTGAGTAGTATCTGGGGAGTTGGGCACTGGTTGACAACACAAACAGGTCGAGGGTTGGATGGCCAAACCTGTGGGAGATCTTGGAAAACAGATCCGGATGCAATCCCCACTCCGAGGGGTTCACCGTAGAGCGACTCAAAAAGTCTGCCTGCTGGTTCTCGACCCCCGAGATGTGTTCGGCCCTAAGAGAGTCCAGGTTGGATCTTCCCAGGAACCCAGGAGCCATGCCTCAGAAATAAGAGACCTGGACCTGGTGCCCCCCTGACGATTGACGTGTGCCTTGGACCCCACATTGTCCGTAAGGATCAGAACATGACATCCCCTGATCCAGTGCCTGAATTGTCGAAGAGCTAAGTGGATGGCCCTGAGCTCCAGCCAATTGATGTTGTATCTCAAGTCTGGGGGGGACCAACGGCCTTGCGCAAACTGAGACTGTTGATGGGCTCCCCAACCGAATAGACTAGCGTCTGTCGTGATGCGGTCCGGTTCCTTGAAGGGTGATTCTTTGGTCACCGCTTGTGAGAACCACCAGCGCAGAGACCTGCGGATGTGAACCGAGACCCTGACCTGACGGTTGGATGCGCTGACATTCACCCGCTGAAATGGTAGGAGGAACCATTGGAAGTCCCGCAAGTGGAGCCTGGCCCAGGGAACTATGGCTATGCAGGAGACCATTTTTCCCAACAGTTGGGAGAGGAAGACCAGTGGAACGGTACGGTCCCTGTACACCTGGCGAGCCAGGTCCCTGATGCTGACTAATCGCTCCTGAGAGAGATAGACCATATAGTTTGTGGTGTCTATGACGGCTCCCAGGTGCAGAAGCCTGGATGAGGGAACCATCTGGATTTTTTGGAAATTGACAGAGCTACCATGTTGTTAGAGGACTTGAATGGTGAGTTTCAGGTCCGCCTGAGCTGCCTGGAAGGATGACGCTTGGATCAGGATGTTGTCCAGGTAACACTGGACGCGTATTGGTACCTTCCTCAACTGGGCGACTAGTACGGCCAGCATCTTGGTGAACACCCTGGGTGCCGAGGAAAGGCCGAAAGGAAGGGCCTTGTACTGGAAATGCCTGCCCCTGTAACAGAACCTGAGGAACCGCCATTGAGCTGGATGGATAGGGATGTGGAGGTACGCTTCCGTGAGGTCTACTGACACCAGGAAGTCTCCCTGTCTGATGCCCCCCAGGATGGACTAGAGTGATTGTATCTTGAACTTTTTGTAAGTGATGTAATAGTTTAGGTCTTTGAGGTCCAGAATCGCTCTCCACCCCCAAGGCCTTGGGAACCACAAAGAGGATGGAGTAGAATCCCCCTCCCCTGTGGTCCGGCAGCACTAGTTCTATGGCCTGAATCTCTAGAAGATGTTGAATGGCCTCCTGCATGAGTCCCTGTTTGAGTGGATCCCTGGAAACGGAACAGGCAATGAATCGGTCCAGGGGCTTGGCTAGAAACTCCAGGGAGAGACCAAACTGGATGGTTTGTAAGACCCAGTTGTCCGTGGAAGCAAGTTCCCAGTGATGGAAGAAGTGGACCAGCCTTCCCCCGATGGGAAGAGCAGTGTAAAAGTCACTTGGACCTCCTGTAGGGGCGTCCTGCCCCTTGAAATGGCCGCTTAGGGCTCTGCTGCCTGGACCGAAAGCCTGGCCTGTCGTAAGGATGGTCATATGGTCTGTCCTGTCTGTGAGTGTACGAGCGGGAGGGCTGAGTAACTGTTGGACCTGCTGCCGGCTGAAAGAACTGCCTACGAAAATATGGAGTGGGACGTTTGTTGGACCGTTTGTTCAAGTGAGCCATGACCTTCCGCTTGTCCTTGTTTTCCACAAGGTACGGAGCCAGGGCCTCCCCAAATAAATTATTGCCCAGATAGGGAGCAGTCGCTAGATGCCATTTGACCTTGGCGTCAGCCTGCCAGTGTTTCAGCCTTCTGGCTGTGATGTTGGATGCTAGAGACCTAGAGGCAATGTTGGCCAACTGAAGTGTTGCATCTGCAGCGTAGTCAGTGGCCGCCACCATTTTGCTTAGGTCCTGGTGGATCCGAATGTCCTCAGCAGAGACTCTGGCCTGAAGCTGACGAAGCCATAAAAGGGTAGTCCGGACAAAAAAGGATGCACAAGTGGCTGTTTTAATTGCCCATGCTGCTGATTGATGGGTCTTCCGGAAAATTTGGTCCTATTTTCTGTCGTCCACTTTGAGCGCCTCCGACATGTCCCCAGTGACCGCAGTCTGGGACACCAAAGGGGTCCAGGTTTCGTCTACCTTGGGGACCTCCAGTGAATCAGTGAGGTCTGTGGAGGTGCTAAATATCTTTTTGTCAGTCCCGCTCACGGAAGGGAAGGAGGAAGGGGATGCCCATTGTTTTTTGATCCCTTTAAGAAAAATAGAGGGGCACGGAACGTGATGTTGGATTGCCACCGTTTCAAAAAATATCGGATTTGGGCTGGAATCTGATGTTGCCTGCGGCTGAGGGAACTGATTGGACCCTATGTTTGCCGTTGATGTGGCCTTGTGAAGCAGTGTAAGAAACAGGGCTAGATTGAACAGGCTTCCCGAAGGGGAGGGCTCAGGGGGAAGTTCCTCCTCCTCTGACAGATTAAAGTCCGGCTTTTCCTCACCTTGCAGGGAAGAGTAGCCACTCATGGAGGAGTGTGTGGGAGATATGGGCTCCTGAAGTATAGGGAGCCCCGTAGGAGGAACATAAGGTGGCATGGCTGATGTGGAAGCCCCCTGACCAGGTGGATGGAAGGACTGTTCTGCTAGAGCTCGGTCCACAACCTTGGATAACAAGGCCTCAAGGTGACCATCGGGGTCCCCTGAGTCCTGCAGCTGTAGGAGTGAAGGTGGCCTCTGGGGCTGAACCTGGAGCTGTTGTTGTGTGTTGAACCAATGTGGAAGGAGAGCTGAGTGTGACAGGCGTCCCTGTGAGGGACCACACGCCTTGAGCCGAAGTTGATGGTCCTAAGGGAAAGTCAAATTCAGGGGCCGCCATTTGATCCGCTTCTAATCCGGCCTGCCTCTGCGCTCTGGAGAACTCCTTCTCCAGAGCCTGGTGCCTACGGCTGGCTTGCTTTTCCGCCAACTTGGAAGACTTCTTGAGCCTGGTCTTAGCCTTAGATTTGGGCTTGCCTGCTGCCTCCTGTTTGGAGGATTTTTGGCAGCCATAACTGGAGGATGGAGAGGCAGTGCTCATGGGTTGAGGCATCGTGGAGCCCTCCATCCTGACTGAGCAGCCTCAGGGAAACTGAGACGAAGTTCTGGCAAGGCAAGCAGTTGGCGGAAGCGAAATTGGAACAAGTAACAAGACTGCTCGCCTGACCAGAAAAAAATTCTCTCTGGGCTTTGGTCACGGCAATTTGAGTCAGATGCCGAAGGCATGGTTGGGGACCCGCTCTGGGCTCTGCCCAGAGGCCTTAGGTGGCCAGTCAAGGTGCATCAGTAAAAAGGAAAAGTCCCAATGAGGGCGCAGAGGACCTGAAAGGCAAACAAAGGCCTGGCAAGGAAGGATCAGGCTCAATTGGTGCTACACAATTTGTATTGTATTGCAGAAGGTGATGTGTGATAAAAGAGAAACACACCCCAGATGCGGCCTAGGTCAGGCCAACTACTGTGAGTAGGCCTCGTTGGGCCTAAAGAAGCTTCCACGTGGCCCTCAAAATGACAGCCGTCAGGAGGTGATCTAGCTAACTATGCCCAGAGGAGTGTAGTGAAATTGGAATGGAAAGTCTTAAAGGGGACTGTGTAAATTGCAGTGAAATTGGAACTGAAAGTCCTAAAGGGGACTGTGTAAATTGAGCCACTGATGGGGCAGAGCGCTGAGTACGCCGAAGGAAGGCCGTTCACAGCTCTTCGGCTATGTCGGCGGCCCCAAAATGGCGGCCACAACTCGTTCTCCACTGAGAATGGTCTCTGCGGCCTCAAAGTCAAAGATCCAGGTGGCTGGGGCAATCGCAATAGCAGTGGTAGATGCTGTGTCGAAATTGCGCCCAACGATCTTGCTTCCGAACGGCAAGAGACAAGCTAAATCGGACTTCGTTGCCTTTGTCGGCAACCAAAATGGCGTCTGCGATCGATTCCAGCTGCCAGAGGTGAGTCCAGAGGCCCTGAATTGAAGCTCCAATTTCAGACCAGCAGTCTAAAGGAGCACCCGGTAGTTTGAGGGAAAGGAAAAAATGGAGGGGAAGAAAGAACAATGTCCCAAGCAACCCCTGTTTAGAAATTTTCCCCAGAGCCCTGGGGAAAGCAAAGAGGGAAAACTACAGAAACCTCCCCCCACCACTCACACTCCTCAAATCTGTGATTTGAGGTAGCACTGATCCCACTGCTGTAGGAAAAATTAAGGGGGGGTTCCAATTTATTATTTAGGTAATTTTAGAGGGTAAAGGAGAATTCACCAATGGATTTCTAACCTGCTATCTGCTGAGAGCCAAACCTGATACGTCTTCAAGAGCTGAGACCAAGTTAAGACTGGATCTTCTAGCCAGAGGGGGTGTGTCAAGTTTGGCTACTTGGTCTCAAGAGCAGGCAGACAGAGAAAACCCACTGGCAGATTCTCCATCTCCTGTACTGGAGAATAAAATATTATCATCTATAAAGTCAAAAAAAGGGGGGGGGCTTAAATTATTTGGGCATGATACCCAATAAATGAAATAAGCATTATCCAACCATTAAAACAGATATATTAATTAGAAATCCACTTTTATAATAGCTATTTCATTAATTGTCTCCCTTTCATCATTTCTTTATCATTTAAAATACCTTTCAAATGTAAAAAGGCTCATTTGAAATGCTGCAACTGTTAAATTATTGATGTCAGTGGAAGATATTCAACTTGTAATAATTTTACAGTTCTGGTAAAAGTTAATTTTTACACACAAAGGTAGTTGACTTGATAGAATTTTTCACTATTTTCAGCACTGAGCAGCATATAGATACAATGAGCTCTCTATTGGCCTATCTTAATTTTCCTGTATGTACATTTTTTAAAGATTTGGTAAGAAAAGCACTAGCAAGCCAGATGACATCATCTTTCTTCTATGAAATTTAGAGTAAGGCAAAATTCCCCAATGTTTCCGCCTTTGCCGACTGGGACCGGGGTGCGGGGATGGTCTGCGCAAGTGAGTGAAGATATGCATGTGCATGCTCGCCAGCCATTTTCACGGCCCAGATGTAAACCCCTCATGGCCCACAGGTTGAGGACCCTGGAGTAAGGCATACAAATTTCACAATCCTACACCAATCCACATATTCAGATAATGCTACAGACCACTTTCTCAGCTTAGAAGAAACAATGACGGTATTCTAAAGTCAGGGGGGGGGAAATAATTAAAAATAGCTATTTACCTTCCTAGATTCCAACAATTGATGTAGACCAACAATGACAAGTAGGCCAAGTCCCGCCAGGAACATATACATAAAGATCCTTATTTAGAAAGATGAGAAAGTCTAGTTAAGATTTCAATTCTTTTAAGGCAAAATTTTAAAAAAATCTCTGAACACTCATAAAAACTATGCAGGACAGATGATATCCTAATACAGTGATTTTAGAGACTGAGTGCCCAAACTGCAACCCAAAACACACTTATGCATCGTCGAGTGCTGGGTGGGTGTGGCCAATTGGGTGGGCGTGGCTGCGGTGGTAATGGCAGACTGGGTGGGACTAAAAAGTTCAAGCAATCAATTTCAACTTTGCAAGATCTTTTTTTTTCCTGCGAGAAGTTGAAATTGACTGATTGAAACTTTTTTTTTTTTGCACATGGCGGCAGAGGCCTAAAGTTAAAAGGTTTTATAAAACCCAGCTGAAGGCCTAGGACTGGGGCGACGGCACATGTGCCCACAGAGAGGGCTCTGAGTGCCGCCTCTGGCACCTGTGCCATAGATTCGCCACCACTGTCCTAATATAAGGTTTTCCTAATAATAATCCAAGGATTTGTCCCCAAATGTATTTATTTTATGTATTTATTAATTATATTTATATAGTTGCCCATCTCACAGAAAGTGATTCTGGCAGCAGATAACAAGCCAATAAAACAGTAAACTAAAAGAATTATTAACAAAATTATATAATTATTAAAAGACCATTCAAAACGATAAAATCAGAACTAAAACAAGAAAAGAGAAAATTAGCCAAGGGATATTAGTAACAATGGAGCCCCCCCCCCCAAATTCACCCATCCTCTGGGTTCACACTTGCTGGCATAACCAGGTCTTGAGGAAGCTTTGAAAGCTCAGGGGTGACAAAGTTGATCTAATCTCTTTGTAACAAATTCCACAATGTGGGTGCCATAGTAGAAAAGGCCCATCATCTATGGACTGCCAAATGTAGCTCCCTAGATGACAGAACCTGTAACATACCCATTCGGGTGGATTTGGTGGGACAGGCAGATGAAATCAGAAAGAGGAAGTCCATCAAATAACCTGGACCCATACAGCAATATAGGGCTTTAAAGGTCCCACTGAGTTGGATCTGGGAGCAAATTAGTAACCAAGCAGCAGAAGTGTCATGTGTGCTCTACCAGAAATACACACCCAAGTGGTCACTCTGCTGCATTTTGCACCAGCGGAAGTTTACAGATACTCTTCAGGGGCGGCCCCATGTAGAGTGCATTGCAATAATCTAATCAGAAGGTGACTAGAGCATGAGTGACGAATAAAGCTTCTCAATCCAGGAATGGATATAACTGGCACACAATATGAACTTATGAATGGCTCTCCTAGCACAACTACCTGCTCTTCAAGCAAGAGTCAGGAGGACTCCCATATTGTACACAGGGTTTGTTTCGGGTAGTTCAATCCCATCAAGCATTAAAGATACTATAGACCTAGAACCAGAAGGCCCCACACCCAAAGCTACTCAGTTGAAGTCTGTTCCCCATCCAGACCCTCAGTCTACCACTGGGATAGGACATCTACAGTATCACTTAATTTGCCAAGAGCAAAGATAAACAATTGGATAGCATCAGCATATTGATGATACCTCACCCCATGGTGATGGAGGAACTCACCCAGCTATCTTATGCAGATACTGAATAGGAGAGAAACAGCACCAACCCCTAAGGCATCCCATACAGAAGGGGCTGAGGGCAAGAGCTCTCCTTCCCAATCAGCACTAACTAGAATCAACTAACCAGGAGAAAGGAGGTGACCAATATAGCATTGTGCTGCCCAGCCCCAATCATGAGTCAGACCAGAAGGATACCATGGTCAATGGTATCAAAAGCAGCCAGAGGTCAATTAAATTAAGGATGGATGCACTATCATCATCCTATCTGTGACAGAGATAATTCAAAAGTGCAACCATACCCAGGTCTGAAACTTTATTGAAAAGGATCCAGATAATCAATTTCATCTACAGCCCTCGGAAGTCTTTGCACAATTACCTTCCATCAAAAGGGGAAGTTGGATACTGGACCAAAGTTGTCCAGTATCAAAGTGTCCAGCAATGGCTTCTTGAGCAGAGGGCAACCTAAGATCTCCTTAAGAGGTAAAGGAGCAACCTACTCACTCAAGAGAAAAATCAGCCATTGTTACAATCCACTCATACAATACCCTCTGGACTGCTTTCACAAATATGGATTTTGAGCATGGATTTTAAGAGCAAGTGGTTGAACTCAACGTCCTAAGGACCTTGTTCACTTCCTTAGGTCCAACAAATTCAAATAATAGTTGGAATGCCCAGATTATTCTATCATCAATTAATATATGATATCACTATCTAAATAACCTTGGTGAGACAGCCAGCTGCTAATCTCAATCAGTGTTCAATGATTTAATATACAAATAATGAAGGATGAACAATATGTTATAGTTTCTTAGCATTCATGATAGCAAACTGCTTTTACTGTCTCTGTCTCAAGGTTTGGCGATTAAAAAACAAGGAAAATCTTAACCTTTTCAAAACCTAAATGAATATGCATATTCTTTTATAATAGCATAAAAGTCTGGTTATCACCATCATAAAAATTAATTAGCAGAATAATCTTACGTTTCACCATCTAATCCATCTTCTTTTTCAATAATTGTAACAGTTTGATTGAAGACAGCATCTTGAAAGAAATTCCCCTAAAATGAGACATATTAACAAAGCTATCAGATTTAGGCCATCAGATGGCACTATTGTTACAGGGGATTCCAGAAAAAAGGTATATTCCTTGCACTTGCTTCTAGCTTTTCTGCAAAATAAACTGTATATTTATATCTATACTTATAGTTATATTTTGATAGATAGACAGATATAGATACAAAGTACTTTATGCATGGTATTTGTTAACTATTCGAGATTGCCAATCTTTTTGCAGCTGAACTTTTAAAGTTATTTTTTCAGCTGTCAAATGTTTCAATACATGAAGGAATTACTCATATCACTATAGAAGATGAGATTTTTCAGATAATTTTCCTATTTCCCCTAAATATTAAGATGCGATAGTTATTTTTAGTGAATGGAATAGATTTATAACTATATTAACCTTAGTAGAAGTTTAGCATTCTTAATTTGGTGGAAGGCTGAACATTATTTAGCAGTTTACTATTGAATTCTACTGATGAGTTTTTTAGCCTGAAGAGAGAGTTTGATGCTGAAAGAGGCTTACAGGTTGTACTGTATTGCCTTATCATAATAGCAGCTCTTAATGCCTCAGATTTTGACTTTTTAAAACAGTATTTCTCTTCAAGCCCCAGCAGTTACTAAGAAATTGTTTTGGATAAGATTAAGGAAACAATACACTTTCTACTGGAATGCTGGATCAGGTGAGGAAAATACTGTAACTAAGAAGTAATAGAATATTCAGTAATACTCTCAATAAAATACGCCTCCATAGTGATCCAAACAAGATATGAAATATGCAAGCAGATAGATAAACTGATATGGATGTTATTGAGTGAGGCAAACACGGAATTTTGAAATGCATTGTCCTATTAACTTTCTCAAAATGCATTATTTTGCATAGCCAATATCCTTAAACAAGTCATAATAATATTCAAAAATCATCCTAATAAATGATAGAACTAGCAGCACAAATTTTTATACAAGATAGCAAAACTAGCAGCACCGCTTCCCAAGCCACTCCCCAAGGATTAAGACAGACTAACTGGCTGACCAATTGTTTCATATCAAGTAACATTGCCACAAAAACACAAAAATACAAATTCCATACCCTCACTTACATTTTGATCTTTGTAATTCAAATTGATAACCAGTCCAAAGGGACGGCCACCCATCGGCTCTGCAGGAATGAAGGAATATTCAAATGTGGCCTGTCTCTGCGGTGGAACAACTGTGTTTAGAGGAAGAGCAGTGAAATTCTGAATAAAAAACTGATAATCTTGTGGGTACCGAAATGAAGCATCTAGTGATTCTACGATGAAGTCTTCTGTACCCTTATTAGTAAAGCCTACTAAAAACTTCACAATGTTGTTTGCTGGAAAATCTAGGGGGGGGGGGAAAGAATGAAAAAAATTAGGGTTTCATTTTTAAGTTTTAGTTTTAAAAAACAAAATAGATAAGCCAGCCTGACGTAGAATTCAAAGTATGACTCACACCCGGCCCATCACAAGACTTTCACTTGACACTCCCACACCTGAAGCCCTTATATAAGTAGAACACTGACACAGACATCCACTAAATACAGATGAAGATGTTACCTAGCCTGGTAACGAAGCTTTTGGAAACCAACCCTCAAGCTCAGAGAACGAACCTTCACCCTCATCCTACACCCGAGCTACAGATACACACCACCATTGCAATTCAAAGTATGTTTTACCTTCTCCTTTCACAAACAAAATTGTTGTATCAGCATTAGGCGATGCTTTAGGTTCTCCTGACAGATCATCTTCCTCTTTCTCCTCTGTCTAATATAAAATAATGTTTTGAAAAGCCTATGAGAAACAGTGAAGCAATGAATAGCTAGAATATATAAGTTTATTGTATCTCCCACGTAAAAGTACTTCAATATTCAAATACATTAATTCCCCCCCAAACCTAAGATTTTTAAAGATATAATTACAAAAATGATGTTTAGGTCAGAGTATTTCAAACTGTGTTCTGGAGAACACAAAATTTGCACAAGAACATGAGATTTGGTGAAACACAAAGGATCCTTCAAAAGAGGTTTACTCCAAAGTAGCCAATTTTCAATGAGTCTTTCTGAGGGATTCTGAGAAATTTAGTTTTTAATAGGTTCAATGGAGAAAGTTTGAAAACCCTTGGCTTAGATCAGCGGTTCTCAACCTATGGGTCGCAACCCCATTTGGGGTCGAACGACCGTTTCGCGGGGGTCGCCGGACACCGCGGTCCGCCATTTTTTTTTAATTTTTAAAAAAAATTTTGTCGCGCGCACGCCGCGCATGCACAAATCAGCCCGTCGCGATCCGCCATTTTGGTTTTTTTTGTCGCACGCACGCCGTGCATGTGCGGTTCGGCCCGTCGCGCGCGCTGCGCATGCGCGGATCGGCCCGTCGCGGTCCGCCATTTTGTTTTTTATTTTTTTTATTTTTTATTTGTTTTTTGTCGCGCGCGCCCCGCGCATGCGCGGATCGGCCCGTTGCGTGCGCGCCCGGGTCGGGGTCGCGGCGCGCAAGGTCGACGCAAGTGGGGTCTCAACCTGAAAAAGGTTGAGAACCACTGGCCTAGATAATGAAGTAGGTACAGATTTTGTAATGAAACAGGCATAGACTATAATAGTGGTGGCGAACCTATGGCACGCGTGCCAGAGGTGGCACTCGGAACCTTCTCTGGGGGCACATGTGCCGTTGCCCTAGCCTCGCCTCCCCCCGCGACCTCACCAGCAGACCCCCCGGAGGAGAGTTGCCCCTGAGCGTGGCCCAAACGGAGCAGCGCAGCCAAGGACATGGCAGCCAGGCAGTGTAGACAAGGCTCTGCCCTCCCGCCCTATCCTGCAAAGTTGATGCTGCGGAGCGCAGGCAGAGGGCATGGCCGCCATGGCGCTGCTGGGCTGCCTGGGCAATCTGTGGCGGACCCTGGAGGTGGTGAGTGGCCCTGCGGGCAGGTGGGGTGGGGCCAGGGCAGGAGGTGGAACGGGGTGGGGTCAGTTTTTGAGCACTCAGTCTCTAAAAGGTTCACCATCACTGGACTATAACAAAACCAAATATATTTAACAAATTGATCAGATATTCCTAAAGCAGAGGACAAAATTGTTAAAACTGAAAATTTGCTGCTACTCAGCTCAATAACATTGAATATATTAGCATTTAATCAAGCACTTCCTTAAAACTCAGTTGTAATCCTAATTGAGTAGCCAATGGTCTAGAAGATGTATTGATGTCCTAAACCAAATGGAATCAAATTAATTATATTTTAACTATATTAAGAGATATTAATTTTATATGAGCACTGCCTACTCTATCAGAAATTACTGTAAAGTAACTGAACCAAAACAGTTAAACTCGTAAAGCATATTTACTGCTATTTCATCAAATCAGACTTTTATTTAGATTTACTACATTATAATATTTGGCATTATATGTATAATTAATTTGTTTCACTGTACCTGCATAATGCTTCTTAATAATTAAGTTACATATTTCAGCTAGCAAAACTACTTAGTACAGTGTATTCTATTTCAGCTGGGACTCACAAACATCACAACTGTGACAATGTTAACACTCTTGGTAACATATCTATTGTTCAAATAGTGCTGACAGGACACATCAACATGAAATTTAAATTTTTTTTGTAGCTGTACCAATTCTGTGGGTTCATCTTCTTCAACTTCAGCTTCATCATCTTCATCCTCAACTATTGTATCTTCTATTGCTTCTTCGTCTTCAGTAGCATCTTGGGCAGACACAAGCAAACTGGAACCTAGAGAAATGAAAATGAAAGTTTGCTCTTATTGGAAAAAAGCACTAGAAAACAATTCAAAAAGAGCCACAGGTTGTTTGTTGTTGCTGTTTTTTTAAAAATCAAACTACTCAAAGGTATACAACAATTAATATATATTAATGTAGTAATTATATTATTTCATTTACATTACTGTAGTTCTACTGCAGTTTGAAATCACAGTACTCAAATGACTTCACAGTACAAATAGTCCTTGAGTTATGACCATTTGTTCAGTAACCATTCTAAGTTACAATGATGTTAAACAAAGGGGGTTTATGACCGCTCCTCAAGAGTTCCTGGCAGCCAGCTCATTATTATATTGGTCATGTGATCATGATTTCTGACACTCTCTGGCAGCTTCCCACAAATGACAGCAACCAGGAATGCCGGAATTGAATCCTTAAGCGGAGCATGGAGGTGCCTGAGGGTGTGAGGAAGGCCCTGGGAAGCTACAGGCCGGACTGACATGCAGAAACCTGTCACAACCCTGAGCCTCGACTTACTCCCTGCCTCACCAGACTTGGGTCGATTTGGCCAGTTACAAGGCCCAGCAGTGCACATAAATTGTTCCACTTGCAGAAGCGCCTTCCTACAGAAGAATGGAGAATGATGCTGGTTTGTCAGTAGCAGAAGATGAACAGGGCAAAACAAGTTGCTGTAAAGTGCTGGGTGGTGGGGACAATTGGGGGTTGGCAGAATGGTGCTGGCATGGCTGGTTGTGAGCAGCAGCAGCACTAAGGCTGAAGTTGAGGCAGTTGAGGCTGGCTGAAACTGCTGAAGGGCTGCTGTGCAGAGTGGTCAAAAGGATATAGACGGGGAGGAGATAAGTGAGTGGCAGGAGGTGCAATACCCCTGCTCTCCTAAGTGCTGATGGGCCAGACCATGGTAGCTTTGTGTCATATTGCAGGGCCAGGCCAGGGTGGATGAGCTTTCCAGGGCCTGCTGCAGCTTTGTGCCACACTGCAGTGTTGCCCCAGCTCATGTCTGGCCTGCCTTGTGGCTGCTGAGCAAGGGTTATGGGATGTTTTAACAACTGTTTCGCTCAACAACCAAGATTCCAGTCCTAATTGTGGTTGTTAAGTCAAGGACTATATGTACTTAGCTTATTTCCTCTCTAGAAATATTTTATCTAAGTTGGATCTGAATAATTTAGTAGGGGACAAATCGCGTTCAAAATGAATCTAGGCTCCCCTTTCCAGCTCTAAAATTACAGAGTTGGAGAACAAAACAAGAAATCCTGTTAAATCTCTTAATATTATTTTATTTACTTTATATTTTGTTTTAAGTATTTTCCATTATAAATGACCTTCAGAAGTTTTGTCTATCTACCTCATCACTACCAATTTCTAAAAAAAACCCTGAAACAAACAAATCCTGAATTAAATTAATTACTTTACCTGAACCTTCTTCTAGTTTGGGAGAATTGTTTCATAACCTGTGGCATTAACGCTAATTTTAACAATACTTATACTTTTACTTGGAAGCACTGATATAATTCAGCAAACAACCTAATGAGGGTTGATGTCATAAGTTACCTAATCACAACACATTGCAAAGCCTGGTGGTATAAAGTATTCTCTAAAACAGTGTCTCTCAACCTTGACAATTTTAAGGCATGTGGACTTTAACTCCCAGAATTCCACAGCCAGCGTTGCTGGCTGTGGAATTCTGGGAGTTGAAGTCCACATGCCTTAAAATTGTCAAGGTTGAGAAACACTGCTCTAAAATGTTCTTTGGTGTCCTCTGTTATTACTTTTACTACTATTATTGGAAAATTTATATGGGCTACCCATTTTACATATCCAACTTTGGATGGCAAACAACATCCACAAAATTACCTAATAAAAATATCCAGCAACAAACAAAAAGAATACAGTAATGATTCAGTAACTGAGGTACCATATCCAAACGGTATCCATAACACAACCAAACCTATATAGGCCTCCTCTGATATCCAAGCTCAATACTTAGAGGAACAGCCAGGTGTTCAAAGCCTTCTGGAAGGCCTTGATCACAAGAAGGTGGCTTTTCCAAAGAGCAGGCAGGTCTCCCAGATCCCACCAGGTGACATTGTTTAATAGAAGGGAGCTAGAGTAGATCTAGCCTGTCAGATCTGGTGAAACCGACTGAAATCACAGAAATAGGGAGTCCCACAAGTAATCTAGTCCTTTAAGCTAGGGCTTTAAATGTGACAATCAGGTTCTTGAACTCCCCCAAGACACATACTGAGATTTAATGCAGTTTGTGCAATAGCCAGATAGCATGGATTAACATTGCCCAGAATTGGCTGCATTCTGGACAATTAAAACTTCAGGGTTTTTCAAGATAAATTCTATATAATCCCACTGCAATAATCCAATCTAGAAGTGACTAAAGCATGAGGGATAGCAAACAGAGTCTTCAAGAATGGACACAACAATGCTGCCAGGTGCTCTTTGAGCAGGAGCCATGAATTCAAGAGGACTCCTAAGTTATAACTCTAACCAAGTCTATTCAGAGAAGGTGCTATCCATTGAGAGCTAAAGCTGAACACACCCCCACCAAATCCAGGGGGTGACCTTGCCCAGAAGTTTCATTAAGTTTTAAACAGGAGTGGGGAGAAAACAAAGCCTGAGGCACCTATATGAGAAATCTCTGATTTCAACTCTCTCCAACACTGACTGGAACTGGTCCTGAAGGACACTCACAGCAACACACTATTCTGCCTCCCTCTACTCCTAACCTTCTAAGCCAGTCCAGAAGAATATACTAAATGATGATAACAAAAGCTGCTGAAAGATCCAAGAGGATAAAGATGACTACATCATCAAAGCTCATCCACAAGTGCAACCAATGCTACCTTGGCATCATAGTCCACTGTGAATCCTGACTAAAAAGGCTCCAAATAATCTGCTTCTCCCTTAAATTGTGCACCTAATATCTTCCCAACAGCTGTCTCTAAAAAGGGAAGACTGTTGTACAGTACTGTACTATTAGATCCAAGGATACTTTTTCTTAAGGGATGGACCATCATCTTGTCATATCAGCCTCAAGCACAGCTCAAATGACCAATAGTTCCGCTAAGCTCCATTTAATCCAGAAGTTTTCTTAGAAAATAAAAATTATTTAACATAAAAATTCTAGCTCAATGCTTTTTAAAAACTTTCTATTATATACATATTTTGTAATTAGATATTAGCTACCAATGATAACTATTTTGTAAGGGTACCCCTTTTTATGATCTCAAAATGTACAGAAAAATATGGTTCCTACAAACTCGTTTGCCAAAATTAGGCACAGCATTAAATGAAAAAAAAATGCAATAAAGGATTTCAGGACATCTTAAATAAGAGGGGCCAAAGCAAACTTTCTATAGGGAGAAGAAATGATCAAATTTCCCTTTCTATTATGACATTAATTAGAAAAAAAATCTAGTCCACCAAGCAGGCACTGCTGAAAAAATTCAGTACGTTTCAATTTGACCAATAAAATCTGAAGATCAATAATTTGATTTTCAATGTATTGAGCACATTTATTTATTTAAATATTTGCTGTCCATCTCATTTCGAAGGTACTATGGGCAGCTTACAGCACATAATATATATGAGCAGTAGCTTCAAAATGCTGAAGTTTCATAAAACCCATAATAAAGAATTAATATATCAAAATATGTAAAGTATTTTATTTCCCAAATTAAACTACTTCATTTATTTATTTCTAGCTACTGTTTGAACCAAATATTCTTTAATGTTTTCTCTAAAAAGAAGCACAGCAGGCATCTAAAACTTCAGCTCATTTCAGGTTTTTTTTAAAGCCACTAGTATGTATTTTAGAAAGAATGATGATGTGGCATCACAGTGGAGGATACTGAACATCTATTAAGGCAGCCAGACAAATCTAAACAATTTAGGGTTCTGGTAACTTTCACACTTCTGGTATAAATATAGTAGTTACTGTCAAGGGAAAAAAGCTTGAATAATGTGTGATAGCTAAAAGAAAATGAAATCCTCTAGCATTCATTTGTGGTATTAAGTTAATTCTCAGTCAGATCTTGCTTGGGAAAATAACTAGAAGACATAATACAGGCATTTCACTATAACTACAATTATTCAAACATAACTATTAAAAATGAAATTAATGTATACAACCCTTCCAATGAATAAGATATGCATATTCAATAGAATTTACATCACCATTTCATCAGAAGTATTGATTTTATTCTCTCACTAAGAAAGTCTGAACCACCACATGAATAAGACATGTGATTTCACTGTGGTTAAAGTTGGGCAAAAAATGCATACACTTTACATTTTAATGTAAATCCCAAACTTTGCACTCACTTACCCACTTCAATTAGTGCAAGCAAAATGAGTAGCAAAGCCCTGAGAAAATTTTGTCAGCATTCTTACTTAAACTAGGCAAAACTAAGATTTTTTAAAATGTGACCTCTGCTCTCTCAAGTCTTTTGTTATCCCCAAGGTTCCGACCCCATAGTCTAAAGATCCCAGAACGACCAATAACCTTGACATAAAAAAATAATGAATCAATAAATGTACATATGAAATGTACATATGTATGATAAATAGAAAAGATTTTGGGCTGTGCTAGATAATTAAAATATTAACTTGCATGGGAAGTTAGCATGTCAATTAAAATATGGCCATAGTAAAATATGTATACATAAAATTCAATTTTATAATAATATGAGAGAGAGAGAGAGAGAGAATCCACACGAGAGAGAGAGAGAGAGAGAGAGAGAGAGAGAGAGAGAGAGAGAGAGAGAGAGAGAGAGAGAGAGAGAGAGAGAGAGAGAGAGAGAGAGAGAGAGAGAGAGAGAGAGAGAGAGAGAGAGAGAGAGAGAGAGAGAGAGAATCCACACTGGAAATGTTGTAAATAATTCTCTCATCATTTGGAGTTATGCTTTGGACCTTTTAAAGGAGAAAAGGTAACATAACACAAAATTCTATTAATATTTTACTTGACATAGCTTATTCACAGACAATAATGCATATAATTGTCTAATAAGAAAAGGCTAGAAATGTATAAATATGCATGCTAGAAAAGTGAACAAAGGGTTTTCCTCCTCTTTTCTCCAATACTTCAGTAAAAATTAATAGGACACTGAGAACAAGCAAATACAATTTAGGGAATTCAGTCCTACTCTAGAAGTGTCTTTAAATGAATATTAAACAAATTACTACTAACAATTTCTGGCAGTAGCAATGGGACAGAGCTATGGCTTTTATGCCTTTCTTATTTGTTTTCAAGAGGTGGCCTATTATTGTAGTTAAGATGATGGACAATAATTCTTTCCTATGCTTCTATGCAAAATTGTATTGCATTTATATCCTGCTGCAACCCAACAGCTTTCAATGGTTTAAAAGATACATAATTCAGAAAAAAGTTAAAACATTCATGGTAAGACACCTGCAGCTACATCTAAATAATCCTGCTGATCTTGAAAAACAGATCAAACTAGATGAGAGGCTATCAGAAAATCCAAGACTGTAGGCTAGATTGAAGAAAACATATCCTCAGAGAAAAAAAAAACAAGACACTTTTACTAAGAAAACAACATTGTCACCAGGCCTTCAGTTCAACTTTAAGAGCATTTTACTTTTAAAAAGTTATTGACATATGCACAGCTGCTATGTCTTAAGAAGAAATAACACTACTGCTTCATTAGTCATTGGTTCGCCCAACAATTTACTACTGCTTCCAGAATGGTGAAACTTGTTATGCTTTTGTTTCTCCATATGTGTATACATATATAATACAAAGTCAACTCAACCATTCACCATTACAACAGCTGTATGGGTTACTTACTATTTTACAGCAGCTGTATGGGTTACTTACTAAAGTGAAGGTTTGGAATATATTTTAGGTTGTTTAGGTAACTGCAGATAGTTTGTAAGATATTATGGTATGCATATCACAGCGTCAGCATTCTCAGCAACACATAGTAACTTACACTGCAGCCATATGCAAAAAGGGCTTAACTCTCACAATAGGCCAAAGACACATGTTTTTGTCCTCAAATCTTGTTTTCCTTCAGATGTATTACCCTATGGATTCACAGCCATGCTAGCCCAGTACAATGAACATGCAGTCCAAGAGATCTGGAGAACGACTACGTTGCCAAAGAGTGAATATGAGCTAGTACTAGTACCAATTCACATAATTTCAGCAACTTTTTCTGAATTTTTAAACCTTTGTCTAAGATACGCCAGAGCATGCCTAGGATATTAACTACAAACAAGTGCAGCCGTACTGATTTTCAGTCGATAGTGAATAGCAATTTTAAGATTTCCATTATTTCATAATATAGTAATCAGAGTTATTAAAATTATTTCAATAAAACTTGATTTCACAGGGCAAATGCTACAAAAAGCCCAAGTTAACATAGATCTCTAATTCTATTAGGTTGAAAATAACTTAACTGCAATTATGCTAAGCCTAACCTATCCAACAAATTGTCAGCTAAGGTCCTGCCAACGGGAAGCACATTACTTCTATTTGCTGTTAGTATTTCAACAACTCTCATCATCTCTTCCATTTTCTCGTCTTTCTAAAAATAAAAAGCGACAGAAACGATTTGATCGTTGCTCGATGGCTAGAACAGTATCTCACTTGTATTACTTAAAAGTTTTCTGCTGGGGTCCAAGGCCGAAGATGAGCACAATGACTTAAAAACAGTGTTTCTCAACCTTGACAATTTTAAGGCATGTGGACTTCAACTCCCAGAATTCCACAGCCAGCACTGCTGGCTGTGGAATTCTGGGAGTTGAAGTCCACATGCCTTAAAAATTGTCAAGGTTGAGAAACACTGACTTAAGAGAAACTGCATGTGGTTTCAGAGAAGGAAGGAAAAAGCAATCACAGCAGTATCGGGAGCTTAAGCAACACGCTACTCCTGTCAACATTTAAAGCAGAGTGTGTGTTGGGGGGGGGAAGGGGGAAATCGCCTTCGGTTTTAGCACGTGTCACTTTTGGCAGCCCTCAATAAACGGGACGGAAGCTGCACCAGACGTTAAGCTAAGCTCCAAGTCATTCATGAAAATCAGAGGGTGTCGGCGGAGGGATCTGACACGTCAGCCCCAGGCGGGGGAGGGGTGCAGTGCAGACCACCACCTCAGACCACGGACAGAGCACTGAAGCGGAGCGGAACTCTCGCGCTTTCCGACGACCCACCGACTCAAGAACCTCCTCGCGCGCTGTTCCTATTCCAATACTAACGACCTCCCTCTCCTACCCTTTCCCCCCCGCCTGCCCTCCGGCCCACGCGCCACGGCAGCCCGCAACGGTCGCTCGCCGACGGTCGTTCAGCCCTCGTCCTCTCCCTCTCACCTGGGCCAGACCGGGCGCCGCCGAGGAGGAGGACGGCGGGGAAGGCCAGCAGCACGAGCACCAGCAGTTGGGGCAGGGACCGCCTCATGGTCGCGAACCAACTAGCGCCTTCGGTGGCAGCTTCTACTTTTTTTTTTTTCCTCCCCTGCCACTAAGCAATGGCGCTAAGCTTCCATCCGGCCGACGTCCCGCCTTTCTTACTCCGCGACGTCCTGACGTCACCGAGCCAGGCAGGCAGACCGCTTAACCCCGCCTTTTTCTTCCAATAGAACGGTACAGCAGACGTGTCTTCCCCTGGAAGGAGGAGGAAAGAGGCACGTAACTCAAAGTTACTCCTCTGGTAGGAGGCTGCCACAGAACGCTTGGCTGTCCGCAGGTGCTCATGCGCAGTGGACTCTCTCGCAATCTTTCTCCGCGCATTGCTGGTTTCCTTTTAAACACTGCGGTTCTTGACCTTCGGCGTTCTTCGCACAGCGCACGCGCACTAGCTTTGCCACGTGCTGTACTTTAAAGGTCGGGGTTGCGTTTAAACTTAAGGGCTTTGCAAAATAAATAAATAAATAAATAAATAAATAAATAAATAAATAATCCCGCTAGCAGATTTGTTCCACGAAAAATATATTTTCACACAAAATATATTTATTTTTGTACGTGCGTATTGTATTTAAACTTTTTTTCCCCTTTCAACGGCGGCTTAGATGAATTTCAGATACTCAATAGAGCGAATTTGATTGGAAATCAAACTTCAACAGCAAATTGGCTTTGGGGGCAGAACAGCCTTTCTGAATAGAATAAATGCTGAATAGAATAAATGCTACCAGTCATTCAGTCATTTACAATGAGCAATCGGCATTTCTCAGGCAGTCAGAAGCTATTCTGATATGAAATTTTCATCATAACTGAACAGCCAGTTCCTTAGGGACACACTTTTAATAGATCCACAGTGATATCTCAATATATTTTTTGGCATTGAAGATTCAAATATGGACCGCTATCCTAGATATTCTTCAGAATATCATAAATTTAAATCCATTTATTATGGCAAAATGAACCCAAACAAAGGGAAATAACTAACAGACAAAAATCCCAGTTACTATTGGAGAAATATATGTTCATTATTCTAAGCATGTGCAGCACGCGCGCGATGGGCCGAACCGCGCATGCACGTGCAGGCAACCCAAACCGCGCATGCGCGTGGGCCGAACCGCGCATGCGCGCCGCGAGCACGATGGCCCGAACCGCGCATGCGTGGCGCGACGGGCCGAATCGCGCATGCGTGGCGCGCACGACGGCCGAGGCGAAACGGGAAAAATGGCGGACTGCAGTGTCCGGCGACCCCCGCGAAATGGTCGTTCGACCCCAAATGGGGTCGCGACCCACATGTTGAGAACCGCTGCCTTATATGATGATCTGAAGGTCAAAGCAATCTCAACTTCAGAGGAAAAAAAGATAGTTGCAATTTTAACTTTCTTCACAAGGTGTCCTCAGTAAACTGTAAAATCTCTTCCCAGACACCAAAAATGACGTTGACAAGCTCAAGAAAAAAAGAAAAAATATTCTTCACATGTAGACTAAATCCAACAATAGGTTCAATAATAGAAGTTTTTTCAAGACCGCAAAGTAGATGAGAAAGTAAGAAATAGTCAATTAAAATTGATTTTCAGTCCATTTAAGCTTCTTTTCTACACTCACAAACACTGCTTTCGTAAAGCAGGGAAATAGTTCCAGAAATGCTTTTTACAGGAAGCAAAAAAAAAAAAAAAAGAGGACTGAGAGAGAAGAAAAAAAAATTCTCACCTGGATCAACCACAGTGGTTCTTGCGCTTAGATGTTCTTTTTTGACTTCTGGTTACAGCAGCAAAATGATCGGCCATTTTATTTATTTATTATTTTATTTATTTATTTATTTATTTATTTATTTATTTATTTATTTATTTATTTATTATTTATTTATTTATTTATTTATTTATTTATTTATTTATTTATTTATTTATTGGATTTATATGCCGCTCCTCTCCAAAGACTCGGAGCGGCTTACAACATCTATATAAAACAACAGATCATAATCTGAATCCAACCAAAAATATTTAAATAATGAGAAACCCCACACACATTCAACATTCACACCACAGTCCACAATCATCCCCAGGCCTGCCGGCAAAGATAGATTTTAAGGTTCTTTCGGAAGGCCGATCTTTTCTCCATCGGCCCTAAGGAGCATTTCTCGGACCGCGGAAGGAGCTACTGCCCTTCCACAGTCGATGAGGGCCTCCTCAATGGTAGTTGCCCCTCCAGGGTGACTTTTGACCCGATTAAGGGTCTACCGGCAGAGGGAAAACAGCCGGCGAAGAGAGCATTCTGTCTGCCTGGCTGTAAACGCCATGATCTGGAAGCGGAAGTCAAAGAGTGAATATGAGCTCTTTCTATTATGGAAACCTACTTGGCATAAAAAGAAAGCTAGAATAAGATTTAAGAATGTGATTTAAAACTCTACACAACGGGTTTAAAAGGTTTTTTAGACATGGATTGATTCATGGTTTAAGATGGGTAAATAAGACATGAAATTAAATAACGATTAATTAAATATTTGAACTTAGTAAGAAGATGTTTGTTTGTGTACTAACATGTTTGTTGTGGATATAGCTTTTGGGTGGGGGTTAAAGGAGTTTGATATAGATATTGATAGATTATAGATTTAAAAAAATAGAGTAGAAATGTTTTTTTGGAGTAATATTTTTGTTGTTAGAAAGGATAGTTATTTTGTAATTAGAGAAGAATAAGAGGGATTTTTGAAAAAAGAAGAAATGATATTAATAAATGATTACTGACTATGTCAAGGAAAAAGGGAATGGAGAGACACCTGAAGTGTTAATAACATTTTTAGTAGCAAAATGGAATATGGTAATTGAAAATAGTAAAGCCTAATACAGGATTTGGATTTATATAGATGAAATGTTATTGATGATTGCTTTGATTGACTTAATTGTATTGAAATATATTAATTTGAATATAAGATATTATTTGAGGGAATAGGGAGGGAGCTTTTTAATGATTTAATTTGAACTATATATGTATGATTTTGCTCTTGGATAACTGATTATCCTGTCATCACGTTGTTTCTTACGCACTTTTTTGTAAAAAGAAAAAACCAATAAAACTTGTTTTTTTGTTTAAAAAAAGAATGTGACAAACCTCAAAATTTACATACTAGATCAGTGGTAGTCAACCTGGTCCCTACTGCCCACTAGTGGGCGTTCCAGCTTTCATGGTGGACGGTAGGGGTTTTGTCCGATACTGAAGCACTTTCCTTTTTTTAAATTTAATTGACTTTTTAAAAAAAATTCATAGCATTATTTAAAAATATTTTCATTAGATTTTCATAAAATTCCCTGTGACAATTTAAATTTTTGAAAAAAATTCTATTTGTATCACCCGCGCATAAGTTTAGTTCACATTACATAAGTGAAACTAAATGGTGCTATAGTGCGACCGCAAACAAAAAAGCCTCGTCTCAGAATAGCTCACGCATCTCCCCCCACACCACCCAGCTATAACAGACAAGCAGAGCTGGTAGCTGGCACCCCCCCAAACCCAATCCATGATGCACGAGAGGCATGCACAGACGACGATACATGGCACAGGCTCTTTTGTTTGAGGTCGCACTGGTCAGTACGCAGTTAGATTTGTGAGAGTGAGCATGTGCCTACAGCTTCAAACAAAATATTGTGAGTCCATGTCTCAAAAAAAGAAATATGCTCATGGCTATTTGCCAGAGTATCTGAAGATGGGTTTCATAGAATCTGTTGTAAATAAACAACATCCAATGTGTTTATTGTGTCATAAAACATTATTCAATGAGGCAACGAAGCCAAGTCTATTGCGAGAACATCTTTCTACAAAGCAACCAAATGATAAGGACAAGCCCATTGAATATTTTCAGGAAATATATAAAAAAATTCAAAATTGTTCAACAATCGTTGCATCATTTAAGAAACAACATGCAGCGAACGAAGATGGATTAATTGCCATTTATCGCATTTCACAATTAATTGCAAAAAGTGGTAAAAGCTATAATATTGGAGAAACTGTAATAATACCCTCTATAAAAGAATTTATCTCAACAGTAATGCATCAGGATATACCTGAAATTTTAAAAATGTTGCCCCTAAGCGATAGCACAGTAAAGCGACGAATTGAAGAAATGGCAGTTAATGTTGAAAAAAACCTGATAAGTATTCTCCAAAACTCTTCATTTTCCATGCAATTGGATGAGTCTACCATTGCAGATAATAATGCTTTATTGATGGCATATATTGGATGAAAACAATACATTACGAGAAGAAATGCTGTTCGCAATAAATCTCATTACAGATACAAGAGGATTATCTATGTTTAATACTGTGAAATCATACTTTATAAAAATAATATTCCTTTGAATAATATTGTTGCATGCGCTACTGATGGAGCACCATCAATGGTAGGTCGCTATCATGGATTTGTTGCTTATTTGAAGGAAGAAGTGCCAAATGTTTTATGTATTCATTGTGTGGTGCACAGACAACATCTTGTAGGAAAACATCTAAGTACAAGTCTCCATTCATCATTAACTATAATAATTTGAGCCATAAACAAGATCAATAATGAAGATTTTATTACGTTACTTTTGCACACAGAAGTTCGGTGGCTGTCAAAGGGTACAACTTTGGCTCATTTTGTAACATTATGAAATGAAATGAAATGAAATTATATGATAGTGTCATACAATTTTTTGAAAGTAATAATGAGACCAATCTGTGTCCACAGTTAAAAACAGTAAAGAATGATGCCTTTTATTTGGCAGATATTTTGAAGAGATTTCATGATGTAAATTTGCAGCTTCAAGGAGCTAATAAAACTCTTATAGGTTGCCAAAGTATTGTGTCATTATTTATTGACAAACTTGAACTACTTCGTTATAATCTATTGAAATTTCATCAGTTTCCTGAATTATCATCTATAAAAGATGATGTAACTCCAGAGGATATTGACAGATTCAGTAGCCACTTCAACGAACTTAAATTGGACATGGAAAAACGATTTGAAGATATTTTGAAATTGAAGGTGTATGACTGGATGAAAAATCCTTTTACTGCAAATATTGAAGAGGCTGATACAACTTGCCAAGAAGAACTGTTAGCAATTAGATATGATGAAGAAAGTAAACATAAGTTCGATAGTGGTGGATATGAAAACCTATGGCAAAGTAAAAAAAATGCCTATCTTATATCCAAATATGTGGAAAATGATATTCAATTTATTGATACCTTTCCCTACCTCATATCTTTTGGAATCAGGCTTTGTGCTGTTAATCATATTATGACCAAGGAAAGAAACCGCCTGAATATTTCCGAAAGAGGAGACCTTCGTTTGTTCCTTACAAAAATTGAGCCAGATATCCAGTATTTAGTTTCGCAGCATCAGCCTCAGGGATCTCATTAATAATTTAATTAATTAAATGTAATTTCATCAGACTTCATGCTTCTATGTATGCAAAGTATAAATAAAAAGATAGATTTAACTACAGTAAGTTGCTTTATAAAGATTTATTCTGCCAAACTTAGCGAAGGTCCGGCAGGCTTGGGGTAGTTAACATCTTGCCCCAAGCCAGTGTATGTCTGTGTGTGTGCTGAATGATTGGGTTTTTTTTTTTTAAAAAATTAAGAGGTTTTATATTTATATGTATTTTTATGTTGATTTCTACTGTGTTGTGAGCCGCCCTGAGTTCTCCGGAATAGGGCGGCATAGAAATCGAATAAATAAATAAATAAATAAATAAATAAATAAATAAATAAATAAATAAATAAATAAATAAATAAAGTATTTGGTAAGTAATTATTATTATATGCTTTAACTTGCTGTAACTCTGCTTTATAAATTTTATGAAGTAAAGTTACTTCCCTACTTTATAAATCACCATTACTGTGGAACCGGTGGGCGGTTAGAAAATTTTGCTACTAACAGAGATACAAAAGTGGGTGATAGGTATAAAAAGGTTGACTACCCCTGTACTAGATTCATGTATTTAAACCAGAATGTTTCACATACAGCTAGACTTTTACCTACAAACATTACCACATGTCATATTTGCATCACTCCTGGATTAGCTCTTTATCCATGTGAACCAATATTCTGTTCTTTGACAGCTGAGTTGATTCACTTTTAACCCACTTGCAATGTAGAGAAATTATTCTTGCGCCAGTTTTCTCCTAGAAATGCTTGACTCTGAGGGATTTTATTTTTCCATTAAAGATAACTATTTCTTCCAGGCTTTTAAACCAAACTACCTAGTAGGTTCTGTTAGAAAAGATGAATTTTCTTGGTGTTCTTCTGTGGTGACAAAAGTTCCTTGTGATGTCACAAAGATGGTTTTTGAAAAGAATCAGTTAGTGACTTCTGAAGTAAAGTACATACACACAGCTGAAGAGGAAGCAGAGCAATAGTTAGCAGATTCCTCTGAAAAGCCTGGGACAGTCTCAATGGATCCAGAAAACGGTCTACATTTTGATATTAAAGCCATTAGAAATAATGACAATAAAAAAGAAAGCTATGGAAGGGCATGAATCATTCCCTTCCCCGTTTATGTATGATCAACTATAATTGGAACTTGGAACATGTGAAGACAAAATTATCAGGAAAAAGTATACATTTGAGCTTAGTGCTTTATGCACTTAAGTGGCAGTAAATTTCATGGGACTTGGTACTCACACTACGCTCAATCAATTTAAGATCAGTTAAGTGATAGCTGCACTTATAAACAACTAGGTTGATGTTATTTTTTTAAATCTTAATCTAGTGGAAAATCTAGTCCAGTTGATAGATTATGGTTTGTAGATCCAGAAAACCTGTTAATTCAATCATCAAGTTAAGCATGGAGGCAGCCTTACACAATTCTGACCCCTCTCTTCAGAAATGCTTATGATGCCAAAGAAAATTGGGTCAGGATTAGAAAATTACCCACCGATTGAACCCGACAGGTTCCTAATTCCAAATCTCATCTGCATATTGTTCACAAATGTTTGAAAAGTAGAAATACAAATTTTAATCGTTTTTAAACCTTCAACTATCATATGAAGAATGACACAACACTTTCCTCAGTTATTAATTGTTGCTTAGGGAGAAAAGACGGTGGTTGAACTTTCTTTTTGTCTGACCTGCACAACTCCTGAAATATTGAGTAATTCTCATAGATATAACCACATGTAAAAATCTCTTTGTGTAATTACTGTTTAAAAGATCAGAAACTGCTATAAAGGATGTTGGGTTATGGTAACTCTTGTAGACACCATCTTGACTGCCAATATCTGGAAGTGTAATCTAGTGAACAGAGAGTATTTTGCTATATTTTGTCCACACAGAAAACATATGTGTATTGTACTTCTGCTTTTCACATACTCTTGTTCAGACTCTGAAGCATGCATTCCTCTGATGTTGTGTTGGGTTTTAATCTTTTTGAAACATCATACTTGTAAATAATTTGGGAATAAATCTCAAATTTGCTCCCTCGAGACCTTAAGAATAAGCAAATAGCATCATAAGATGACATCCATGTTGTATGAGAAGGAATTTAAACATTTTGCCCTTCCCTGAGCTCTTGCCCTGTATACTCGCAACTTGCAACACCCTCTCACAGTAAAGCATATTAGAGATTTTTGTCTACTTTAAATTGCAGGCAAGTGGAGGCAACACTTGCCCTCTTAAAGTCTTGATTTGGATCCAGTCCTTAGTCCCTGAACTTTAATACCTTGTATGTTGGGTGGGCAAAAAGAAAAGCTACTCCTTCATCACTTGAAAATCATGACATAAATAATTAGTACATTAATACTGCGAATATACTACAGTAGCTGAGCCATAGCTAGAGGTTCCCTAATGCTGAGGAAATGAATGTTAGCTATTTTCAACTCAACATGGCAGTTAATGTAGTGCTATACTAGTTTCTGATTTCTTTCTTCATGGATAAGTTTCTTAGTATTCCTTCTGGCCAGGGTTCTTCAAACTTGGCCCTTTTATGACTTGTGGACTTCAACTCTCAGAATTCCTCAGCCAGCATGCCTGGCTGAGGAATTCTGGGAGTTGACATCCACAAGTCATAAAAGGACCAAGTTTGAAGACCCCTGCTTTTGGCAATAGTCCACTGCAATGGTGAATTGTACCTTAAAGACGATGCAAAAGATTTTGATTAGAGTGCATGTTTTTTGAGAAAAAAACCTCTTATCTAAAAAGATAAAGCCAATAATGTACTACAATATTTCGGTTGTATAGTAAATGATGGAACAGGACAATTACATTCTCACTAGGAGAGAAGTCAATAATTTAATTAGAAGGAAATTTCTAATGAAAGATATTGTGGCCCTGAAAGGACTTTACAGACCAACATTATAGGCTGGGAGTATCGCAATTGCACTATTCAAATTCCAGAGTAAATAACTAATGTTGAAGTAACCCTTGTATACTGGGGCTCAGTTTGTCCTAAGAGAGCCCTGACAGAATTTCAGAAGAGCAAAACTATTGAAACTTTCTATAGATCTGGTAAAAATGCATTGATTAAAGGTCAAAGGTCTTATTTAACATTATTTCCGATCATGTGCAGAAATGCAAGATACACCTAACATTTTGAAGGAATCATTATTGGAGTCCATTGTAAAGGAGTCACCAATGATAGCAAGTTTTCTTACTACAGGGTCTGGTGGTGGTGAAAGCAATATGGTACGTTTTCCTATCACTCTGTGCTTAAAAATGAAATGAAAGTAATGAATTGCACTGTTAGAAAAGGATGGATTACACAGATTACTTGATCCTCAGTTAATTGTTTCTTCCAGATGAGTACAGATAATAAGAGACTGAGATGACACCCTTACTGACAGGATAACCCCATGACCAGGCAGTTATTATTCCAATATTTTATAGCATGTTCCTATATTGGTTGCGATTTATTTAAGGACATCCTGTTTCCTACAGTGAATGTTGAAGTATCAAAAACCTTGAATTACTGTTTTAGTTTCCAATGTCAATTTATGCTGGAGAAATACTATATTCTGTCTCCCAATATCCAGTTCGTAATATCTGGCTATATCTATACATTGAATAGGATAAGAAACTTCTAAGGCAGTGGATACACTAACAGGTCAATTTTTTTTATTACTATAAAAATTTTCAGTACTATAATGAGAAAGACAAACTGTCAAGAGGTAGGACAAAATCAGCAAGCAATGCTGGTGGCCTTTTCCAGAGCAGCATACATTAAAATAATACATTTCTAGAATCATGCAACACACCTATCTTCAATACCCTTTCCCCCCCCCCCGGAGTATTAGGACTTCTCATTGGTCCACAGGCATTCTTAGGAAATTACATTTCTAAATGACTACATAGCCCAATACTTTAAACAAAACGTGTCCTGAAAAGAAGTCAGAGGTAAACTGAAGGCCATGGTAAGAAACATCCTAACTAGTTTATATTCCACAAATGGACCTTCTGACGGCTGTTTTGTGAATGGGCAAAGGCATTGGCTTGGGAATGCCTATCAGACACCAAACACACAGCAATAGATTTCCTAGCAACATCATTTCGGAATGTTTAAATTAATTATCTGCTCTCTGAACTGATACCTTCTTGTGTTTCAATATGAGTTATTGTATTGTTTTTCACAGGAAAGATGTCAGGGCAGAACTATACCTTGTGTAGAGAAGATGGTGACTACCTCCTTGGAAACTGAATTAAAAGAAAAAATGAAGAGACTGATATTTAAAAAAAAAGTATTGGCAAAAGAGGTAGGGTTTGTTGTTACCTACGAGGTAAGTGGTCTAGGTCCATACAGGTAGTCCTTGGCTTACAACAGTTCACTTAGTGACTGTTTGAAGTTACAATGTCACTGAAAAAAGTAATTCATGACCATTTTTGAGCCTTACAACCCTTGCAGCATCCTCATGGTCATATGACCAACATTCGGGTGCTTGGCAACTGGTTCATATTTATGACGGTTGCTGTGTCCCAGGATCATGTGAACACTTTTTGCGACCTTTTGACAAGCAAAGTCAGTGGGCAAGCCAGCTTCACTTAACAAGTGCAATGATTCACTTAACAACTCTGGCAAGAAAAGTCACAAAATGGGGCAAAACTCACTTAACAACTGTCTCACTTAATGACATAAATTGTGGGCTCAGTTATGATTGTTAAGTTGAGGACTACCTGTAATTGATGCCTTATGTCCACCCGTGTCTTCTAACACTTCGGCTGTAGCCTCGATAACCTCTCCAGAACTCAGTACCAAATTCTAATTTGCAATGTAACTAAAGTCAAACATGTATTAAATACGTGACAGTTAATATTGTTTGTAATTAGCTTAATTTATATCATAATTCAGATTAAATCAAAGTTTGGTTGTCCTGAGACCATTTCTATGCTCTGGCTTTGCCTGTTTATTAGAAAGTACCCCAGCAAGCCCCCTCTGTCTTTCCAAGCATTATATCCTTCTCCAGACAACTATCTTGGCATAGTGTGTCCAAAGTAGGATAATTTGAGCTTGATTATTTGTGCCTTGAGTGATAACTCTGATTTATGTGATGGTCCATTTGTTTGATTACTTTGCTGTTCACAGTATTCTCAGGAATTTTCTCCCACACCAAAGCAAGATACTTTCTGTCTTGCTTCACCAACTTTTCTTCCATGGAATAGCCAAGGAAAACTAATGGTTGCACTATTCTGATCATTCTCCTATGTATACCATTATTAATTTCTAGTTACAAGAACATAAAAAAGAGATAGCAGCTCTAAGAGAGATGATTATTAATATGAAATCATCTGAAGATCATGATTTTGAGGTGAGTTCATAATCGGTATTTAATGAAAAAATATAAAATAGGGGAAAAACAGAGAGGATTGAGGTGTGATTTCTGGTTAACAATAAGCAAAATTTAACATGATAGATAGATGATAGATGGAAGAGAGAGAGAGAGAGAGAAATGACTGTTTTTGTAAAAATTAACAACACACTCTAGCCTCTGTGTTTTCAAAATCTTTTTCTTTAATAAGGGGCAAAAAAATAGGAGCAAACAGCAGAGAAGCTGTAGCAAATCAATTCTACTTTGTTAAAGTTTGTGCAATCTTCTCAGAGGATTCAGCTAGCCATGATGATATTCTATATCAGTGTTTCTCAACCTTGACAATTTTAAGGCATGTGGACTTCAACTCCCAGAATTCCACAGCCAGCATTGCTGGCTGTGGAATTCTGGGAGTTGAAGTCCACATGCCTTAAAATTGTCAAGGTTGAGAAACACTGTTCTATACTGAGTATTGAAAAACAAGATTTATCTTAGTAAATAAGATGTTCTGTGTTAACAGCAGCTTGACCCATTCTCTGAGTTCAGATGATGTGGTAAACCAACTACCAGGTATAAAGATGGTTTAGAATGTTATCAAATACAGTAATTGGGTTGAAAAAAGTGATGAAAAGAGCATTTAGACAGAAGGAATTGTGCAAATTGATAGAAAGTATGCTGGGAAAATAAAGAGACAAAGATGAAGAACTTGTCCTTCTATTACAATTGGTAATTTTAAAAACCAATGTCCTCAAGTTAATACATTAGTATTGTTCATCAAATTTATATGCCACCTGGTTTTCTACAACTATATTTTTATTTTGAACTGTTCCAAAAATGTATAATAATTTAATAGTAATCTTTGTGTACATACAAACGATTAGTCTGAATACTTTTTATTTATTAACACAATTCAGCACTGTTTAGCAGAAGTTATAATGTTAGATATAATGAACCATAAGCTTGTTGGTGGTAAAGATTATGCTTTAACTTTCTGCTTCAGGTACACAAGGAAAGAATTAAGTTCATGCATTCTGCTAAGTAGTAATGTGATCTGTCTAGTTTTGGCTTATGCATTATGTAAATCTGGACAGTTTGGTTTATAAACCATGAGCTATAACTAGCATGGGTTATATGTGAACTCAGTCATTGGGGATTACTTAGCAAGCTTTAGTTAAATAAGCCATGATTTAGCACAAATGTATGAACTCAGTTATTGTTTCCTTCAATAGCTGTGTAATACAGTCTGCTTCTATTTTACCTTAAACGAATGAAATTGGGTAAAAGCATCTTACTCAAAATTGGATAAAAATATGTTACTCAAGATTGCTTAGTTTCCATAGTAGATCTAAGTGTGAATATGAGGGATTCCCATTATTTCAGAATATTTATTTATTTATTTATTTATTTAAATGATTTGTACAGTATGGTTGCCCCGCTTCCAAAATATAACTCTGGGTGTCTAAGTTATGGTTAAAAGCAAAAAAAAAGGTAAATAGTAAACATAAAAGAACCATAATATAGTATGAAAATAGGGCCTAAAAGCGCCTCAAACATGTTAACAATCCTAAAGCAATTTTCTAGTTTGTGGTCATCTATGATCTTAACCCAGGATGGGGGGAACAAGTGTTTAAAGGCAGCAGGGACACATCATCCAAATCTTAGGAGCTATTCCAAAGATTTGGATGGTGTGTCTCTGCTTCCTTTAAACACTTGGTTCCCCCCCCCTTAGGATCATAGATGACTGCAAACTGGAAAATTGCTTTAGGATTGTTAATATGAGAGTAAAGGCACACTTCCTGGGTCTCATTAGACGGCACTATTTCCTGGAGGGGCCTAAAGCATACTGAGTTTGTCAGATCTTGTGGGATGGGAGACATAGAAACTGCAGCACATGGCCTTGTACCATGAAGGGCTTAATAGATAATAATCGGCATCCTGCATTGCACCTGGAAACCTATAGAAACACAGTGCATTTCACAAAGTAATGGTACTACTCCCACCTGTGCATTCTGAACCAATTATAACTTCCATATTGTCTTAAAAAATAACCCTCATATAGTGTGATGCAAGTATTCTTTGTGGAGGTGACCATAAACAGAGATTCCCAATCTAGGAATGGGCATAACAAGACGAGGCTGTGCGAAAGGTCTCTTGACTTCAGTTGCCACAAGTTCTTCAAGCAAATGGAGTAAGATTCCTAATTATATACCAGGTCTGTCTAGGAGAGTGCTATTCTGTTCAGAAATAAAGTAGCCAGTCTGGCTTGCTTGGATTGAATCAAAACCTATTCTTTCCCATTCAGACCTACAGGGCCAACCAGTCACTAGAAAAGAACTCTTAGAGCATCAAGTGATTGTCCTGATGTAGAAATATAAAAGTTACATATACTGATGATACTTAGCCCCAGGCTGATGGGGCCTCATTTAGTAGCTTCCTACAGAAATTAAATAATAGCAAAGAGAGTAGAGACCTGAGGAAACCACCCAAGTAGGGGTCGACAGCTAGATTTGTCTCCTCTCCCACAACACCAACAAAATGAAAATGAAGAGAACCACGTCAGCATTATACTCTCCATTCCCAATTCTAGAAACTAATCCAGAAAAATACCATAATTAATGATACTAAAGCTGCTGAGAGATTAAGGAAGGATCGGATGGATGCATCACTCCCATCCTACCCTGCCACAGGTCATCTATAAGTAGGTTCCTAAAAAGAGACGCTGGACAGGACAAAGATTGTACAGATTTGTTGGACGTAGAGATGATTTATTGAGGAAGGAGTAGACTACCATCTTTTTAAGTCCCAGCAAAATGACTTCCTCCTTCAAGGATACATTCACTACCCCCTGGATCCAACTACATGTCATCACCTGAGAGGCATTAAACAGCCAAGAGAGATATGAATAGAAAGGTGATCATAATTACAGTCCTGAGGACTCTGACCACTTTCTTGGAACTGAGAGGCTCAAACTCCCTCCGGGTACTGATAATTGGATTCATGCCCAGTTTAGATCCAGATCTAGCATCAGTTACAGAGCTGGTCTTCTCCCCTGGCTGAAGTGGAAGTCCCTTCAGCTGTAACAAACCGCTATGTCAATAGGTTGTCCAAAGGGAATTCCAAGACTCTGCAAATCTTCCTCAGGTTCCTGCAACTTCTGCATATCCATATTGATATGCTTATCCAACCATTTCTGAAGGCACATCCTGACCACATGCTTGAGTGCCATTGCAAAAAATAAAAGCCTTCCACTTCCATTCACTGACGTTTATGGTTTTTAAAAGTCACTTGTTCCTTTTCTTTCTTCTGTAAAAATTTGACTTTGTTCCTCCAACTACAACCTGTTTATTTCTTTCCATATTGTTTTCTCTTGTTTGTTTCAGAGTGACAGTTGGCCTTAGCACTATGAAAATTCTCTTCTTTAATCCTTTACTTTCTTTCCATTCTTGTAAACTCTGTAGAATTGTTCAGCAGGACATTTTATACTATTGTTATCAATGATTTACTTAGGATTGCTGGTAGATGAATTTGGTAACAGTTACTTAACTCTCCTCATCCCCTATGTTTTGTTCAGTCCTTCTCTGATGGAATATGTAGGATATACAATGATTTCAAATTCATTTCATGCTAAGTAAGAGGGTTTTTTTTTTAGAATGCAAAGATTTTCTAGAATGTAATCTAAAAAAGTGTAGAAGAAAATAATTTTAGTTAACTGATGTTAAGTAATTGCTGTTGTTTTTCATAGACAAAGAAGAGATCAATAGGATCAGATGAGTAAATACTACAAGAAATACCAACCTTTACAAACTTAGTTATTTCATTTTTTTTCTCTTATTTTTGCTTGAATTGAGAGCTGCGCTGAGAAGCAAATTGACTGAGAAGACTATGATATACTTAGTGCTAAGCTAAGCGGGTTCTGAGAACATTGCTAAACTGCACTCCCTTTTGAATAAAATTCCCTTTAAAGTACAAAGCATTATACTTTTTCAAAAGTACTTCCATATGCTTTTCATGATGTCCACTACATTTGTTTTTTACATTTAGTTACATATGAACATGAATATTATTTATCCTGATTAGAATTTCTCATAAGGGTCCACACAATGTTCTGTGTAATATTCAGAATATTAATCTCATTCTTTGCTACATATATATGGCTTTGTTTAGGACACATATTGATTGGTTTATAAAGGACTGGGTCACCTAATTTGTTTAACTAGGGCTCAAGACACAAGATGCTACTGCTCCAGATAAAATGCAGCAGCAATTCATCAAAGGAACCTGTAGATGTCCTCATATTATTACTGCAGAGGTTCTCAACCTTGGTAACTTTAAGACTTGTGGACTTCAATTCCCAGAATTCCTCAGCCAGCAAAGCTGGCTGAGGAATTCTGGGAGTTGAAGTCCACATGTCTTAAAGTTGCCAAGGTTGAGAACCCCTGATCTACTGGGTATTTTTGCAAAATACACAAGCCATTATCAGATCTTTAACTAGAAGAAACACACACACACACACACACACACACACACACACACACACGCTCACAGATACAATTTATTTTTACTGCATTCTGCATTAGCCAGAATCCATTGAGAGATTCTGTTTCTAGTCTCTCCATTAACAGAACGTTGAACAGATTCAGAGAAGAAAAATGACAATGACCAAGGTCTAAAAACCAAGTCCCACAAAAATAGTGTAAAAAGATCTGAGAATATTTAGATAATAAAACTGAGTGGAGATAAGATAATATCAAGTATCACAAAAGGAGCATCACACACACACACACAAAAATATGTTTCAATGTTCCAGAATGCTAAATATTTTTGTTGCAAGAAGGCGGATACCCCTTCAATGGTAGGAAAAACTTCCTAACAATAGCAGCAGCAGTTCTGCAGTTGCCTAGTACAAAGACCAAGTTCTCACCCCTTCTTCCACCATTAGACCTTTTAATTCAGAATCTTTGGAAGGATTTCAGCCAAGGAGTCTCAGTAGAAAAAAGGTAGGGACAGACAAAGGGATAGTGACATTTCAAGGTAATGTAACTTTTGAGTAGATTGATAAATCCTTGATTGCACAAAGTTGCTCTCATTTTATCCCCAACCTATAAGTTAGACAATCTTAACTCATCAGCTTACCAGTATAACAGTGGAATTTCCTTTCTTATTTCATTGCTGTCCTATTATAGTTTCAAGTGAATAAGATAAGATAACCTTTATTGTCATTTTTATACTGTGGGCACGATGGCACACATCAAAAATGAGATTTAGTTGCCCGCTCTCAAAGTGAAACACATGCATGGCACGCACCTAAACATACTATGGACAACATATGTATAGACCCACATCCCTACATATACATAGCAAATAAATATTACATATTGTCCATCTTGAATATATAACGGAAGGAGGAAGCTTGAGAGTTCGCAAGGTTTGAATACAGCAAAGAAAGGTCTACAAAAATTAAATATTGATTTGCCATAAAATCAATCTGAGAGGACCCACCTGGCAGAGGAAAGGTTTTACTATTTTCTTTTATTTTAGATCTGTGCTATTAGAGCTTCAAAGGCTGTAAAGCCTGCAATGCTTTGTCGTCTATTATCAGTCTGATGATTTCCCCTCCCCTCCATCAACTGGAAGTGGAAGTGAGGCAACAACCACGCTAGGCGGAATCTTTTTCCTTGTACACTAATAAACAAGAGACTACCAGCTGAAGATGTTATGCCTACTGCAGCATAGGGATCAACAATGGGGCAGCAAATATTACGATAATATTTTAATATTACATCGGCATAAAAATGAGCCAGTTGCCAAACATTTTAATTTTGATCAAGTGACCATAGAGATGCTGCATCGGTGGTAAGTATGAAAAACAGTCATGAGTCATTTTTTTTGTTGTAACTTTGAACGGTCACTAAATGGACTGTTGTAAGTCGAGGACTACCTGTACTCTTCTGGAAAATTAAGGGCCTGATCACCATCAGAATAACCTCTTGGTAAGAAAGAAGGCCTGGAGGAACGTTATCTATGGGGTAGCGATGGGTCGGACACGATTTCGCAACCAACCACAACAACAACAACAAAGACCCAGCGTTACATCCCCAGTATTTCACAGGAGAGTGAAAACTGGGGGGAGGGGAGGGGGAGTTTCCTTCGGCACCTTGCAGTATTCCTTTGCACAGCACAGCACAGCACTGCACAGCACAATGCCACAAAACACAGGGATTCAGCTCCAGAGACTTCCTGACAGAGGTTAAGGGCGGAATTGGAGGAAGGAGCAAGACGCAAAGGTCTGAGATGCTGCTATGCAGGACTTGCTCGCATTTTTTTCTTTTTTTACCTAATAGCCAGAGGTCCCTGGCCGGCCACAGCTTCTTTCCTTTCCAGACTCCGCGAGATAGAGCGGCATGGCTTCGGGCGACAGAGAGAGAGGACGGCGCTCTCAACTTGTCCCCGGGGAAGTTAAGAACAACAGCCGTCCGCTTGGAGCCGCTCAGGAAGAGGCGGCAACTTCTTAACACGAGAGCTTTCCTGGGACGTGAGAGCGCCTCGGCAGCCCGCGCGAGACCCGCTTCCCTACCGCTGCGGTGCTCTCTGGTTTCCTTCCCCGCTCGCTTCTTCGCGGGCGCTCCGCACGCAGCTCACCCGTCCGCCAAGAAGACCTAACTTCTCTCGCTTGGCTCTAGCCGCCAATCTTCTGATTCGTTCTCTACCGCTTTCCTCTTTGCAGGAGTTTGGCCCCGGCATTTGAGTAATCATATCCCCGAACAACAATGAGCCCAACCACCACAAGTTATTTCTCTTTGGGTAACTTCGCTTTCTCTTTTGGGTAACTTCATCAACTTCGTTGCTAAAGTGAGGAACGAGGTGTACGTCTAGGCCAGGGGTAGGCAACCTTGGCTCTTTTATGACTCGTGGACTTCAACTCCCAGAATTCCTGAGCCAGCAAGGCTGGCTCAGGAATTCTGGGAGTTGAAGTCCACGAGTCATAAAAGAGCCAAGGTAGCCTATGCCTGCTCTAGGCTAAGTGGCGAAAGACCACGCAGGAGAAATGTCCCGGAAATCCAGCATCCCAGTATAAGGAGACACTGGCCTCCGATCCATTTATCCTGTGGGCTGGCGGACCCCCGAAATCCTATTTTGCATCTTTTCTGTAGCCTACATTGTACAGTATAGCTAAATTGACTGTGCAGAGGGTGGGTAGTCGCCATCTTATTACAGTAATGGCAGTTCCTTTTTCTTTCTTGGCTTGCTTAAGTTCTAAGTTGTGCAAAGTGTTGATCGCAATTAGCTTTATCAAACGAAAGAACCCGAATGAATGTCAAAAATATTAGTTCGGTGTAAAAGGTTCCTATATTAATATGCTGTCTAATTGTTTCAGTAAACAAATTCTAGAAATTGTTTAATTCTTTAATTGGCTCACATGTCAATAAACTGCCTTTCACTTATTTAGAATGTAAAAATTCCCCTTCTGTCTAAAAAAACATTAATTGAAAACTGACTCCCTTTTTCTGGGTGTATTGCAACCAAATCTATGTGTATTATTATCTTAATTATTATTAACCTAATTATAAGGTTTGATGGAAAGATTTTGAGAATAATCTGTGGGATGTGGGATCATAGGACCCGGTTTGTTGGGAATACAGGTGTTTTTTTGCTCCCCCTAAAGCTTTTTTATATAGTGTAGCTGACAGACTGTAGCCAATTTACCTGCAACCCATTTCTAGAAAAAGATCAGACAAGATTTCCCCTTCAAAAGCCATTTCTGCTATTTCTTCCTGATACTCTCCTATGCTTCCCCCTCATCTCTATGAAATTTATTTTTGACAAACAATTCTCATTAGCACCAAACTGATTGGTGTTACAAGTAATGAAGTCTTTGAACTAGCTCTCCTCTCCTACTGGCTAGCTGAAAATACAGAAGCCTGTAGGTTTTTCACCTCCACTGTATTCTGCTTCTCTGTTTGAAGTAGCCCCAACACTTCCCCCTTTCCCCTCCTCCAATTTCTCTTGTGACACGGCAATAGCACTTAGACTCATATACCGCTTCGTAGTGCTTTCCAGCGCTTTCTAAGCAGTTTAGTCAGCATATTGCCTCCAACTATCTGGGTCATCATTTTACCAACCTCAGAAATGATGGAAGGCTGAGTCAACCTTCAGCCAGTCAGGATCGAACTCTTGGCAGAGGGTAGTGTTACTCTGCAATACTTGTATTCTAATCATTGCACCACATCAACTCCTAAAAATGGCCCAGTCACTCTCTTTTAGTCCAGGTTATTTCACAGCATCACTAAGGTGGATAAAATGAAGGGAGAATCCCTGTGTAAACAGCTCCTGGTGGGAAGGTGAGATATAATTCTAACAGATTTTTAAAGAATTATCTTCAGGAATGTCTAGATATTGCAAGCACTCCAGGTTTTTTTTTTCCACCTTGTAATCTATCCCATTCTAGAGTGCACCAATATTCATATTAGGCTCTCCCAGCTGATCCACAAAAGTCTTTATACTACAACATCTTCATTCTAGATGTGCTGTTATAAAATGGACATAAACACTTCTAACTGCCACATCTTTTCTTATTCAAAGTTTCCCGAGCTTCATGTTCCAAATAATTAGAATTCACCAATGTAGGAACATTCTCCCTCCTGGCAGAAGGTCTTCTAGAATAAGCCCTGCTTACATGGATACCTGTTATTTAAAGTCCAACTGCAAAAAGGGACAGTTAGAAGTTCCTATAGTCCTTGCTTAAATATGTTTGCCTGGATACCCCAGAAAAAGCTGTTATAAGTAATGAAACTGGTGTGTTGGGCTAGTGTAACATGCTAGGCTGATCAAAAAACTACATTTTGATAATTAGTTATTATCAACAATAAATTGATGGGAAATTATAGGAACTCAGTCATCATGTTACCATGTTGTGTGAACCAGACTGTTATCTGAGAATTGCTGTTATTTGACCCCAACTATTTACTTCGATTAACCTGAGTGTAAGTTTTACAATGTTATGCAAATCCAAGTATTGCTTTTGGCTTGATTTGCTTAAGCTTTCCCCCAAATTCTCTAACAAGTTGCCATGCACATTTCCAAACAAAGGCCATCCATTTGAGTCATTCCATTCATACTTGACACATTTTTCCTGCAATTGCTGCCCCCAAAACAGCAATGACCCCTCTCCTACAATCTGCCCACCCATTTCAAGAAGACAAATGTTTTCTGCCCGATTCAGAAGCGCATGCAGTACTAACAACGCAGCAGAATGACTTGGAACATTAGACAGACACTGAAAAACACTATTGCACCTCTTTTCCTGTGCTTTTATTATTTGTTGTAATAATAAAGATTCAACCAGGGAGAGAAAACAATGGAATCGATAATTGGCACAACAGAGGAAGTAGAACCAGCTCAGAAATTAATGGTGGTGGATGACATTAGGGTGGTTGAAAATTATCCACACATTTCGGAGCCCCCACCAAAGATCTTCAGTTGCTCAGTCCCACTGCAGAGAGCTCCGACCTTGGCTTGGTCAATTCAGCTACAGGGCAACTAGCAATTCAGGCTCCAGGAGACACCCAAAGTAGAGTTCCACAAGTGAACCCCACAGAGCAGAAGATGTGCAAGCAAGAGAGGTTGACAAGGTGATCCAGGAAGTAGAAGAGAGACGGGAGAGGAAGAGGGTCATTATTTCTGAGCACAGGCAGGGTGTGCACTCTCTTTCTAGCGGTACATGGAAGCCAGCACCTTGGAGACTTGGCTGCAGAACTTGTCAAGGGCCAAAATCACTGAGGGTTTAAGGGGCCCTCCGTTGTGAGCGGCGATGGTTACCTCGAGGCAGTGGCTCAGCAGCTGCAGACAGGAGAAAGGTGCCAGTTAAGAGAGGCAGAGCCACCCGAAGCCAGATTCCCCGGCCACCTCAAGGGCTAAAGGCGAAGCAGGCGCCCTCCTCCACCCCAATTCTGCTGGGAGAAGGCGACTCACCTTAAAGTTGGCGGGATCCACACGAAGTTTATGGGCGTGCAAGTCGCTGAGCTTGGAAAGGGCTCCCGGCACGTCGTCCAGGTTGTTGACAGCTTCGGTGAGCGCGTCGATCACCCTCTTGCCGTGAGTCTTGAGATCGGTGGAGCCCGGGCTCATGTCGAAGTGGGGGAAGTAGGTCTTGGTGGCTGGGTGCGCTAGGAACATCCTGCGGGGAAAGGGAGAGTGAAGGGGGGGGGGAATCGCAGAGGCGATCTTCGCGCAAGCCGCAAGTGGAAAAGGGGGGAAGATTACCTGGTAAGGGTTTCACTCCCATACATTTCGGCATTCTTGGACACAGGGACCCAGGCGGCCCGCACTCTGGCCTTGTCCTCATCGCTGAGCACCATCTTGGCAGGTTCGTGTCCTCGATAGCTGGGCTGCCCTTTTATCAAGCCGGGGGAGGCCGAGCCGAGCACGCCTTCGCCCTCCCGCCCAAAACACCACACCCCCTCCTCGCGGGGTGGGGAGTAAAGGCGCGGGCGAGCTTTCTCCGGAGGGGATCCCAGCCTCTCGCTTTGTCTTCCTCCCCCGTCTGTCCTCAGCCACCATCCACCCGTGCCCGCTGTCTGGAAATGGGACGGTTTTCCTACAACCGGGAAGCCCCCCCCCGCGCGCGGTGTCTACCCTGAAGTCTCCTCAGGTCAGAAGAGACCTGGAAGCCCCGGGAGACCGTGATGAGGAGCTCCTGAAGGACAACGTTTGGCGAAATTGAGAGGGTGGGCGGCGAAGAGAGGAGATCAGGTTTGACAGAGCTTTTGTCTCTCTCAAAGAGAGGGACGGCTGAAGTGACTTCAGATCATGAAGGCAAATCCAGTTTGGGGGTATGGAAGAAAGTTTAGTTTGGAGACAAGTCCTCCTATTCCACCACCATCCCCCCATCTCTAAGTATTCTCCAAGAGCTGGAATTATTGACACACTTCCCAGTGAGTGCATGTCCTTCTGCTATTGAGAAGGACATGGGGGGGTATTTCCTCCTGGAGCTCTTTCTCAAAGTAGAACATAAGAACATAAGAAGAGCCATGCTGAATCAGGCCAAAGCCCATTGAGTCCAGCATTCTGTGTCACACAGTGGCCCACCAATTGTACATGGGGATCTTGAGCAGAAAGAGAAGGCAAAACCCTCCCTTTCCCTTGACCCCCAACAAATGGTACTCAAGGGAATCCTGCCTGCCTCAACCAACATAGAGGCGGCACATGGACATCCGTTTTAATAACCACGGATACACTTGGCATCCATGAATCTGTCTGACCCTGCCTTGAAGCTATCAAGGCTGACAGCTGTCACAACCTCTTCTGGAAGTGAATTCCATAAACCAAAGACCCTCTGGGTGAAGAAATATTTCCCTTTATTTGTCCTCACTTTCTTAGCTATGAGCTTTAGGGAGTGCCCCCTTGTCCTAGTATTGTCTGATAGAGAAAAGAATTTTTCTCTATCCACCTTATCTATCCCATGCATGATTTTATACACTTCGATCAAGTCACCCCTTAAATGCCGTCTTTCAAGGCTGAAGAGACCAAGGCGTTGCAATCTGGTTCCATAAGGGAGGTGCTCCATTTCCTTGATCATTCTTGTTGCCCTTTTTTGCACCTTTTCCAGTTCCATTATATCCTTCTTGAGGTGCGGTGACCAGAACTGTACACAGTACTCCAAGTGTGGTCTCACCATCGATTTGTACAGAGGCAATACAACACTTGCTGACTTATTTTCGATTCCCTTCCTAATCATGCCAAGCATGGAATTTGCTTTTTTTACTGCTGCTGCGCATTGGGTTGACATCTTCATCGAGCTGTCCACCCAAACCCCAAGATCCCTTTCTTGGGTTGTCTCAGAAAGTTTGGTCCCCATCAGTTGGTAAGTATAATTGGGGTTCTTTGCCCCGATGTGCATAACTTTGCACTTGTTTAGGTTAAAATGCATTTGCCACTTTGTTGCCCACTCACACAATTTCGAGAGATCCTTCTGGAGCTCCCGACAATCAGTTTCCCGGAACAATTTAGTGTCATCAGCAAACTTGGCTACCTCACTATTAACTTCTACATCCAGATCATTGATGAATAAATTAAAAAGTAAAGACCCCAAAACTGAACCTTCGGGTACACCACTTCTCACTTCTTTCCATCCCGAGAATTGTCCATTTATTGCCACCCTTTGCTTCCTACAATTTAGCCAGTTACCAATCCAGGACAAGACTCTTCTGTGGCTGGAGAGCTTTTTTAGGAGCCTTTGGTGAGGGACTTTGTCAAAAGCCTTTTGAAAGTCAAGATATACAATATCAACTGGGGCCCCTTTATCTATGTATTTATTTACACCCTCAAAGAATTCTAACAAGTTAGTAAGACATGATTTACCTTTGCAGAAACCATGTTGATTTTCTCTCAGCAATGCCTGTTCTTCTATGTGCCCTGTAATTTTATCTTTAATAATGGTTTCCATCAGTTTGCCTGGAACTGAGGTTAGACTGACTGGTCTATAGTTTCCTGGATCACCTCTGGATCCTTTCTTGAAGATCGGGGTTATATTTGCTTCCCTCCAATCCTCCGGTACAGTGCCTGATCTTAGAGAAAGATTGTATATTTTAGCTAGAAGTTCAGCAATTTCACACTTGAGTTCCTTGAGAATTCTAGAGTGGATGCCATCTGGACCCGGCGATTTGTTGACGTTATATCTATCAGGTTTAATGTACGGAATCCCTACTCACCTACCCAATTGGGGGGGGCTTTGCTCATTGGGGGTGATGAAGATGCCCAATTTGAGCAGCAGCCAGGACATGGGGAGAGGCTCCTCCTCTTATCTACACAAAGCAGCTGCAGGGGCATAGCTGCTCATAGGCAGTGGCTCTGGGTGGGGCAGGTGGGGCTGATAAGCAGCAGGGCTGCCTTAAGGCCTCTTTCTAAATCCCAACCCCAGAATGAATGGATGCCACTGGCTGGATTCACTTACAGCATGGAAACCAGCATCGGTTGTCTGTACTAAATAAGTCACCAGAAAGAGAAAGGGGCACTACTTCACTGAATACGGTGCACCTATTCAGTAAGTTACAAACAACACAACACTGAGCGCAAAAACCAAACAGCTGCATTATGGTTCAGCATTTTGCATGAGTGAAGCCACCATGACCAGTGTGTTGGGGGGAGGGCATATTGAAAGAAGTTTCTTCATCATTAGGTCAGTGATGTCCCACAGTGGAAAAGTCAGATCCTTTCTTTGCAAGGGGCTACCCTATCCGATGGGGGTGAACCTAGGAGGAAAAAAAAAATGTTCACTTGTAGTGGAAGCAGAAACTCGAGCTACCAGATCTGGACCACTGAGATCCTGGCAACCACCAAATGACAGTAAAGAGTTACAAGAAACCCTATTTCTTTGTTGCCATCTAGCAGTCATTTGGATTTTTGTAGCCCAGGTATGATAGCCCTACTTTTGCAAAAGCAGACATGCCCCATCACTTCGAAGTACAGTCATCTGCCTTGCATTTGTAGTGGGCTTCCATGATTAACATGGTTTGGGAACTTTACACTACAGAGCTCCCCGAGCCTTGCTTAGAGGGACTAAAGGAGAATTGTTGTTCTTCGCCTCCTACTCTGTAGCAAAGTATGAAAATGAGGGGTACAGCATCCCAAAGATGCTTTTTCAAGAGGCAATCCATTCCCCACCATCCAGTCAGAGCTGAAGAAGCTTCTTGGATGAGAAGTAAGTGAAATGTCTTCAGAGAAAAACAAGAAAGTCCAGTTGCCTCGTAAAAAAGCATCTTTGGGACAAGTATGACCTGGATGACTGAGAATCTCCATAGACATGAAGTGTACAGTAGTTTCTTTTTATCATTCTTGCTGGTATAGCTTCAAATGGCTCACACATTCATCTTACCCTCTTTGAGTTGACTCCTTTAGAACCTAGGTATTCTTTGCATCCAATTTTGGTCACCACCATCTAAAAAAGATAGTGAGACTCTAGAAAGAGTGCAGAGAAGAGCAATAAAGATGACTAGGGGACTGGAGGATAAAACATGCGAAGAATTGGGTATGTTTGATTTAATGAAAAGAAGGACTAGGGTTGAACATGATGGCAGTGTTACAATTTCTAAGGGGCTGCCACAAACAAGAGGGGGTCAACCTATTCTCCAAAGCACCCAAAGGCAGGAAAGAACAATGAATGGAAACCAATCAAGGAGAGGACCGAGCTAGAACTAAGGAGAAATTTCCTGATGGAACAATTAATCAGTGGACCAACTTGTCTCCAGAAGTTGTGAGTGCTCCAACACTGGAGGCTTTAAAGAAAAGATCGGACAATCATTTGTCTGAAATGGTATAGGGTTTTATGCTTGAGCAAGGGGTTGGACTAGAGGGCCTCTAAGTTCCCTTCCAATTCTGTTAGGGGAGAAGCTCTGACCAGTCACTAATTGCAAACAATCTACATAGCAGCTGGAGATCTGTTCACAGGACCATTCATAATGCCATGAAGATTTCCAGCTACTCTAATAACTAGCATATTACCTTTCTGGAAATTGAAGTTTAAAGCAAAACGTGGAATGCGATGCCCATTTGAAGATGAGGAATAGGTGACAGGCTTGCAACTAGAGCCAGCCCAGAACTGCTCTTTCTTGATAAGCTTTTTTTTTTTTAAGGGGAAAATATAGATAGTGGAATTGAAGTTAGTTGAAATACAGTACAATTTATTAAGGACCTTACAGCAGCTTTCATGCTATCTCTGTAGGGCATGCAGCTACACAGAACTTAGCAAAGCTATTATGTGTATAAAGTAGTACATAAGTCATTTTCTGTGTATACAGAGAGAAGAGCACAAAAGGGACTGGAAGCTTAAAAAGTGGTATTACGTTGTTGAACTGGCACTCGTGGCAATAAAATCCCTTTATTTGTCTTTGATTAACTAGTCAAAGTCTAACTAATGAGAAGTCCAAGAAATGGAAAACAAGTGTTTAGTTTAGCTTATGAAAAGAGCGAAAATTTTATAATAATATACAGGTAGTCCTCAACTTACAACGGTTCATTTAGTGGCTGTTCAAAGTTACAACATCACTGAAAAAGGGACTTATGACCATTTTTCACACTTACGACCGTTGCAGCATCCCCATGGTCAGATGATCAAAATTCAGATGCTTGGCAACTGACTCATATTTATGACAGTTGCAGTGTCCTTTTGTGACCTTCTGACAAGCAAAGTCAATGGGGAAGCCAGACACGCTTAACAACTGTGTTACTAACTTAACAATTGCAATGATTCACTTAACAACTGTGGCAAGAAAGGCCGTAAAACAGGGGCAACTATGGCTATTACAACTAGGTCCTTCATTTCATGGAAAATTTTAATGGACCATTCAGTGCCATTCAAGTCCGCCATCCAACCTGTGGCTTAGAAAAGTTGCATCCTAGCTGAAGTTACCGGCATTTACCTTCAGTGCTCTGCAGGCTGCTCTCAGAAATCAACAAACCAACAAAAAGGATAAATTCACCAGAGCACCTGAGGGAAGGATGAGAAACAATGGTTGGAAACTGATCAAAGAAAGAAGCAACCTGGAATTAAGGAGAAACTTCCTGACAGTGAGGAGGACAATCAACTAGTGCAGACATGTCAAACACAAGGCCTGGGGGCCGGATGCGGCCAGCGAAGTGGTTTCATGTGGCCCTCAAAGCCATCCTGGAAACAGTGAGGGAACGCCCCCCCCCCGCTGCCTTGGCCCTGGCCAAGGCCGACCGGGAGCCAATGTACAATTTTGTGGTGGCCATCTATGCTGAAACTCATTCAGTCTTAGCTCCACAAGGCCGTCTAGAAACAGCGTGGAAGCAGCCCATGCTGTGTCGGCCCCGCCTCCTGGGTGCATGTTGGGGAGGTGTCATCCTTTGTGAGGAATGAAGAAATGCACCATGCCTTGGCGCTTGCCCCGGTCCCACCCCCTTCTGCCAGAGACCCTCAGACTTGTTGTGGAAGATGATCTTCGTTGTGCTCTTGCAAAGACTGCCCCAAGAATTTCTTATTTGGTGAAAAATAAGCAACCGCACTTCATGCTGATGTTGGCTTTTTACGCATACTGTTGGAAAATGTAGCAATGTAGTTTACTGTTGTTATATTAAGACTGTTACCCATGGTACACCATCCTTCAAGACAAAATTTCATTTTTTTGTAATTAAAAATAAATATTTAACAATATATAATTTACACATTGTTTTTGTGATTAATCACTATGCTTTAATTATGTTCAATGCAAATACATCCTGCAAATCAGATATTTACATTGCGATTCATAACAGTAGCAAAATTACAGTTATGAAATAGAAACAAAAATAATTTTATGGTTGGGGGTCACCACAACATGAGGAACTATATTATGGGGTCGCGGCATTAGAAAGGTTGACAACCACTGCTCTAAGTTATGAAAAGTGTTGATCGCAATTAGCTTTATCAAACGAACGAATGAATGAATGTCAAAAATATTAGTTCGGTGTAAAAGGTTCCTATATTAATATGCTGTCTAATTGTTTCAGTAAACAAATTCTAGAAATTGTTTAATTCTTTAATTGGCTCACATGTCAATAAACTGCCTTTCACTTATTTAAAATGTAAAAATTCCCCTTCTGTCTAAAAAAAACATTAATTGAAAACTGACTCCCTTTTTCTGGGCGTATTGCAACCAAATCTATGTGTATTATTATCTTAATTATTATTAACCTAATTATAAGGTTTGATGGAAAGATTTTGAGAATAATCTGTGGGATGTGGGATCATAGGACCCGGTTTGTTGGGAATACAGGTGTTTTTTTGCTCCCCGTAAAGCTTTTTTATATAGTGTAGCTGACAGACTGTAGCCAATTTACCTGCAATCCATTTCTAGAAAAAGGTCAGACAAGATTTCCCCTTCAAAAGCCATTTCTGCCATTTCTTCCTGATACTCTCCTATGCTTTATTTCTGACAAACAATTCTCATTAGCACCAAACTGATTGGTGTTACAAGTAATGAAGTCTTTGAACTAGCTCTCCTACTGGCTAGCTGAAAATACAGGAGCCTGTAGGTTTTTCACCTCTACTGTATTCTGTTTCTCTGTTTGAAGTAGCCCCAACACTTCCCCCTTCCCGCTCCTCCAATTTCTCTTGTGACACTGCAATAGCACTTAGACTCATATACCGCTTCATAGTGCTTTACCTTGGTTTCTAAGCAGTTTAGTCAGCATATTGCCTCCAACTATCTGGATCATCATTTTACCAACCTCAGAAATGATGGAAGGCTGAGTCAACCTTCAGCCAGTCAGGATCGAACTTCTGGCAGAGGGTTGCGTTACTCTGCAATACTTGTATTCTAATCATTGCACCACATCAACTCCTAAAAATGGCGCAGTGGTTAAATTGCTGGAGGGAGACTAGCGAGATCCAGGTTCAAGTCTCCACATAGTCACAGAAACTCTGTGTGACTTTGGCCCAGTCACTCTCTTTTAGTTCAGGCTAGTTCACAGCATCACTAAGGTGGGATAAAATGAAGGGGGAATCCCTGTGTAAACAGCTCCTGGTGGGAAGGTGAGATATAATTCTAACAGATTTTTAAAGAATTATCCTCAGGAATGTCTAGATATGGCAAGCACTCCAGGTTTTTTTCCCCACCTTGTAATCTATCCCATTCTAGAGTGCACCAAGACTCATATTAGGCTCTCCCAGCTGATCCACAAAAGTATTTATACTACAACATCTTCATTGTAGGTGTGCTGTTATAAAATGGACATAAACACTTCTAACTGCCACATCTTTTCTTATTCAAAATTTCACGAGCTTCATGTTCCAAATAATTAGCATTCACCAATGTAGGAACATTCTCCCTCCTGGCAGAAGGTCTTCTAGAATAAGCCCTGCTTACATGGATACCTGTTGTTTAAAGTCCAACTGCAAAAAGTGACAGTTAGAAGTTCCTATAGTCCTTTGCTTAAATATGTTTGCCTGGATACTCCAGAAAATGCTGTTATACCGGTAAGTAATGAGACTGGTGTGTTGGGCTAGTGTAACATGCTAGGCTGATCAAAAAACTACATCTTGATAATTTATTATCAACAATAAATTGATGGGAAATTATAGGAACTCATCTTACCATGTTGTGTGAACCAGACTGTTATCTGAGAATTGCTATTTACTTCGATTAACCTGAGTGTAAGTTTTACAATGTTATGCAAATCCAAGTATTGCTTTTGGCTTGATTTGCTTAAGCTTTCCCCCAAATTCTCTAAGAAGTTGCCATGCACATTTCCAAACAAAGGCCATCCATTTGAGTCATTCCATTCATATTTGACACATTTTTACTGCAATTGCTGCCCCAAAAACAGCAATGACCCCTCTCCTACAATCTGCCCACCCATTTCAAGAAGACAAATGTTTTCTGCCCCATTCAGAAGCGCATGCAGTACTAACAACGCAGCAGAATGACTTGGAACATTAGACAGACACCGAAAAACACTATTGCACCTCTTTTCCTGTGCTTTTATTATTTGTTGTAATAATAAAGATTCAACGAGGGAGAGAAAACAATGGAATCGATAATTGGCACAACAGTGGAAGTAGAACCAGCTCAGAAATTAATGGCGGTGGATGACATTAGGGTGGTTGAAAATTATCCACACATTTCGGAGCCCCCACCAAAGATCTTCAGTTGCTCAGTCCCACTGCAGAGAGCTCCGACCTTGGCTTGGTCAATTCAGCTACAGGGCAACTAGCAATTCAGGCTCCAGGAGACACCCAAAGTAGAGTTCCACAAGTGAACCCCACAGAGCAGAAGATGTGCAAGCAAGAGAGGTTGACAAGGTGATCCAGGAAGTAGAAGAGAGACGGGAGAGGAAGAGGGTCATTATTTCTGAGCACAGGCAGGGTGTGCACTCTCTTTCTAGCGGTACCTGGAAGCCAGCACCCTGGAGACTTGGCTGCAGAACTTGTCAAGGGCCAAAATCACTGAGGGTTTAAGGGGCCCTCCGTTGTGAGCGGCGATGGTTACCTCGAGGCAGTGGCTCAGCAGCTGCAGACAGGAGAGGGGTGCCAGTTAAGAGAGGCAGAGCCACCCCAAGCCAGATTCCCCGGCCACCTCAAGGGCTAAAGGCGAAGCAGGCGCCCTCCTCCACCCCAATTCTGCTGGGAGAAGGCGACTCACCTTAAAGTTGGCGGGATCCACACGAAGTTTATGGGCGTGCAAGTCGCTGAGCTTGGAAAGGGCTCCCGGCACGTCGTCCAGGTTGTTGACAGCTTCGGTGAGCGCGTCGATCACCCTCTTGCCGTGAGTCTTGAGATCGGTGGAGCCCGGGCTCATGTCGAAGTGGGGGAAGTAGGTCTTGGTGGCTGGGTGCGCTAGGAACATCCTGCGGGGAAAGGGAGAGTGAAGGGAAGCCCCGGGGCGGGGGGGGGGATCGCAGGGGCGATCTACGCGCAAGCCGCAGGTGGAAAAGGGGGGAAGATTACCTGTTAAGGGTCTCACTCCCATACATTTCGGCATTCTTGGACACAGGGACCCAGGCGGCCCGCACTTTGGCCTTGTCCTCATCGCTGAGCACCATCTTGGCAGGTTCGTGTCCTCGATAGCTGGGCTGCCCTTTTGTCAGGTCACGGGAGGGCGAGCCGAGCACGCCTTCGCCCTCCCGCCCAAAACACCACACCCCCTCACCACACCCCCTCCTCGCGGGGTGGGGAGTAAAGGCGCTGGCGAGCTTTCTCCGGAGGGGATCCCAGCCTCTCGCTTTGTCTTCCTCCCCCGTCTGTCCTCAGCCACCATCCACCCGTGCCCGCTGTCTGGAAATGGGACGGTTTTCCTACAACCGGGAAGCCCCCCCCCCGCGCGCCCGGTGTCTACCCTGAAGTCTCCTCAGGTCAGAAGAGACCTGGAAGCCCCGGGAGACCGTGATGAGGAGCTCCTGAAGGACAACGTTTGGCGAAATTGAGAGGGTAGGCGGCGAAGAGAGGAGATCAGGTTTGACAGAGCTTTTGTCTCTCTCAAAGAGAGGGACGGTTGAAGTGACTTCAGATCATGAAGGCAAATCCAGTTTGGGGGTATGGAAGAAAGTTTAGTTTGGAGACAAGTCCTCCTATTCCACCACCATCCCTCCATCTCTAAGTATTCTCCAAGAGCTGGAATTATTGACACATTTCCCAGTGAGTGCATGTCCTTCTGCTATTGAGAAGGACATGGGGGGGGTATTTCCTCCTGGAGCTCTTTCTCAAAGTAGGGAATCCCTACTCACCTATCCGATTGGGGGGGGGCTTTGCTCATTGGGGGTGATGAAGATGCACAATTTGAGCAGCAGCCAAATTCAGTAAGTTACAAACAACACAACACTGAGCGCAAAAACCAAACAGCTGCATTATGGTTCAGCATTTTGCATGAAGTGAAGCCACCATGACCAGTGTGTTTGGGGGGGCATATTGAAAGAAGTTTCTTCATCATTAGGTCAGTGAAGTCCCACAGTGGAAAGGTCAGATCCTTTCTTTGCAAGGGGCTACCCTATCTGATGGGGGTGAACCTAGGAGGAAAAAAAAAAGTTCACTTGTAGTGGAAGCAGAAACTCGAGCTACCAGATCTGGACCACTGAGATCCTGGCAACCACCAAATGACAGTAAAGAGTTACAAGAAACCCTATTTCTTTGTTGCCATCTAGCAGTCATTTGGATTTTTGTAGCCCAGGTATGATAGCCCTACTTTTGCAAAAGCAGACATGCCCCATCACTTCGAAGTACAGTCATCTGCCTTGCATTTGTAGTGGGCTTCCATGATTAACATGGTTTGGGAACTTTACACTACAGAGCTCCCCGAGCCTTGCTTAGAGGGACTAAAGGAGAATTGTTGTTCTTCGCCTCCTACTCTGTAGCAAAGTATGAAAATGAGGGGTACAGCATCCCAAAGATGCTTTTTCAAGAGGCAATCCATTCCCCACCATCCAGTCAGAGCTGAAGAAGCTTCTTAGATGAGAAGTAAGTGAAATGTCTTCAGAGAAAAACAAAAAAGTCCAGTTGCCTCGTAAAAAAGCATCTTTGGGACAAGTATGACCTGGATGACTGAGAATCTCCATAGACATGAAGTGTACAGAAGTTTCTTTTTATCATTCTTGCTGGTATAGCTTCAAATGGCTCACACATTCATCTTACCCTCTTTGGGTTGACTCCTTTAGAACCTAGGTATTCTTTGCATCCAGTTTTGGTCACCACCATCTAAAAAAGATAGTGAGACTCTAGAAAGAGTGCAGAGAAGAGCAATAAAGATGACTAGGGGACTGGAGGATAAAACATGCGAAGAATTGGGTATGTTTGATTTAATGAAAAGAAGGACTAGGGTTGAACATGATGGCAGTGTTACAATTTCTAAGGGGCTGCCACAAACAAGAGGGGGTCAACCTATTCTCCAAAGCACCCAAAGGCAGGAAAGAACAATGAATGGAAACCAATCAAGGAGAGGACCGAGCTAGAACTAAGGAGAAATTTCCTGATGGAACAATTAATCAGTGGACCAACTTGTCTCCAGAAGTTGTGAGTGCTCCAACACTGGAGGCTTTAAAGAAAAGATTGGACAATCATTTGTCTGAAATGGTATAGGGTTTTATGCTTGAGCAAGGGGTTGGACTAGAGGGCCTCTAAGTTCCCTTCCAATTCTGTTAGGGGAGAAGCTCTGACCAGTCACTAATTGGAAACAATCTACATAGCAGCTGGAGATCTGGTCACGGGACCATTCATAATGCGATGAAGATTTCCAGCTACTCTAATAACTAGCATATTACCTTTCTGGAAATTGAAGTTTAAAGCAAAACGTGGAATGCGATGCCCATTTGAAGATGAGGAATAGGTGACAGGCTTGCAACTAGAGCCAGCCCAGAACTGCTCTTTCTTGATAAGCTTTTTTTTTTAAGGGGAAAATATAGATAGTGGAATTGAAGTTAGTTGAAATAAGTACAATTTATTAAGGACCTTACAGCAGCTTTCATGCTATCTCTGTAGGGCATGCAGCTACACAGAACTTAGCAAAGCTATTATGTGTATAAAGTAGTACATAAGTCATTTTCTGTGTATATAGAGAGAAGAGCACAAAAGGGACTGGGAGCTTAAAAAGTGGTATTACGTTGTTGAACTGGCACTCGTGGCAATAAAATCCCTTTATTTGTCTTTGATTAACTAGTCAAAGTCTAACTAATGAGAAGTCCAAGAAATGGAAAACAAGTGTTTAGTTTAGCTTATGAAAAGAGCGAAAATTTTATAATAATATACAGGTAGTCCTCAACTTACAACGGTTCATTTAGTGGCTGTTCAAAGTTACAACATCACTGAAAAAGGGACTTATGACCATTTTTCACACTTACGACCGTTGCAGCATCCCCATGGTCAGATGATCAAAATTCAGATGCTTGGCAACTGACTCATATTTATGACAGTTGCAGTGTCCTTTTGTGACCTTCTGACAAGCAAAGTCAGTGGGGAAGCCAGACACGCTTAACAACTGTGTTACTAACTTAACAATTGCAATGATTCACTTAACAACTGTGGCAAGAAAGGCCGTAAAACAGGGGCAACTATGGCTATTACAACTAGGTCCTTCATTTCATGGAAAATTTTAATGGACCATTCAGTGCCTCCTTGGCTTGCATTCAAGTCCGCCATCCAACCTGTGGCCTAGAAAAGTTGCATCCTAGCTGAAGTTACCTGCATTTACCTTTAGTGCTCTGCAGGCTGCTCTCAGAAATCAACAAACCAACAAAAAGAATAAATTCACCAGAGCACCGGAGGGAAGGATGAGAAACAATGGTTGGAAACTGATTAAAGAGAGAAGCAACCTGGAATTAAGGAGAAACTTCCTGACAGTGAGGAGGACAATCAACTAGTGCAGACATGTCAAACACAAGGCCTGGGGGCCGGATGCGGCCAGCGAAGTTGTTTCATATAGCCCGCAAAGCCATCCTGGAAACAGTGAGGGAACGGCCCCCGCTGCCTGTGCATAAGCATCATTTCCCAGAGGTCTTCCCTGAGGGAGATGGATGGCTTAGAAACCTGAAATATAAATACAGTAAATAAATACACCAAGGAGATATTTCTGGGGGACATAGTTCTTCACCTGCCTACATATCCCTGGTACCTGTCTTCATTCATCAACAGAGTCCCTGGAACTTCATGGCAATGTTAGTATTACTTTTCCCCCCTGCCTTATTCCCAGTTCATGATCCTAACACTTTATAAGTTGCCCTCAGGGCCATGGATACCACAAATGGCTCCCCCATCACTAATTTTTTCTGGATATGCATGTGCATGGTTTGCAGGGCACCAGCTATAAAGCACACATCATGATGATGAGAGTCAGGAGATGCTAAGAAGGCTGAATAGATGCAGAGTTCTCCTAAGAATGTGTAGCAAGGCGAGGCTTGTCTCAGCGTCTGGCAGCGGCTCTGGGTTGTGCGGCTCGATCCCTGATAAGCAAGCAGAAGTCTGTTTCTCAGGCGTGAAAGGGAATGGCTGCCACTGACTGATTTCATGCATCATACTAAACTATCATTAGCTTAACCTTGTTTTATGAAATAAACTACAGCTGGTGGGGTCATTCTACCCAGTAAACCTGAACTATATTTTATATCAGATCAGGGCTGTCCGACCTTGGCAATTTTAAGACCTGTGGAGTTCAACTCCCAGAATTTCCCAGTCAGCATGTCTGGGTCTTAAAGATGCAAATATTGGACACCCCTTGTTTTAAGTTAAGCCAAAAGTGCAAGCATATTATGGTACATCGTAGTATATTGAGTGAATATATTTTCGTGGGGAGGAGGGACTGTAAGGGGAAAAAACCCCTACATTGTAGAATGGAGGTTGGAATCCTAGATCAAACTGTCTCTCTGAAAATAGCCTAGACGTTTTATTAACATTCCTAGCATTTGTTGAGGTACCCTCATTCGGTCCCATGGAAACTAGTAGACAAAAAGTATTCTTTAAGGACTGGATTACCCTCTGTGGATAGGTAGGGTTTCTGTTTCATTTGCTGACCATACCCAAAATAAAATTTTAAAAAATCCTATTTGCTTCTAAAGCTACATATTTTGTCCCATCAGCCCATCTGATGTTTCTCAGTTTGCTTTCTATTAGGCACCACCAGTGTCAAAGCTGTCTATCAAAAGATGCCTTTCTTCTTTGCTTTTCTAGCTTTGCAGTTGCTCTGGGATTTCTCTTATGGTGAGAGTCAAACAGTGGGAAGTGGTAGCTATGCTGGGTCCAGCTCCTTTGTATTCTTGATATTAACAAGGGTCCATAGGCCTAGTGACAATATTGCTAATATTTTCATGACTTCCTGAACTCTCAAAGATTTGAAGTTCCTGATACTTACAGAAAAGCAGGCTAAATTGGATTTTCTCATAATGGCTGTATTAGATGACTACTCCAATACAGTAAGGAATATTTTACATTACATACTTCTGACATCTTGTATGGTTAGCTAGTGTCAGTATAGCAAATGATCTAAGATTGATCTTGGACTGTAAATTAATTTTCAGTCAGTGTTTTCTTCTTCTTCTTCTTCTTCTTCTTCTTCTTGTGCCATATATGTTATTGGACGTTGGAGATCATGTTGGCGATCCTGTTTTTATGAGCAGCCGCACGAAAAAGTACTGCTGAGTTTTGTCCAAACTAATCCCTTAGATTTTGAAGGCAACGATGTTCTTCTTCTGCCTGGACCCCATCTGCCTTCAATCTTTCCCTGGAGGATTAAATGGAGTATGCCGTATTTTTCTGGGTGTCGCATCACGTCTGAAATATTCTAATTTTCATTTTTTAATTGTTTTGATGATTTCCCTTGGCTTTCCCAGGCGGCTTATCACCTCCTCATTTCTGATCTTGTCAACCCAGCTTATACGTAACAGCTGCCTGTAAATCCACATTTCAAATGTTTCTAGTCTCTTCAGATGGCCTTCTATCAGAGACCAACTCTCTACTCCATAGAGCAGGATAGAAAAAAATATAGCATCTGACAAGCCTCATTTTCAGTCTTAGGCTTATGTTGTGACTGCAGAAAACCTTTTTCATTTTGAAGAATGCTGTTCAGGATTTTTCTATCCTTGTCTTTACTTCAACAGTCATGTCCCAGCTGTCATGTAAATTAGAACCGAGGTGCGTGATCCTTTCAACTTTTTCTAGTGGTATTCCTTCTGAATTTATTTGTGGTAAATTATCGGGTTGTTTGCTGATAACCATGATCTTGGTTTTTGAGGTGTTAAGCTTCAAGCCGTATTTTTCAGACATTTCTGTGTTGATGAGGAGCTGAAGGTCTTCATGCTTACTGGCAAGCAGAACTCTATTGTCAGCATATCTTAAGTTGTTGATCCAAACACCGTTTACTTTGATGCCAGGATCGATGTTCTCCAGTGCCTTGTTGAAGATTGACTCAGAATAGATATTGAACAACAGTGGAGACAGAATATATCCCTGTCTGACCCCTCTTCTTATTTCTGCATCAGCTGAGTATTTTTGGCCTAGTCTCACATTTGCTACCTGATGCCAATACAGATTCTTTATTATTTGGATGTCTTTGTCATCTAGTCCCCCTTGTTTCAGGATTTCTAATTGTTTGCTGTGTCTTATTTTATCAAAAGTTTTTTCGAAATCAATGAAGCACATGTAAACACTGTGATTGACATCTCTACAATGCTGTACAAGAACTTGAATGCAGAACAGCGCATCAATTTAGAGATAATCTGTAATAATGCTTGTTTTTTATTTAAGGATCTAGTTGGAGTGCTGCTGCTAAGTAATTTGTGTAAAATAACGGAGTGTGTGATGTTTTGTGTGCGTATGTGTGGGAGAGTAATAACATTATTTGGGATTGGGGAAAGGGGGTCATTGGTTCAAACAGTTTAAGAATCATTGATTTAGTGTTTTCTATTATTACTGTCATCTAATATCATCCAGATTTTTGTAGTCCAGGTCTGATAGAACTTGCAAAAGTTTGAGCTGAGAACAGCAAATAATGAGAAACAGAAATAATTAAGAACAAAATATGCACTGGTGGATTAAAATAATGAAATGTTAACAGCTTTTAGAAATGACATATTTATGGGGTAACTTTTCTCGAGCAGAAACTCATCTAGAATCCCTAGTACCTTTTTTAATATTCCTTCAAATAATCTGCGGACTAATGTTGCACAAGTAAATCTAACATTCTTGGATTATTTGGAGTTGGTGACTATTTTTTTTTGCCTTCCTGTCAACTAGATAGAGATTATGCCTACCAAACAGGAAAAGGGAAAGCAACATTGCTCATTAGGAACAGGATTAAAGTGATTTGTCCACCTTCAGCAGGCTGGAGTTGGTCAATCCAGCCAGTTGTAACATAGTAGTAGTAGTAGTAGTAGTAGTAGTAGTAGTAGTAGCAGCAGCAGCAGCAGCAATAATAATAATAAAGTTGGAAGGGATCTTGGAGGTCATCTAGTCCAACCCCCTGCTCAGGCAGGAAACCCTATACCATTTCAGACAAATGGCTGTCCAGTCTCTTCTTAAAAACTTCCAGTGTTGGAGCATTCACCGATTCTGGAGGCAGGTTGTTCCACTGGCTAATTGTTCTGTCAGGAAGTTTCTCCTTAGTTCTAGGTTGCTTCTCTCTTTGGTTAGTTTGGTTAGTCAATTAAACCATAGCTATTCATAATCTATTTGGCATGTTTCCATGGCTTAACATTTTATTTGGCTTATAACTATGGGTTAAGATTATTGTGCTGAGTGAAACCAATCAATTGTGTCTTTTATTCGATTAAGCAACTAAGACTAAACTTGGCTGGTGACATCCATTGCTTCTTGGGCTTCCAGGCAGCATGAAAGATACTTCCAGTCCCCACCTGCTTATCAGTGGCACAGTTGCCCCACCCAGAGCCACTGCCCGGGTGTAGCTGTGTTCCAGGCTCCTGTTGTGAGCAGATAAGAGAAGAAGGCTTTCTCCAGTTTTTTGGCAATGGCATCAGTGGGGTACCTCTACCATGAAGCCGCCACTTGTACTTTGAGAGGGCCTCAGAATGAGATTCAAAATTATTAAGGCTTAGGCTTCGTGTTCAGTCTACATATTCCATCTTGGAGAAGGAGGGCAGATCCCATCTTGAAGCAGAAAATAGAACATATTCTAAGTTGTTTCAGTTTAAAATTAAGCATTTAAAATTAAGCATAGAATATAACTATTTCTCTGATCAGGACACTTTGCCCTCCAAAAGAAACAATAATGAAAGAAAACAAAAATGAGTCTTCTCTACAGGAAAATCTCATTTCAGTTAATCCATAGATCAATTAACCTTTATCACCCAAGGTATTTGCTTTGCACTACTTACTTCATGGCCACCCCAAGTCATATACGCATAAGCTCCATAGAGTCTCCTGAATGTGTCTGAGCTGCACCTCAGCATAAATTATACTCCTGACATACTACATTATGGAGCACTTAGTTAATTTTGCTCAAAAGGCATTGAAATAAGTACAGAAGCTTTCTGCCCAAACAATATTTTTGACTACTCAAATCATCTGCTCATATTTATTTATTTCATTTATATATTTGTATTCTGTATTATTTATGCAAATAACTGAAAGCGGTGAACATAACCAACACACCTTTCTCATCCTATTTTCCCCACAACAACAATACTGTGAGGTGAGTTGGGCTGAGAGAGAGTGACTGGCCCAAAGTCACCCAGCTGGCTATCCAGCTCAGGGCTTTTCAACCAGTGGTACGGGTACCACCTGTGGTACATTGGCACCTGGCAGGTGGTACGCGACCATCCTAGAAAAGCGGGGGAGGGGAATGAGCTGAACCAATGGCAGCACCGCACAGGCCTGAGTGAGAGATGGTTGGAGCTTCAGGGCTGTCAGCTAGAGCTTGGCGCTGATCCTGGCGCTTCTGCTGAGCCCTGAAGAAGCACCAATCAGCTGGAAAGCAGCACTGATCCTGGCACTTCTGCTGAATCCAGAAAAAGCGCCGATCAGCTGGAATGTTGCAGCATCTCCAGGGTCTTGTGATTTACATTCAGATGCTTGGCAACTGATTCATATTTATGATGGTCGCAGTGTCCCAGGGTCATATGAAGTGACCAAAACCTGCTGCAACCACCCAGCAGATGGGGGAAATAAAAACCAAACACCTCCCACCCCACTCCCGCTGCCAATCCTCAACAGAAATGTTCACAACAATGAAAACCTTGGACAGGAGGAAGAGCGCTGCCAGGCGCTGTCTTGCTTAGCTGTGGCTTGAGGGGCACTTTTTTCAGTCCCATTGTAACTTTGAACAGTCACTAAGCGAATTATTATAAGTCGAGGACTATCTGTACTTTATCACTTTTTTTTTGGTCATCAAGTTTTTGACACCTTGCTAGGCAACTGGTGGTATTCGGATATTGCCATATCCTAAAAGTGGTACAATGGGTGAAAAGGTTGAAAAGCCCTGATCCAGCTGACCATCCTGAGTGTATCCTGTCTTTCATCCAGGCCAAACTTTTGCTAACTACTGTGATGTTACCTGGCTTTTTTAACCTCCATATAAATAAAGAAACACTAAGGATTCCTTCCAGTTAAATCTGGTCCCTTATGACTTTAAAGACATTGGACCCTTGTAATATTTTTGGCAGAAATATTTCCTATTACAGCTTCTGGATTTTTTTTTTCTGATTTCCCACTCTTGGTCTTCTATTCATAAAACCCTGAGGTCTGACTTTGTTGAGCTTTTCAAAATCAGCCAAGGTCAGCTTGGTGTAATCAAGAAATGGGCTACTAGACCTTAAAGATCTTTATAGTGCAGCTTGGATTATGTAAACATTTCAATGATATTCCTTTATTGACCAAATTAAGTCTGAATTTTTTTTGTGACTAAAGGGGCTGAGAGCCTTGGCTGAAGCAGTGGCTGCATGGAAGCTATAAAATTTGTAAGAACAGATGATAAGCAATGCTGGAGAGGTGCTTATCTAGTCCAGAGGTCTGTCTCACAGAAGCCAACCAACTGCATAGGGAAGCCTACTACTCTTCCAGCAGATGGCCTTCAGAGGGAGTTACACTACCTCTATGAATTGGTCCAAGTCCAACCTCGATGCCAGCCAAAGTGATAGCTAGCACTACATTTCATGGTAGCAAATGGTGAATTGTTTATTAATTTTTAAAGTGCTTTTATAAGGCTATCAAAATTGAACTACCCCTAGATGAAAGCTTAGAGGCTTCAGTATTCTCTATCATTTTTTCTGCCAACTAATATTTTGAATTTCTGCAGCCCAGAATTGCTTATGTTTAGGCCACAGCTGTGAATTTTTTCCCTTAACCTTTATATTTATACTGTTTCAGTAAAGGAACTTCTCTGGAATCAAAATGGGGAAAATAATTGTCAAAAAAGCCAGCCTTAAAGAAGTAGCATTTCGTAGTTGGATGGTCACAATCCTTCATATCTACCCATATTCACCACCCCAGTTTAGCCTCCTTACTAGGTAGCAGACACAGGTTTTTAAAACTTTTTTTAAAAAATGAGTTTTGATGCTTGGCAATTTTCTATACTATAAAATGCTATATAGTCAACTCTACTGGGGCTCACAAATAATTGGGGGGGGGGAGAAATGAAGGTTTTCTCGAAGGAAGGATGCATGGAATTCTTAAAATATATTGAGAAAACTTTCCAAATTGTAAATTCTCAGAGACATCTGCAGTTGTTTTTCCAAAAGTGAGTCTGGCCAATTATTTGGCTAAGCAACGGTTGACGGCTCCCTTGCCTAAAACAGAAATGTCAACATGTGTTCAGCTTTGGCTCTCTGAACTACAATACAGCCAAGTGCATGTTTGTCTTGTGAATCTAGTCCATCATTGTTGTCAATTATGATTCTGGGTGTTGTGCAAACCCCCAAATAGGGTTGAGTAAATTGTGGCTCAGTTCAACATCAGTAAGGATGCTAACATCGCAGATAACATTTGCCATGACAGCCAATATGTTGTCAACAAGAAAAAAGAAAGCAAGGAAAAGTGTGGTGGAATAGTTATTGTGAAATAAATATATTTATTTATTATCACACTGTATATTATATTGTGTACTGTATCCACACTATATTTTCTAGAGTATAGTTATTATATTACATTATACTATACTAATATATTTATATATTTTATCACACATATATTTCAAACTGCACTTATACCCAAAGCAATGTCTACTTGAACGTACGTTCCGTTTGAGTATACAAAAAAAAATAAAGCACTCGAAGTTTCATTAAAATATTTTTCCGTTTTTTTATTTTATTGAAGTGTCACTATAATAATAATTTACCACCCACACTTGTTCATCTGAATTACGTCGAACTGCAAAGTCCCAGATGACCACGAGATGGCAAGAAATAACTCTTTAGTTTAGTCCATTTTGCGCTCCTTCGGGTATTTGCAGTCCAAATCCGGGGGGGGGGGAAGCTCCCGAATTTTAAGCATTCAGAATGAAGCGTTTTTTCCAAGCTCTCGCCAAAAACAGTGAATTTGTCGCCCGCAAATTCAACGAAAGCATCGGGTATGTCCCAGCAAGGGTTCGGGAAACGCGTTCTTAAACGACCGCGCATGAGCCTCTGGAGGAGCCGTAGTTCGCAGCTTGTGACGCTTCGAGCCCCAAAGGCGTCTGGGTTCCGACCTCGTGGGTCGGAATCTCGCTTGGCTAGCAGTCCTGAGGCTGGTGAGTAAAAATGCGCTTTAGTGCCTGGATAAAAATGTTTGGCAAGTTGTCGCCTTGCCTCCAGTGTGAGAAGCGCAGAAAGCCCAGCAGCGAGTCTGCTTTCGGAGTAAGGCTGCACTGCCTTTGGCACTTTGTAAATTCCTCTATTTAAAATATTTTGAGTCGCTATTAGGGTTTTCCAATGAACTCGAAATGAATGCTACTCTGTAGTTGAATTTCTTATTTGAACTTCCTTGGAAAGCTGTTCCCCCTTCCCCCCCCGTCTTGAAAAGAGGAATACGCATAATACTGTGTTGATCAAACTTGTCTCTTGGTGACAGTCTTATTGGCGGAAGTGATCTTCCAGAATGTTTTTTTTTTTCCCTGCTTCCCAATTTAGCCTCAGCCCTGAGATTCCTTGATAAGCTTCCTTCCAAGCACGATGGATGCTGAAGCTATCCACACCAGTGAGAGATAGGACCATCCAGTCTTTGTTACGATGCTAAGAAGTCTGGCTAATGTATATGTCATAGCAGCAATGGCCCGTAAACCACTAGTGTAGATAACCTCAATCGCCAAACATTGTATGTGGGTTAACACTGTTCCACACATATGCTGTGAAATGCATTTTATTGGAATTGAGGCACAAACAACAGTATGAATGGCATGTAGATTTTATGATACAAGTCTCCATTGTACACTGCTGGGAAATATCAAGCATTGGCTTGAATTAGGAATGACAAGAGTGCCTTTGGGACATAATGCCAGTTCTCTGAAGACCCACGCTGAGTATTGGGAGCAGAGGCAGAAACTGGACTTTGTTGAAATCAGTGCAAGCTGATCAGCTTGAACTAGGAATGAAGTATGAATAGGTTTGGAAAGGAAATAGAATATATGTAGGCCAAAGAAAAAGAAAATGTTTTTTTGAAAAAGTGGTTTTTGTTGCTTCTCCTTCTAGTTTACTTAAAAATAGTTCTTACGCTTGCTTTAGTATGATTTCAGTATATTCCAGCATTGAGACAGAAACACTTATTCTTCCTGAAAAAAAGATCATAATAATAAATATTTCCAATGCTAGAATAAGGTTGGTGAAATGTAAAGGGCAAAAATAGATAATCTTTATGCCTCTTGCTTGGCAGCAGATTATTATTACTACTACCGGTATTATCTCATCCAAATACAATGGACATCGAAAAACTGGAAGTCTTGAGATCCTTAATTGTCATATCCAGCCCACCAATCTCTGCTGGGCTTTCTTTGGGAGTGGCTTCCAGAATCAGAGGTTCCTGACCAAAAAAGATTAGCAGCAAGAGAGAGGGGAATTTCATGTTGGGATTTTTTTCCCTTGAAAAGTGAAGCTATATCAGACAAAGTTTAAACGCAGCCATGGTAAATGATTTTATGAGCCTGCAAAAATGCCTGGATTTTGCTTATATATTATCCTTTTTAGTGCAAATTAAAATGCATACATATCAATCTTCGTGCATAACAGAGAGCTTATATAGCGAGTTACATTCTACAGGTTATCCATGGGTAGTGTATTATAGTTACACATAACTCAGAACATGCAGAATTAGGGTGTGCTATGTAAGGCTTCACTTGCAGTGTCTATGTAATGAAGTATACCATACACCCATTATAATGTACAATATGCTGTCTCTTTATAGCATCTATACATAAAAACATTTTATAGAAGACTGGGAGTACAGCACAGGAGGACATCTGAGATCCTGTAACAACAGTAATGAATTACAGAGAAGAAATTATGAGTTTGATAGTCCCAGGACAATTCGATGATGCTGATACTTCAGACAGGTAATATAATAATAATAATGATAATGATAATAATAGAGTTGGAAGGGTAATGCAGAAATGAGCAGTTTAGATGCTTTTCAGGTTATACAAGGCAACTGAGCTTTGCTAGATAAACCTTGCTCATTTTCTATTCATTATTCTGGTCCTTTTTTATCAGAGACTGGTCCCAGTTGTTTTATGCACATCTAAGAAAATAATTACTTGATTTGCCATATTTGCAAAGCATTATTACAGTGGTTTTAGATAAAAAATACTATGATTGAAACATTAAAGATTTAATAATAAAAAATGTTTGCACTTGTCATCTTGGTGTTCATGCTGTTTGCCTCTTTCGTCCTTTATGTGAGGAGATTAATTATTACTCTGCTCTTTATTAAATGGATGTTCTGTTTTCATAGCTAAAGACAATGCGTATACAAATAAAATCCCCTAAATCAGTGTTTCGCAAACTTAGTCCCTGTAAGATAAGTGGACATCAAGTCCTAGATTCCCAACCTGCAGGTTTCAGGAGTTGAAATCCACACCTCTTATACATCCAATCAGATTTGATCTATACATGGAATGAACTATATAAATGGAATGTTATAAAGCTATACATCGAATGGAAGATATAAATGGAATGAACTTGAAAACAAAGAATAAAAAAACTCCCTTTCCATTAGAACAACCCAGAAACCTACATGAAGAGGATGTGTTAAATGGTTAACTGAACTGAATTTTAATGTCTGATACACCACCAAAGCTAAGGAATTATGTAAAGAGGATGTCATTAGATCTTGGAGTATCAATCAACAGTGCCTCCATCTTGTCAGAATTCAATCTTAGGTTATTGACTATCATCCAAATACTAGTCCAGTCCATGTACTCACCTGATTCAGGTGGAATGAAAAAAAAAAAAGAAAGGGATGGATATTATAACATACAAATGATTTCTTGTTCCAAATCTTGAAATGAGTACCTGCAGCAGTTTCTTATAGATCAACAGTGCACAACTTGATATCTAGTTCCTGAAAATCTTGGATATATCCACTAGCATTTATAAAAGTTGCCACTAAAATATGGGTGGCTATATTAAATTAAATGAAAAAATGCTATTTGTATTATTATGTACCTTAGAATTTGTCAGATCCCAACTCCCATCAGCCCTAGCCAATAAGGTTAAAAGTTGGGGAATGGGAGCTAGTGTCTAGCTAATCTGGAGAATTCTGTTATACTGTTGACCTGCTGATATATCCTCGCACCTACAGACCCATCCCTTGGTGTCCTCTAGGCAGCACGAGTTATCTGCCCTTTTAAATGTGTTTTTAGTTAAAACAAAGTAAAAAAATAGAGTAGTATACTGTAAATACCAATATCACTCTATGTATTTGCATCTGTATTTATGAGTTTAATAAAGTTCCTCTTGGGATTGTAAAAAGTATCCCAGGAGAGTTAGCATCTTCTGGTAAATGGGTATTTTGTGACTAGCTATGCTTACCATAGCAGCGTGTCCATTGTATGCCGTCTCCATTGTTTTGAAACCACTATAGAATCAGCTTATTAAGAGTTTATTAAATATTCTTCTTTTAAAAAATAGTGAACCCTCACAGGTTGTTCAAGCATCTCAGGAGGAGAAGATAGTTGTTAAAATGCAACAGTCCCATCTGAATGAGGAAGCAGATGTGGATGAATCCGATGAGTGCTCTGAGGACGAGGAAGATGGATGGGATTGGGATGATGATATGGGAAAGCTGACAAAACGGAATCCAATGGCTGGAGGAAGAAACCTACAGGTGTGTAATAAGTGGATTTTTTAATCTGTTATCTTTCAATGAATTTGCCCTGATTCATATAGACCAGGGGTAGTCAGCCTTGGCTCTTTTATGACTCGTGGACTTCAACTCCCAGAATTCCTGAGCCAGCTGACTACCCCTGATATAGACGATTGAATTATATGTCTGTGGGTATTGCTTGTTTTGGCCTAGTAATAAATTGTAGCATAACATGACTATAAATCCTGGGTTGTTGCAATTTGTAGATTTAGTCTTTATGTGACAATGTGTTCGGTTGTAAGCTACACTTGTGGGCATTTTAATCTAAACCTTTAAAATTATTTTATAGGAAAGTAGTCACAATGCATTGGAAAAATCAATAGTCTGAATGCTTAAGTATTCCATTTTGTCTTGAATAACAAAAAATGTCCTAGCATCTTATAGAGACTAGCTGATAGTTTCAGGAGTTTTTGTAACTAATAATATGTAAGGCTAATTATTGTCTTAATGTGTGATGGTGAGCCACAACTTAGTGCTATTTGTATAAATAGCAGGCATGTAAAATATTGTTATGTCCCAGCCTATGTGAGTCCTTGTTATGTTCACAAGGAGAAACCCCTCTTCCAATAAACAGGCAGGAACCGCAAGAAAAAACCAACCCCTTTTATTCTCACAGACCTGAGTCAATGTCCAAGGCAAACAAACACATTCCACAGAAACTTGATCCTCAACACGAATGGTTGCCTTTGGCAACCAGCACCTCCCACACCTTCCTTTTTATAATTCAGCCAAGGCGTGGCTTCCTAATGCCTTCTCCTTTGCCTTTGCAGCCACCCCACTGTCCTACTCGCTTCTCTTTCCTGCGCATTCGTGCATCCATGATTTGTCTCAACTGTTCTTCATCCCTGTCCAACTCAGGCTCCCAGCACAGCTGTGTCTCAGCCTGAGCGTGAGTAGAGGGGCCAGGCTCCTCGTCTGACTGTAAGTCTTGGAGCTCCTCAGAGCCTTCCTCTGACTCTAATGTCACTCCAGGCCCCTCCTCCTCATCTGATTCCTCAGACTCAGCTGCCGGATCCATTGGCTGGCAAGGAATCACAACAAATATGAGGCTTGAGCACTTCCTTTTCTTTCCCATTCACACAGCCCAGAGGAAGAGTAAACCAGAATTCGGTGTCATTTTAGCTAATTCAGCTTGTTATGCGCAAATCAAGTTGTGTTTTAAAATAAACAGCTAAACAGTCTAGGAATTTTGGTGGTTTAGTGTTATGTGCCTATATTTTATTTTAAACCCCAGTTCTTTGAGGTGCATGCGTTGCTAAGCCACCAATTAATTAAAATGGAATTCTGATCTATTTTTTCTGGCCACACCAGGACTAAAAAGGGGAAAGGAGGTGCATGTGTCAAAATCTTTGGGTACCTTTTCAATGGGTGCATTCTCTTATGGTGTAGCTCAACACTAAGTTCAGTGCAAAACTCCCATGTTCTTTAGCCTTCTAAAAGTCAAGTTACATGTCTTAACTATAGGTGTTTGATAAAATGTGTTTCTTAAGCTAGCTCAGGGGTTCTCAACCTTGGCAACTTTAAGACTTGTGGACTTCAACTTCAGCTTTGCTGGCTGAGGAATTCTGGGAGTTGAAGTCCACAAGTCTTAAAGTTGCCAAGGTTGAGAACCCCTGAGCTAGCTGGTATATATGCTTTTGCTCCTATGGCCTTAATTATGGCTGATGCATTTGGAACGGGCCACAGGATTCTGCAATTCCCTCCTTGTCTAGTGAGATTTCCCCCCCTCCCAACTTATACATGGATAAAGTTATAACAGCATTTGACTATACATGCTAGCTCGGATTTGCAGGCCTGGGGAATTTGCACATAATAGGGATAGTGCTGGGGATATAATCATGCAATTGCCTTTTTTTATCGTTTCTCAAACTAAGAGTCTGTGAATGTAATCTGTGCCTTTAGAATGATTTTTAAATGGAGTTTTAGTAGCTACGTATCTTTTTCTTTTTAGGCAAATAAACAGATTCCCAGCAGCAATGCAGCCAAAATGTCTACACCTACAAATAAAGCATTAAGAAAGTTTGAGAATAAAATCAATCTAGGTAAGTGGACCATTTAGGATTCCAGAAGGCTGAATCAGGTGATAATTTTTAAAAGATGAAATTCAATGGATTAATGTGTTAATCTGTCCTAGAAATCTATTAAAATGCTTCTGGAAGATGTACAAAAAGTCTGGGTTAGTAAAAATAGACTTATAGTCTCCTGTTTCACATTTCAAATCGTATTTTTACTAACAACTATAGCAGGATTATAAGATTATGAAATGGTGATGGCCATCCTGCATAAGTGCCTTTCAGGTAGGCCAGTCTACATGTGTGTCAGCTTCTCTTTTTTCTGTTAGCCATATCTTTCCCTAAAGAGGAAGAAGGGATAGGAAAACACCATGGTTTGCTAGTTGTAGGTGAAAAACAAACCACACCTGGATTTCACCACCGTTACCAAGGTGTCCTCACTGTCATCTCTTTCAGATCCTGCCTGCTCTTGATGGCAGATTTCTCCTCCTTGGTAGACCTAGTATCACCACCCAATACAAAAACAATTCCAGAATACACAACAAACCTAGTCCTCCATTACATAATACTTCTTTTATAGGTTTACAGCTAGAAAACAGATGATTTATTAAGCAATCAAGGTTCTTGATGTCTATATGACATTAATTTTGATTTGGGCCCACAAAAAAACCTTTGTTACCACTGCATAATCCCAAGTTCACTGGGACAATTCAACCTTCCACAATTCCCCCCAGATTTCAAGCAGGCCCAACTCTCTGTTAAATACGTCTTGAAGAACTGACTTTCCCTTAACTTTGGGTCAAGGTAGGATGAGGACTTCTTTTGAGACTATATTATATCTGTGTCGTCAGGATAACTCTGTCTATCTGTCTGTCTGTCTCTCTCCTATGTTCTTTTATATTTTGTGGTTTTTAATAGTGCACATTTCCTAGAGACGTTGAGAAGTTGAGTGGCTTCCAAAATGTAAGGGAAAAAAAACAGTTGACAGACATGTATATGAATTGAAAACAGTGCTTACTTTAAACATTGTAAATGTATTGTTTGTTTTCTAGAGGTATGTTCACAATGAAATTATGCACATTATTTTTTGACAGGGGTGTTGAAGCTGTTTTTAAAGAGTGGGATGTGTGTATGTGTGTTTTCCAGACAAGCTGCATTTTGCTGATTCTGTTATAAATAAAGTTACAGAGAAGTCTAGGCAAAGAGAAGCAGATATGTAAGTAACATGGATGTGCAGAAATAAATGTTGTAGAGAATATAGCTGTTACTTGATTGGCATGGGTTTGTAGTACAATTAATATATTAATATATTATATTTTGAGATATAATACATTCTAAGAGGTCTGCAAAATTAACATCGTATTCCTGCAGATGCCTACTTGAAATCTTTTGCCTGATCATTTAGAACTAGGCATGCATTCCTAAAAAAAAAAATGAGGTTAAGATTGGTTATTAAGTTATTTTATTAAGTTATTTATTTTATTAAGTTATTTCCATTATGAAGACCCTGGTTTTAATTGATGGAGAATGTTTTGTTTTTCTGTCTGGAATATTTTCATATTGCTGACATATTGCTTAAGTGTTGAGATAATTATATTTTGTTCTGGTACAATGGATCATACAATGTTTTGTTTCTGCTAGGTACCGGGTAAAAGATAAATCAGACAGGGCAACAGTAGAACAAGTAAGTGATATGAATTATCAGTTGTAAAAAAATGTATTGTCAGAATTCAAAGTATTTATCCTTTAAAAGGAAACTATTCAGCCAGCTATATTCTTTATTAGCAGTGCATAATATTGCAATATCAGTGTGAAATCCCACTTTTACATTATACAGTTATGCTTTATCTAGATGTTTCTCCATTTTATCAGGTGATTCCAAAATCCTATCTATATAGGTGGAGAGGTGTTTGCTTCCAGTTCACATTGATCAATGCTTTTGGACTATATTCTGTCCAAATTATTATTATTTGAGTAGACTAATAATAATCATCATAATAATAAAAGAAGCTTTCTCAGAAAGAATGTTTTATTTTCCAGTTTCATGATTTATCTCTACCTTCAGAGAAAAAAATTCAGTAAGATTTCAAATGCTCTATTAAAGGTCAGAGATTTGTAGACTTCCAGTAATATAAACCATGATTAATTGGCTTCTTTAAAGAATTGCTTCAGTTGAAATAATGTAGTCCTTAAGGCCAACACATTTATATGTGTATTTGTACAAGTGGCCTTCATTCACTTGGGACTGGAATTATAGTCATTAAGTAATGTGGTCTTAAAGCACAATATCATATGACTGTGTTGCTTCATGATGGCAGTTATGGCACTTCCTATTATCATATGATGTCATAATAAAATCACCATAGGTTGTTAAGCAAAGACATGATGTGGTTGCCATTATTAGCTTCCTGCCAGCTTCCCCATTGATTTCACTTGTTGTGAAGGTTGCAGATTGTGATCATGTTACTGCAAGGTCACTGCAGTAACCACAACTAGTTCATAAGTACTACCCTTTCAGTGTCGTTGTAAGCTTGAATGGTCGCTGAATGAGTGGTCATTGAGGACCACCTGTATTTATCTGTAATCTCTTAATCAAACAATAATGGATAGAAACACATATTCATAAAGTTGATATTTCTCAGCATGCTTCATGAATCCAGCAGTGTTGGCCCCATTCTATAAAGGCTCATGATGTGGTCATAGTGTATAAAGTTTCGCTCATACATTTTAGTGGATTGTTATTTAAACTTTAAAGCATTTCCAGACTAAAAATTTGCAAAAGAAAACAAGTTGGAAAAAGAATTGGTATAAACTTTGTAGGGAAAAAAAATCCTGGCTATAAACAAATAGGACTTTCTTAGACTTCTAAACTTGAAAATTATTTATCCACATCTTTGTGATAATGGATTTGATGGGTGTTTTGTCTTTCTAAGGTCCTGGACCCGAGAACACGAATGATTCTATTCAAGATGCTTAGTAGAGGTGTGATATCAGAGATCAATGGTTGTATCAGCACTGGAAAAGAGGTTTGGCTGAACCTATAATTTGCTAAAAGTAATCTTGCAATGCATTTTAAAAAATCTGTGATTTGTATTATAAACTTTCTATAATTCCTCGGAAAAGTCATTTCGGAACAAAGAGGCTCCGTTCTTCTGCATCGGGACTGGCAAGGATTTGTAGATACCTAAGGTTTAGCTTTGAAAAGCTAAGATGCAGTAAGGCTTGGACTTGAATGCACTGAGTTTTAGTTTCAGTTGTCAGGTGTAATGGCATGTACGAATGTCCTTGGGTGATAGGGCAAAGAGACACAGCCAAGGGAATAGTCAGGTAAAAGGCAACTTATCCTAGAGCAGAACTGTGGTTGAGTCAAAAGGCTCAGAAGAGACCTTCCCTAGTTTCTTAGGGTGTAAAGGGGATGGGGTGGGGCGGGGGAGAGATATAATATTATGTTAATATTATAATGTACAATGTTATAATAAAGAAATATAATAAAGTAGTATAATAAAGTATAATTAGCTCATCTGACCATGTTTCCTGTCTGCTTTACTTTACAAGACTGACATGTAGAGCGAAGTTTCCACCACCATACTTTTCTTGTGATTAATTCTGAACTTCATCTAAACTTCTGTTACCGGTAGTAGTGACTGTAGAGGAGCAGGCAGCAAGCACGTTTTGCTATAATTCTTTTTCTTAACACTTAACTATAGTTTCACGAGCTGAGTCCTGGTTTGAGTCCTCATAACCCAGAACTTAATGTAATCGGATTGTGCATTCTAGGCCTTTTAAAATCAAAAATACTGCTTTTGATGTCAGATTAGACTTGAGGGCTATCTAGGCAGGCTATCCCTTTCAAAAATAGGTATTGAAATAATGCTTTAGAACACAAGTGTCAAACTCGCCACGTCACGTGATGTGTCGCAACGTATCGCGACTCTTTTTCAATTGCCGGCAATGAGGTGGGCATGGCTTCGGTATGATGAAACCGGCCTGTGGGCCGGCAGTTTGACACTTCAAATTCTACGTGGGAGAAAACCCGAAGAACCAAAGACCTACATACAAACACCCGCGAAAACCTCATATATATATATATATATATATATATATATATATATATATATATATATATATATATATATATATATATATATATATATATATATATATATATATATATATATATATATATATATATATATATATATATATATATATATATATATATATATATATATGCGCAAAATGATGCAGGTGTGGTCAACTTCTTTTCATTCCGTTAGTGGTTCAACTGTTTGTAAAGGAGTTTAGGAATTTAAAATATTAGCAGAGTGTGCTTTGTACCTCTGTGATCTATAGATTTAGCCTGGACAATTATTGATTGATGGGTCATGTATTTGACCCTTGACAGTCCTGCTGTTTTTGGACCAAAGTACCTTTAACTTGAACTCTTTATGATACACAGTAGATCTCAAAATTAATACCAAACCTAATAATAATTCATGTTTAATAAACTATAGTAGCTAGGTTCATTAAACTCAGATCTACCACAATATGAACACAGCCAGTGATCCAAAATAACTCTGTATTATATTAATCTCTGTGCCGTGTAGTAATTAATTAAAACAAAATAATTTTAAAACTGTTGTTTGACTTCTCAAATAATATATATTAATCTATGTATTGATACATTTTTGTTCTATTTCTTTGCATTTTTCCAGGCTAATGTGTATCACGCCAGCACCGCAAAAGGCGAAAATAGAGCAATAAAGATTTATAAAACTTCCATTTTGATGTTTAAAGATCGGGATAAATATGTGAGTGGAGAATTCAGGTGAGTTTGTATTGCGTACTTGCTTCCGGATTTCACTTGTTTTTTTTTTTTTTTACAAAAATAAATATTCAATTTCCCTCTTGCCATTCCAAGGTTTCGTCACGGATACTGTAAAGGAAACCCAAGAAAGATGGTCAGGACATGGGCAGAAAAAGAAATGAGGAATTTAAGCAGGTGAGAATTGACATTCTTCCATTTTCATCTTGAATTTCATTTTTGTACAGGATTAGGAAATGATTTTAATACTCTGGAAGTTAAAAGAATAGCATTGCAAGTTTTTAAGAAGCGAAATGTTCAGGAGAGACAATTCTTGCAACCACTCGTTCCTGGCCAACATTGTTTGAGGATTCCTGCTTAACTCCAGAACAGATTTGTTCTTTGAAAAGCAAAAAGAATTTAAATGTTTGCGTTTCCATGTTTAGAACATTTTAAACAAAGAAAACCATGAATTTTGGTTTTCTTTCCTAGCATGTACAAATGATCCATATTCAGAAATCAGAAGTATAGCAATGAAAACAGGAAAATATGCATACCGAGTGTGATCACTCGATTCCATGTTTCTCCCAAAATAAGACCCAACTGGAAAATAAGCCCTAGCATGATTTTTTTCAGGACGCTCATAATATAAGCCTCATCCCAAAAATAAGCAGTTAAGAGCATCAGCCAGACCAGGGGTAGGCAACCTTGGCTCTTTTATGACTCGTGGACGTCAATTCCCAGAATTCCTGAGACAGACGAACATGTTTAGTGTCGTATTTCCCCCAAAATAAGACCTTACTGGAAAATAAGTCCTAATGCGTCTTTTGGAGCAAAAATTAATATAAGACCCAGTCTTATTTTAAGTATTGAGTGATCAAGAACTTCTATCTGACTCCAGGCAAATGAATTTTTCAGTCATCTCCCTCTTTCCCAGAGTAAGGAGAGCTTTTGATCTTTATCTCAACAGTCTCAAAGAGTAGAGGAAGGGAAGAAAGAATATTCCCTCCTTTTTAAAAACCTAAGCTAAAAGGGGCATACAGTTGACAAACAAAACATGAGCAATATATTCACTGGCTGGGGAACCACACAGATGCGTTTTTCTCACGATATGGCAAATGATGGATATTTGGCCATGGAATCCAAAAACTCAAATCTAGCTCTACAATAGGCCCTTCTTAGTAACTGAGTAAAACTTAATGATGGGCATTTTTTGCTTTAGTTCTTAGCCAGTCAGTTTAAAGATCTTTTTTTTTTTTTTGCCAATAACTCTGAAGGGCACTGACATTTAGGATCCTATGTTTAAAATTTTTCTTTTGCCTGGGAGGCAGTTGAGAATAAATAGTGAACGGAAAGCCCATGCTGTAAAATAACTAGGTAAGTTGGTTTACCCAGGAAGTAGACTGAGCTATATGTATTTGTTCAGTTAAACATAGCCTATCAGACTATTTATTGAATGGATCCTCTTGCCATTAGATCAAAACTTTGTTCGGTGGCTTTATATGGAGTGGATACTTTTCTGTTCTGACAGTGGAGGTTGACACATTCTTATCCATTCCCTTATATCAGTGGTTCTCAACCTGTGGGTCGCGACCCCATTTGGGGTCGAACGACCGTTTCAAGGGGGTCGCCAAACACGGCAGTCCGCCATTTTTCCCCATTTCCCCCCCCCCATTTTTTCCCCCCATTTCCCTTCGGCCGTCGCGCACGCGCCGCGCATGCGCGATTCAGTCCGTCGCGCCGCACATGCGCGGTTCGGCCCATCGCGTAACGCGCATGCGCGATTCGGTCCATCTCGCCGCGCATGCACGGTTCGGCCCATCGCGCAACGCACATGCGCGATTCGGTCCATCTCGCCGCGCATGCGCGGTTCGGGCCATCGCGTGTGCCGCGTATGCATGGTTAGGCCCGCCGCGCATGCACGATTCAGCCCGTCGCGCCGCGCATGCGTGGCGCAGGTTGGGTTGCGCCACACATGGCCGGTGCAGGTGGGGTCTCAGCCTGAAAAAGGTTGAGAACCGCTGCCTTATATGTTTCTTAAAAAATAGGTGTGAACAAGTGAAGTAGCTTTTGTAAGGCCCCAGAGTTCTCTGCCATAAGTCATCATTGGGACTATTTTTGCTCTAAATACTTTCAATATGGGACGGGGAATCAAGGCACCTGTTAATTATAATTAAACAATTTACATAATTTTTTGGTACTTGCCTCAACCCTTACCTCAGCTTCTTTTAAAATGATTTACCCACGATCCTGTGTTGGTAAAGGCCACTCCTGAATAGATGAAATAATTTAGTTGTTCAATAGGTTCTTCATCCAACTGCCAGTTACGGTATATGCCACTCTTTTTTTTTTTTGCTAAATATCACTTCAGATTTGGTTTTATTGATATTTAGAGAATTGACAATGCAAAGAATGTTGTGTATTCTTCTTTCATAACAGTCTTCTCAGGCCTATTTGGGAATGCACCATTATAACCGTATTGTTAGAGTATAAAAGAATGTCAATAAATATATCATAGATCTTTGTATAGGAATGTCTGAAGCATACAGGAATCCTGGAATTTCATTGACATAGAGGTTAAAAAGCGTTGGGGCTAGAATACAACCCTGTCTAACACCTTTATGTGTTGGTGCCCTTGAAACAAAAGGATTGTTTCTGATTTTTTTAAATTGAAGCACATATCCCCATCTGAGATTTTAAAAATAGTTTACACTGAAAGGGAAAACAGCACTTCTGTCAAAGACTTTGGGGAGAAAATAATTTGTTAACAGTTTACATACAATACTTATATTTGGTCTCAAGACATGAGTATGAAAACAAAAGGTGTCAGCAAGATTGGGAGCGCTTGTGAGGCTTTCTTTATATATTTTCTTGCTTTATGTACAGTATTTTCTGACTAATTATGAAGCTATGATCAATATTATTGGACTAAATGATCTTCTGAATTTCTGAAGCTCTTTTCTGCACATAGGTCTTTTTTAAATATGGTAGTATCAGATATATCATTCATGTGTGTCTGTGTGTGTGTCTGTGTGTTGAATGTTTTTTGATACACCCTGTCGGCCCCAAATATGGGAGGAAATCTTTTGCCTTGTATCAGCTCAATCTAGAGCCATCCACAGGCAGCAGTCGCTACTGCGACACTATTTGTGTTTCCTAAATTTTTGGATTGCTGTGGCCTAGGGGTCAACACAGCTGCCTAACGTGCAAGCAGCCCACGTTCGAATCTCAGAAGGGTATGGCTGGCTGATGAGAGCTAATCAGCTCAAAATAGCTATCCCAGTCCCCCTTAATTCTTCGTTAGCAACCCAAAAATTTAGTGTGTGTGTGTGTGTATTTGTTTTCGTAGATTTTCATGGGTATAGGTATGCAGGTCTTGGTGTATTCGGGTCTTTTCCCGTGTAAGATTGAGAGTATCTTGGCGATGTTTCGACGAGGTCCCAATTGTCATCTTCAGGCTGGGGTCTTCAGCTTCGTGCTTGTGTGAGCAAAGTGTGATCGGAGCTGCCGTCTCTCTATATATATTGGTGGGGATGTGTGGAGTGCTGGCTTAGTTGCTGTAGGTGGATTGGTTAGCTGTGTTGGAATTATTGTTTGTGGATTGTTTGGCTGTTTCGTAACATCCTGAGTAATTGAGGTGCTGGCTGTGGGCATACATACATATACACATACAGATTTCTTTTTAAAGAGTTAAAGAATTAAGTTGGGAGACTAATATGGCCATTTCGAGCTCATTTGCTGTCCTCAGTTAGCCATACCCTTTATGGGATTGAAACTGCAGTTTACATACTAGGCAGTTGTTTAACCACCAAGCCACAGGCTCTCCTCCTCTCTTTGTCAGCCGAATCAAGGGAGTATATACAGAAAGTTTTTCAGACAGACCGGTCTGTCTGAAAACTTTCTCTCTCTCTCTCTCTCTCTCTCTCTCTCTCTCTCTCTCTCTCTCTCTCTCTCTCTCTCTCTCTCTCTCTCTCTCTCTCTCTCTCTCTCTCTCTCTCTGTGTGTGTGTGTGTGTGTGTGTGTGTGTGTGTGTAGAGAGAAAATAACAGCAGTTTTGTTTTTGTGGTTTCATGATAGGTTACATACCGCACAAATACCATGTCCAGAACCCATTATGCTAAGAAGCCATGTTCTTGTGATGGGCTTTATTGGCAAAAATGATATGTAAGTATATTCAAGTGCTGTGTGGTTGGGTTTAAATTTTGTGTTAAGCCAGGATTTATTTCAATTAGGATTTACTATGCAAAACATAGTGGCCAGAGTCACACAGAATAGGAAACTAAACATTCATGATTTACAGATTCACACACTTAGTAAACACATTCTTGCAAAGTTCTGTAGGAGTTATTTAAGAAGTATAGCATGGGAAAGGGCTATGCAGGAATTCAAGTACTAATTTATTCGTGTCTTCCATTGCATTGGTCAATGTTTTTCAACCTCAACAGCTTTAAAATGTGTGGATTTCAACTCCCAACATGCTGACTAGAGGAATTTGAAGAGTTGAAGTCCACATATTTTAAAATTACTGCAGTTCAGAAAAACTGGCACAGATTTGTAGAATCAAAGCTTCAGAAGAATTGTTCCACTAGTACAACAGCTCCCAACCTTTTCTATACCCCGCACCCCTAGAACACTTCTGATATATTCTCGCACCCCTTACAAAAATATGAAATAAAGGCAACAAATTATGTACCTACATTATAATTTTGAAAACCCAAGTTTTTGCACCCCCTGGAATATTATCTCGCACCTCCATGGGATGTGAGCTCCCCCGTTTGGGAACCTGTGCTCCAGTACATTTCTCAATTCTAGCAAAACTAGTTAGATGGCTAATCAATACAGTACAGTCTGTGCAGTTAATTGGTAGACAGTGCAGAATCTTCCATAGCATGTATAATAAATTGTGTGGAATCAGACTGAAATGTCTCCAAACTGCTCTGAAATCGGGAGAGGGGATCCAATTAGAGTATATTAAAGTAATCCCATTTTGAAAGTATCACTGTGAAAGCAGTAGCAGTGTGCAAAATGTTTTGACTCCAATTGAAAACATCCTGCTTCAGATTTAAGAGTGTTATTTTCAAAAGTGGAATAGGCTGATACAGTCAGCCTGAAGCACTTCTGAAATTATTAAATTTCTAATGGGAAAGAGCTGCTTTTTACTTGAAATAATTTTTTCAAACTTGAAACCGGATGCTTTGAGTTTGAAACATTTTGCACTTAACTGGAGGATTATTGTTGTAATGCTATCCATGTCATGGAAAGCTTGAAGCTGATTATTGTTATCTGGGCAACAGAATATACTTGAGTCTCCAGTGACGAAGCTGGATTTAATTTGAGTACCCCAAATTAAGCATTGTTCTCTGCAGGAAGATCACAACCCTTTCCACAACAGGTTAATTATTCCATTTCTGAAGCCTAAGAAAACAAATCAAGGATACTCAGTTGCTGAACTGCATTTTTGTCCTAGAAACTTGATTGACCTCAATAGCTGAGCATCTTTAATTTGTCTTTTAGGCCACCTAACACTCAATTAAATAGTGCTGATGCTTACTTTTGAATTAAAATACTAGTTGAAATATCAGTTTAACAGGTCCTTTGGAGGAGGGGGGAAATTCATCCTTGATGTCAATTTAATAAATTGCTTTCTTCATTTTGTTGTACTTTGTGTAATATCTTCACACACATGAAATAAATTGTGGCATACAAGCAGGTTTTTTTAAGTGCATGTCTGGATTACTTTGATCTAAGATAATTGACTGGGTGTCCATGTTATCTGTTGCCTCTGAAGTCCACTAAAAGTGTAACTGTTAAATTGAGACTTCACTGTGCATAAGGTCACTAAGGTATTGTAAGGCTCTGATTGTGATATTTGTGAAGTTTGATCAGAAGGCAGATACCTAGTACAATTTGCAAAGCAAGTAAACTGATGCACCAGGCTTAGATGTAAGGATATAAAAATTGGGAAAAGTAAGTGAGTTTTTCACTTTTCCTCCTAAATGTTTCATTTTTTCCCTTGAAAGTCATATTTCTGCTTATGTGGGAGTTTGTTTCGGCCTTATATAGTTCTCCCAACTCAAAGACAGTGATTGCAGTATTTAAGGAGAGGGACTGTTAGAAAGATATATAAACATTGTATTTTTTGTTTCTTTTCTTCTTTTGCTCCAAGGCCTGCTCCTTTGTTGAAAAATGCCCAATTATCAGAGTCAAAAGCCCGAGAATTATACCTGCAAGTCATACAGTTTATGAGAGGAATGTACCAGGATGCCAAGCTTGTTCATGCAGATCTCAGTGAATTTAATATGCTGTATGTTTTATTTTTGTTTTTGTTTTTCAACGTTAACATTGAGACTTGGGACTTACTTGCATAATGACTATGTTGGGGTTACAATCCTCTCCTCAAGGTAAGGTAGGTATTGTTTAGCAGAAAGTATAATCTCCAGTGGGTATCTCTCTGGGGGCCAATTATGGCTACTCTCTAGGACCCTTGCTGGATTCCCAATGTAATTTAAGCCATCTGCTGCTGTGTTGTGGATTCCCTGGATGCATTCTGACTGAGAGATGGCATATTTTCTTCTGCCCAGACAGGACTACACAAAATTAGTTCTTGCATTGCACAGGTGAAAAAGAGTTGATAACTGTTGCATGAATGAAGAAGCTTTTGTTAGTTATCCAGCCTAAGCCTACAATCAAGTTAGCCAGAATTGCACACCATCTCAATTTATAAAGATTCCAATGTAAAGAGTTTAACTTTCAGGAAATTTTGGAAGTCACTCCAAATCTAGCTAGCCTTAGGTTTCAAAAATCATATACCGGATATATTATTCTTTCATTATCTATCTTCTAGTATTTCTTTTACATACAGAGTGCAATGGCAGAACAGAATGACAGGGAAATAAGAGTTGAAATTATGCAAGTTGGTCAAGCATATTTGCCTCCATCCATTTGTCTGTCCATCTCTGCTTTTGAACTGACTTGCCAATTTGGCATTATTTGATTAGAATGACAACTTCATTACTTCATTAGAGCAATTAAAATTCTATGGCATTCATTCTTCCAGATGCCCTCCAAATATTCTGATGCTTTCTGGAAATGCCATAATAGATATCAGATATTTGGAAATAAATGTATTGCTGTTCTGATGTTTTCCCTTTTTCCAGGTATCACAGTGGTCAGGTATATATTATAGATGTGTCCCAGTCTGTGGAGCACGATCATCCACATGCTTTAGAATTCTTGAGGAAAGACTGTGCCAATATCAATGGTGAGGAGATAATATTCTTCATGTGATTTAGCTATTAAATGAACTTTTAAATCTTGTGGGACAAAGTTTGGAAGCTGAATTGGAGCCATCAAAGTTTTTGTAAGTAATAGTAACACCATCTTTGTCCTTTCTGGCAGATTTCTTTCATAAGTACAATGTTGCGGTGATGACAGTGAGAGAGCTCTTTGAGTTTGTCACAGATCCATCTATTACGAATGAGAATATGGATGCCTATCTTGAAAAGGTAGTGGTTGAAGATTTATCTTCTATGAAAATATTCATATTGAAGGTTCATACAGGTAGTCCTCATATAGGGACCCCAGTTGGGACCAAAAATTTAGTCATTAAGTGAAGGGTCACTAAGTGAAACTGCTTATGATCTTACCTCAGTGTTCCTTTGCTTGCAAGTCGTAATTACAAGGATTGGATATAAAGTTACTTTTCATCACTGTCATAACTGAATGATTACCAAATACAGTTACTAAACAAGGACTATATGTTCGCTATCTTGAGTTATTTGTAAAAATAATAAAGGCAGGATGCAAATAAATAAAACTTATCTGTATTGATGTTGCCCCTAAAACAGTGTTTGTGAGGGAAAAGTATTTGTTTATTGCAGATAAGAGGAGCTGACTCCTTTGAGACTTTCTATGGCATACTATAAAAATCTAGCTGATTTTTCCATCTTGTTTATGAGATCTGAAGGAAGTGGATCTTTTAAAAATGTCCTTTTTCACTTGCAAGCAAAGCCGTTGTGTGCAGAACAGTTGTGAAACATGACTGCAGCTGCTATTACTACTACAGTCATGTCAGGAGCAATGAAGGGCTTTGGAGCTCAAAGGTTTGAATGGTGACACTACCATTGCTTGGGGGACGCCCAGATGGGGACTCCTTTTATGTCCCACCGAAGTCATACCAACCTATCTACTCTATCTGTAGCTGCTGACTTTTTCAAAAGCTTGTGAGGCTATCTGGAATCCAGGGACATTCTTGGAGATAAAGATGATTCTGGAGGCTGATGATCTACAGCCTGCCAGCTTTAACTTTGCTTAAAATTAAGTGAAATTAAGTTAACAATAGCGGGTCAGGCAGTCTGGCAGACTTAAGGAAGCTGTTCATTGATGCCCAGCAGTTTTAAAAGTGAAAAGTGGCATTATATATTAAGCAAAAGCCACTTGGGCAAGATCCAATGAATCCGGTATAGAATTTAAATTATGCGTCCTGATTGGCAGCTTTCAGAAAAAGATTTAACTTTCACATTTTAAGCTAGTTGAAATTCAGACTGCTTTTAATGTACTGCAGTATTTTAGTCTAGAAATGATAAGCATGATTGGCTGATGTCCTTTCTACCTGCTTCAGAAAAGACACAGTTGGCAGGTCAGCTCAAATGAATACAATACAGTCCCAGTCATGTAAGAAATACTAGACTCTCCAATAATTGCAAGCCGGCTCCTCCCCAATCTGCTGAGCATTCTGATATAGCACAACCCCACAAATGAAGCAGCAAATTCCTTCAAATATCCTTCAAAGGTCCTGCTTCTCCAGGTCAGTTATGGAGCCAATGATGATCTAACAACAGTGAGCTATATAACATCAGAGCTTTATTAAAAGAGGCATTAACACTTGGATGGAAGAATACGCGTCATTCTGTAAGAATTGGTTCCCAGGCCAGTTGCAAATTTCATTATCATTGAAAAAAAAATTGGTTTCCTTGCAGAAGGCAGTTAGAGAAGCAGAGTATCTCCATCCCATTGTGCATGGAGACATATTGCTTCCAAATTAAACACAATTAGTTGCCAGGGATTCTTCTAATCCATCTGTCTCAATAAATCTTCCTAAAAAGAACTTGGTAAAAATTGTGCTTAGAAAAGAATCGCTTTGGTAAAGGCAACTGTCAAATAACCTAACTAGCTCTTTTGAATGAGTTTTCTGATGCTAGGAATTTATTTCTCAATATTTTATAGGTAATGGAAATTGCATGTGAGAGAACAGCGGAAGAAAGATCCAATCAGAATAATGTAGATGAAGAGGTAAGCCAGTGGAGTAAATAAATACATCACGTCTCTTCTGAAAGAACCTAAACCAGACATGTCAAACTCGCGACATCACATGACGTCGCACAACGTATCGGGCTGGTTTTGCCATTGCCGGCAATGGGGGTGGGCGCGGCTTCCACGTGACGCGTCCGGCCCGTGAGCTGGCAGTTTGACACCCGTGACCTAAACTATTCCTCAGTATTTTGATAATACTCAGGAATATGTTTATTTTCAAATAATTCATCAAATGTTTTAGCAGAGTCTGTATTTTTATAGTCTTCAAATAATTGCATTTAATTGCAATGAATTGCAAATAATTATTCCACCGTTATAAATTTTATGTTTAAACAATTAATAAAATGCAATAAAGACTCCATGCTCTTTTTTAGCTCTGAGAAACTATCTTTAATTTGTAGTAGAGTTAACATGCTTAAATGAAAGAGTATAATACAATTTATACAGAATGTATATCAGAATGGTTCCAACTACACTTACAAAATGATTTCAAAAAAAAATGCCACTTAAAAGTGTTTCTGCTTTTTCACAAATAAATCTGATTTACACTTTAGTCCATCCTTAACAAGCATATAAGTGAAAGACCTATGATCACTTCTTCTCTTAGCTGATCAGTAATAACTAGAGACAATATAACAAGTGATTTATACTTTATTAGATTATGCTTAATTCGCCTTGCTAGGTGTTCAGGAAAGCCTATATCCCTAGGACTCTGACAGAAGTTAAGAACTATGAGAGAGATGTGGACATAATGATGAAGCTGAAGGAAGAAGATTCAGTCCTCAGTGTGCAGCAAGATAATGTAAGCAATACTGGATTGACTGGACATCTAAAGAAATATGCTTATTCATATACACTATGTGGAATTGATTAGTGTATCACATTTTGCATTTTGGGTTGGATTCAGACTGGCCTGAACATAAGGCCTATGTCCAGAGTGGTTGGGAATCAAGCAGCATATAAATTATTATGTTATTATGGTTGGCCGTAGAGTCAGCCAGATGTTTAGACTGGATTTGGCAGAATATAAGTGTATATCCCCTTTCTCCCAGTTTTCCCTCTATTTGTTTTTCTTGCTGCCCTAAAGGGTCCCAGCATTGTAGAGATTTTCAGATTTTAATGAGGCATACAAAGCTGGCGGATGAGGAGGAGTGTTGTAACAATTATCTTTCCTTCTTCTTCCACCAACATGGGTAAAGATCCTCTGAAGACCCCACTGGAGTCACTTTAATACTGACCATGAAAACAGCCAAGCTTGCGAGGAAGAGTTTTAAATTAATCTCTTCTCATTTCTCATTTTTAAGGGATCGTTTGCTCTATAAAAAAATATTAGAGTAATAATTTGAGGTTGTTTCGGGACAGAAGCTCAGATTGCAATGCCTGTAACCCCAGAAGCATGTTGAATGGTAATAGCAACAAATAATTTTTTGGTGAGGTAATTGGTGCTTTCTGTCTCACTAGAATGTGATGTAGTATAATGCTGTATATAAGTCAGATCTTTATTACGGTCATAGACCAGCATAGGTTTTGTATAAAGATTTGAGAAATCCACATTCAGATTGTTTTGCTGCTGTTCTGTGTTTTGCACAGATTCTCTACCAGACCGTGACAGGATTAAAGAAGGATTTATCCGGTGTTCAAAAGGTAAGATGGTGACGTTGCAGGACCGTGTTTTTCAGTGATACAGGTAGTCCTCAGCTTTACGATCACAATGGAGCCCAAAATTTCTGTTGCAAATTGAAACGTTTGTCCAGTAGGGTTTTGACCCGTTTTACAACCTTTCTTGCCACAGTTGTTAAGTGAATCACTGCAGTGGTTAAGTTAGTAACAGGATTATTAACGTGAATCTGGCTTCCCTATTGACTTTGTCAGAAGGTCGCAGAAGGAGATCACATGATCCCAGGGCGTGCAACCATCATAAATATGAGTCAGTTGCCAAGAACCTGAACGTTGGATCACATGACCACGGGGATGCTGCCTCAGTTGTAAGTGTGAAAAATGGTCATAAGTCATTGGTTTCAATGCCATTGTAATGAATTAAACAAACTGTTGTAAATCAAGGACTACCTGTAATCAGATTACAATTAAACCTCTCCTGACTAGAGTTTAGATTCAGGATCATGCTAATCCCAACCTTAAGTGTGACTTAAATTGATGTGCAAATGTAATCAGCGTTTGTAAATCTAGACATATGCCTAGCTATTTTTAATTCTTTAACTATGATTTTCAGAGCTGGAATGACCTTGTTGGTCACCTGCCGCCTACAGATGTAACAAAAACTTTAATTGACAGCTGGATCTTTTTCCTGGTTTCCTACTTTCTTGATTATTGCTCCATGTCTCTACAGTTAGAAATTGTTCAAGAGCTTAAAGCTGTTTTGCTGCCAAAATATCTCTAGTCTTTATATCAATAATATTGATAAAATATTGGGCAATTTGAGTTTATAAAAGAATTTTGTTAGATATGTTAATGGTTCAAACATAAATATATATTCTCCTTAGATCAGCGGTTCTCAACCTGTGAGTCGCGACCCCATTTGGGGTTGAACGATCATTTCACGGGGGTTGCCAGACACCACAGTCTGCCATTTTTGGGGGGGGTCGGCCATTTTTTTTTTGGTCGGCCATTTTTTTCCCCTTTGCCATGCAGGCTGTCGCGCCGCACATGCGCGATGCAGGCCCACCATTTTTTTTTGGTCAGCCATTTTTTTTTGGTCGGCCATTTTTTCCCCCCTTTGCGATGCGGGCCATCGCGCCGCGCATGCACGATGCGCCCCATCGCGCCATGCATGCGCGATGCGCCCCCGCCGGGGTCGAGCCCCGGAAAAGGTTGATAGTCTTAGATAGTCCTTGCATTCTTAAAATCCAATTTAGAGCAAACTTCTGGAATTCTTTGTAGGTCTTGGGCATCAACTTCCGGTAATATTCAGCTATCGGAGAACATCGTGAAGGCTGAACTGCACATATCCAAAGGGTCTTCAGGAATCCAAAGATTCTTTGGATATGTGAAGTTCAACCTTCACAACATTCTTCGATAGCTGAATATTGCTGGAAGCTGATGGTGGGCAAGACTGAAGAAAAAAATGAATCTTTCGGTTTGTTGTTAGGTGCCTGCTCTCCTTGAAAATAATAATGATGAGGCAGATTCTAACGGCGAGGATAAGGATGATAGCTCTGACAATTCAGACTCATGTTGTAAGGAACAGGAAGACTCGGGGCATTTTAAAGACCAGTCTGCTGAAACAGGTGCTGATAAAAAGGTGAGTGGACAGCTTGGAGATAAATATTTTTGCATGAAGGGGAGGCTGCTCTAAGTGCCATGTTCATCGCTATCTAAATGACCTTGCTGTTCTTTTGTTCTTTAAAAGCGAAAAAAGTTGGGTCCATTTAGTTTCTTACTTGGGTCTACTTTTCCAGGAAAGGAAGAAAATAGTTAAAGAGGCTCAAAGGGAGAAGAGAAAACACAAGATTCCGAAGCATGTCAAGAAGCGAAAAGAGAAGATAGCAAAAATGAAAAAGGGCAAATAAATTCTGGTGACCGTTTTTCAAGTTTTTCTTGTTTTAGTGAGTCATATTTTGGAGCCGAAGCCCATTTTGATGCATATCAACAGAGCACCGCGACGGGCTAAATTGTTACCTGATTGACTTGCTCTTGTGGGCTCCTGCAGAGTCAGAAGCTCCCACTAAGAACATATTCTTGTGGAGAAATGAAAACGATTTCACAAATGTGTTTTTTTTAAAGAAATCCAGAGAAATTGATGCAACATACAATTGTATATTTTGTACTTGCGTAATGACACCAACATGTAAACTAATTCCTTTCTTCTTCTGTGATCAATTATTTGGGTAGATACATAGGCAAATAATGTGGGAGGAGCAGATATAGTCTCATTCAACCAGGGAGGTGGCAGTGGATGGCCCTGTGGACATTGGACTGCATCTCTTAACATTTCTCTTTCCATGCTGATGAAGGCAGATGGGAATTGGAGTTCAGCAACCCTTAGAAGGCCAAACAGTAGCCTGTTTGTGATGAAAACTGTTCATTCAGTTTCAGTGAATTGTCTGCACGAAAGATCAGCTTGTACAAAGAGGAAGAGTTAATGAGGTGCTTGCTAGCAAATATATTCCTTTGCATCCTGTCCATCTGCAGCATTGACTCTATATTTGGGAAGGGGAGGGTCAGAGGAAAACCACACATTTTTTTATCACTCTCAACTCTACCTGGATTTGTGACACAATGCTCCACATGTTACCTCTTTGATTCTGTTTGTCTGTTTGGCTGCATGGTAGGGAAACTCAGTGGTGTCCTGTTGCCTAGGTAGCAGACTAACAGATTTCTTCTTTTCTAATCAGGAAATGTTCTCCCCCCCCCTCTCTCTCCCCTCCACCCCTCTCCTCCCCCCTCCCTCCCTCTGGCAACTTTATGAATAGAATGACCTTTCTGTGATCAAGAGAATACTTCTGTGACTGTTCCTACTTTGACTTCACATTGCTTCACTATGGATGAAGCACTGTAAGGATACTTACAAACTGAGTTGACACGAGAGACCAACAATTCACATTCATTACTCAATTGTTTTTAAAAGTTGAAATCAAGTTCAGTGACTGGTCACCACCATCATCTTTAAAACATTAGTAATTAATGTTCTGAACTATTAATGGAATCACTGAGCTTTATCAAATTGGTTTTACTCTGATTAAAAACTATAAACTGCCATTCTTGGCTCAGATGTTTAAGGAGCAGCAATATTTTAGCAGCTGTCAATGAGATAAATCCATTGCCACTGGTGTCATTTTCGTTGAAAATAAAACTCAATCTGCATTGTTTATGTGTTGATTTTTTTTTTAAAAAATCTATCTCACTCTGCCCAGTTTTATAGGAATAATAACAAAAAAGTTTCACAAAACAACGTTCGACAGCGTTGTTTTCATTTTTAAAAAAGTTTGAATCCCCTGGTTTGAGAATAAATACGGGGGGCTGTGGCATTTTGGACGTTGAACAAATACCAGAAACCCAGCAGCCAGCATAGCCAATTAAGTGGGATGCTGAAAATTAGTTCACCACTATCAGGTTTCCCACTCATTTTTTAAAACTAGCATAATATAATTGTGATGCCAAACAAATACCTATAGTGAAACTTGTGACAAAGAAGAATATTACTTTAAAACATTGAATTATGGTTCCTTATTATAGATTATTGTTAAACCTATTAAATATAGTTTAAAGCTATTGCAGCATATTTTGTTATGTATAGCATATGTTCTCAGCTTAATGCTATACCCATTCTTCTATTTCAAGGGTACCTGGTGTAGCTTTTGAATAAGTATCTAATTTGCAGAACAGTAGTAGGAATAGTTTATCCAGGCTACAAAATTCCAGAGAATCAATAGGTGGCAGCAAAGAGGCAGAAATAACTTAAACTTCTTACCCTATAGTGATGCTCTGGATTTTTGCAGCCCAGTTATTGTGTGCATATAATAAAAGATGTCCAGTAGAACCATCTTTCCAATTTAACATTTTAACCAAATTTCATATTCAGTTCATTTTACTGGCCATGTGACAGAGCCAAAACTGAGAATGGTGTGCTATTTTTCTTCCAGACTGAGTTCTTTATTTTTTCACACCTTAGACAAAGTCTTGCCAGGCCGAGGATTTTACTAATTGCATCTACAAAATGTTCTGTGAACTATTAGGGAGAGGCTGTTTTCACCCTTGTTTTTTCTCACAAAAATATCTGGGCTAGATTGCCTCTTACTCCTGGAATGCGCCCTCTCCCTCCTGGGGAGTCACCTCGCTACATTCTATTATACCATGTTCTCCACAAAGTAGAGCATTTGCTTTTATGATGATCAGCAATCATGTATAATTCACATGTGTATTAATGCCATTGAATGCCAAGTAGAGTATCTCCCCTTAACAAATTCAAACCTTTTGCTTCTCAGCCTCTGCTGGCAGTAATTCTGCTAAATCTCTTAATGGAATGCGGTTGGATCATACAGCAGGGTCATCATCATTCCTCCTTGTCAGAAGATTGCTTGTCACCTCTGTTAATTGTTCTGCTTTCTTTCTTTCACTTTAAAAGACAAGCTGAGAATAGTTATTCTGAGCCTGGCTTCAGATAGTATGTTATATACCATGGCGGAGGGAAGGTTAAACATGAACAACTGATTCATATAGAACACTAAACTGATGTTATAGGCCTTAATTGTAGGGCTATCAATGAAACAAAACATTTTGTTCTGTATTTAGAATATTACTGCTGCACTCAGACTATTCAGTCTGGTATGCTTTGTGCACCCCTGCACAATTCCACTTATACCAGGGGTCCCCAACATACGGGCCACAGCCCGTTCAGAACTGGCTGGACAAGGGGGAGGCGAATGTGCTCATGCAGCCCCACTTGTGTGAGTGGCAGACACGTGCTCGTGCATGAAGCTCCATTTATGTGGCAGGTGCGTACGCTCACCGCTTGCGCAAATGGAGCTGCACGCACTCGTGCGCGCTTGCCACTCACACAAAACCATCCCCTCTCCTCCCCCCCGCCAGACCGCCAAGCTGGAAAGGTTGGTGATTACAGATATATACCATTGCTTTGTACCTGTTTGCATCCATTATTTTTTCCATGAATCCATACATCTATGATGGATGTCGCCTTTTTTTTCATGCCTACTCTCCTATTTCATTTATGAAATGGACTGGATTAAGACAAAGTGAACTTTGCAGTATAGAGCAGGGGTCCCCAACCTCTGGTCCGTGAACTGGTACTGGGCCCCGGCATACCAGCAACCAGTCCGCACAGACCCATCCGTGGGATGCAGGCAGCATACAGAATCACACACCCTCTTGATCTGCGGAAAAATTTCTCTCCGTGGAACCGGTCCCTGGTGCCCAAAAGGTTGGGGACCTCTGGTATACAGAACATTAATTAATTAACTAACCCAACAACGATTTTTATATTTCCTGAGGTGCAGGTAATCCCTCTGTTTCAAGGCTACCTGAATGAATGTGCTTGTATTATTTACTAGCCAGACACACACATTTTTTTTTAACCTGATCTAATACTCTTATTAGTAAGCTGGTGATCTTCAGAAACACAGCAGGTGGAGCCTTTGTCATGTTTTTATTAGGCTGCTACTTGATTGAACTCTCGAAGAGTTGAGACTGGACTAACAGTGTCTGATGTCTACTTTAACTGGAGAATATTTTCTTACCGTAGGCTATTAGTGGTTCTGCAATCTGCCTTCCCTTTCCCATCCACAGCCAACATGCCAAGGACAGGACAGGATTAGTGGACAGGATTAGTGGAGGCAATGAACAAGGAACCTTATGGGCACTTAACTGGAGGTAACGCACTGAAACATGCCTTTTGGAAGCTATGTACAAGGTTGGGCTGATGATATATTTTAACAAGCCATCAAATATTTTCTCATATTACTTTCCAGAAAACGCCCTGGGAAAATCTGTGAATGATTTTTTTTTCCATGTCAGAAACTGAAGAATCATCATATTCTTTACAGTATGTGTTAGGGTGAGAAAGAAAATTGGAGCAGAATCAGAAAATTTAGAATCAAGAGACTGAGATTGCTTCACAATCTTGTCTGAACTAGCAAAATTACCTTCGGAGATAGTTAGCTTATTTATTTTCCCTTTATTTGTTTTACATGGAGCTAGCTCTGAAGAAAGGCTTACCCTTCTGAGATTCAAACCTGGGCTGTCTGCATGTTAGGCAGTTGTATTAACCTCTAGGCCACAGGCTCCCTCTCACTTTGCCAGCAGTATCGGTAAGTTCTGGCTGAAGAGAGTTAAGAAACTCAAAATAGCTATCCCAGTTCTCCCTTATTCTTTGTTAACAATTTAAATTAAAAACATATATATATATATATATACTGGTTCCTGCGGATGGCTCTGGGTTGAGCTGAAACAGGTAAAAGAAAGAAAGATTTCTTTCTCCCATATTTGGGTTTACAGGGTGCAATTTAAAAAGAAACACTATATATATATATGTTTTTAAAATTGTTAACAAAGAAATAAGGGATTTCTGAGATAGCTATTTCGAGTTATTTAACTCTCTTCAGTCAGAACTCACCCTTTCTGGGATTCGAACCTGGGCAGTCTGCATGCTAGGCAGAAGCTTTAGTCTCAAGCCACAGGCTCTCTCCCGCTTTGTTAATATTCAGGGAGTGAATATGTGTGTCAAGTGGTTATTTTTTAGATTGCACCCTGTAAACCCAAATATGGGAGGAAGAAATCATTCTTTCCTTTGCTTGTTTCAGCTCAACCCAGAGCCATCTGCAAGCACAAATATATATATGTTTTTAAAATTGTTAACAAAGAAATAAGGGATTTCTGAGATAGCTATTTCGAGTTATTTAACTCTCTTCAGTCAGAACTCACCCTTTCTGGGATTCGAACCTGGGCAGTCTGCATGCTAGGCAGAAGCTTTAGTCTCAAGCCACAGGCTCTCTCCCGCTTTGTTAATATTCAGGGAGTGAATATGTGTGTCAAGTGGTTATTTTTTAGATTGCACCCTGTAAACCCAAATATGGGAGGAAGAAATCATTCTTTCCTTTGCTTGTTTCAGCTCAACCCAGAGCCATCTGCAAGCACAAATATATATATGTTTTTAAAATTGTTAACAAAGAAATAAGGGATTTCTGAGATAGCTATTTCGAGTTATTTAACTCTCTTCAGTCAGAACTCACCCTTTCTGGGATTCGAACCTGGGCAGTCTGCATGCTAGGCAGAAGCTTTAGTCTCAAGCCACAGGCTCTCTCCCGCTTTGTTAATATTCAGGGAGTGAATATGTGTGTCAAGTGGTTATTTTTTAGATTGCACCCTGTAAACCCAAATATGGGAGGAAGAAATCATTCTTTCCTTTGCTTGTTTCAGCTCAACCCAGAGCCATCTGCAAGCACAAATATATATATGTTTTTAAAATTGTTAACAAAGAAATAAGGGATTTCTGAGATAGCTATTTCGAGTTATTTAACTCTCTTCAGTCAGAACTCACCCTTTCTGGGATTCGAACCTGGGCAGTCTGCATGCTAGGCAGAAGCTTTAGTCTCAAGCCACAGGCTCTCTCCCGCTTTGTTAATATTCAGGGAGTGAATATGTGTGTCAAGTGGTTATTTTTTAGATTGCACCCTGTAAACCCAAATATGGGAGGAAGAAATCATTCTTTCCTTTGCTTGTTTCAGCTCAACCCAGAGCCATCTGCAAGCACAAATATATATATGTTTTTAAAATTGTTAACAAAGAAATAAGGGATTTCTGAGATAGCTATTTCGAGTTATTTAACTCTCTTCAGTCAGAACTCACCCTTTCTGGGATTCGAACCTGGGCAGTCTGCATGCTAGGCAGAAGCTTTAGTCTCAAGCCACAGGCTCTCTCCCGCTTTGTTAATATTCAGGGAGTGAATATGTGTGTCAAGTGGTTATTTTTTAGATTGCACCCTGTAAACCCAAATATGGGAGGAAGAAATCATTCTTTCCTTTGCTTGTTTCAGCTCAACCCAGAGCCATCTGCAAGCACAAATATATATATGTTTTTAAAATTGTTAACAAAGAAATAAGGGATTTCTGAGATAGCTATTTCGAGTTATTTAACTCTCTTCAGTCAGAACTCACCCTTTCTGGGATTCGAACCTGGGCAGTCTGCATGCTAGGCAGAAGCTTTAGTCTCAAGCCACAGGCTCTCTCCCGCTTTGTTAATATTCAGGGAGTGAATATGTGTGTCAAGTGGTTATTTTTTAGATTGCACCCTGTAAACCCAAATATGGGAGGAAGAAATCATTCTTTCCTTTGCTTGTTTCAGCTCAACCCAGAGCCATCTGCAAGCACAAATATATATATGTTTTTAAAATTGTTAACAAAGAAATAAGGGATTTCTGAGATAGCTATTTCGAGTTATTTAACTCTCTTCAGTCAGAACTCACCCTTTCTGGGATTCGAACCTGGGCAGTCTGCATGCTAGGCAGAAGCTTTAGTCTCAAGCCACAGGCTCTCTCCCGCTTTGTTAATATTCAGGGAGTGAATATGTGTGTCAAGTGGTTATTTTTTAGATTGCACCCTGTAAACCCAAATATGGGAGGAAGAAATCATTCTTTCCTTTGCTTGTTTCAGCTCAACCCAGAGCCATCTGCAAGCACAAATATATATATGTTTTTAAAATTGTTAACAAAGAAATAAGGGATTTCTGAGATAGCTATTTCGAGTTATTTAACTCTCTTCAGTCAGAACTCACCCTTTCTGGGATTCGAACCTGGGCAGTCTGCATGCTAGGCAGAAGCTTTAGTCTCAAGCCACAGGCTCTCTCCCGCTTTGTTAATATTCAGGGAGTGAATATGTGTGTCAAGTGGTTATTTTTTAGATTGCACCCTGTAAACCCAAATATGGGAGGAAGAAATCATTCTTTCCTTTGCTTGTTTCAGCTCAACCCAGAGCCATCTGCAAGCACAAATATATATATGTTTTTAAAATTGTTAACAAAGAAATAAGGGATTTCTGAGATAGCTATTTCGAGTTATTTAACTCTCTTCAGTCAGAACTCACCCTTTCTGGGATTCGAACCTGGGCAGTCTGCATGCTAGGCAGAAGCTTTAGTCTCAAGCCACAGGCTCTCTCCCGCTTTGTTAATATTCAGGGAGTGAATATGTGTGTCAAGTGGTTATTTTTTAGATTGCACCCTGTAAACCCAAATATGGGAGGAAGAAATCATTCTTTCCTTTGCTTGTTTCAGCTCAACCCAGAGCCATCTGCAAGCACAAATATATATATGTTTTTAAAATTGTTAACAAAGAAATAAGGGATTTCTGAGATAGCTATTTCGAGTTATTTAACTCTCTTCAGTCAGAACTCACCCTTTCTGGGATTCGAACCTGGGCAGTCTGCATGCTAGGCAGAAGCTTTAGTCTCAAGCCACAGGCTCTCTCCCGCTTTGTTAATATTCAGGGAGTGAATATGTGTGTCAAGTGGTTATTTTTTAGATTGCACCCTGTAAACCCAAATATGGGAGGAAGAAATCATTCTTTCCTTTGCTTGTTTCAGCTCAACCCAGAGCCATCTGCAAGCACAAATATATATATGTTTTTAAAATTGTTAACAAAGAAATAAGGGATTTCTGAGATAGCTATTTCGAGTTATTTAACTCTCTTCAGTCAGAACTCACCCTTTCTGGGATTCGAACCTGGGCAGTCTGCATGCTAGGCAGAAGCTTTAGTCTCAAGCCACAGGCTCTCTCCCGCTTTGTTAATATTCAGGGAGTGAATATGTGTGTCAAGTGGTTATTTTTTAGATTGCACCCTGTAAACCCAAATATGGGAGGAAGAAATCATTCTTTCCTTTGCTTGTTTCAGCTCAACCCAGAGCCATCTGCAAGCACAAATATATATATGTTTTTAAAATTGTTAACAAAGAAATAAGGGATTTCTGAGATAGCTATTTCGAGTTATTTAACTCTCTTCAGTCAGAACTCACCCTTTCTGGGATTCGAACCTGGGCAGTCTGCATGCTAGGCAGAAGCTTTAGTCTCAAGCCACAGGCTCTCTCCCGCTTTGTTAATATTCAGGGAGTGAATATGTGTGTCAAGTGGTTATTTTTTAGATTGCACCCTGTAAACCCAAATATGGGAGGAAGAAATCATTCTTTCCTTTGCTTGTTTCAGCTCAACCCAGAGCCATCTGCAAGCACAAATATATATATGTTTTTAAAATTGTTAACAAAGAAATAAGGGATTTCTGAGATAGCTATTTCGAGTTATTTAACTCTCTTCAGTCAGAACTCACCCTTTCTGGGATTCGAACCTGGGCAGTCTGCATGCTAGGCAGAAGCTTTAGTCTCAAGCCACAGGCTCTCTCCCGCTTTGTTAATATTCAGGGAGTGAATATGTGTGTCAAGTGGTTATTTTTTAGATTGCACCCTGTAAACCCAAATATGGGAGGAAGAAATCATTCTTTCCTTTGCTTGTTTCAGCTCAACCCAGAGCCATCTGCAAGCACAAATATATATATGTTTTTAAAATTGTTAACAAAGAAATAAGGGATTTCTGAGATAGCTATTTCGAGTTATTTAACTCTCTTCAGTCAGAACTCACCCTTTCTGGGATTCGAACCTGGGCAGTCTGCATGCTAGGCAGAAGCTTTAGTCTCAAGCCACAGGCTCTCTCCCGCTTTGTTAATATTCAGGGAGTGAATATGTGTGTCAAGTGAATGTGTGTGCAATCTAAAAAATAACCACTTGACACACATATTCACTCCCTGAATATTAACAAAGCGGGAGAGAGCCTGTGGCTTGAGACTAAAGCTTCTGCCTAGCATGCAGACTGCCCAGGTTCGAATCCCAGAAAGGGTGAGTTCTGACTGAAGAGAGTTAAATAACTCGAAATAGCTATCTCAGAAATCCCTTATTTCTTTGTTAACAATTTTAAAAACATATATATATTTGTGCTTGCAGATGGCTCTGGGTTGAGCTGAAACAAGCAAAGGAAAGAATGATTTCTTCCTCCCATATTTGGGTTTACAGGGTGCAATCTAAAAAATAACCACTTGACACACATATTCACTCCCTGAATATTAACAAAGCGGGAGAGAGCCTGTGGCTTGAGACTAAAGCTTCTGCCTAGCATGCAGACTGCCCAGGTTCGAATCCCAGAAAGGGTGAGTTCTGACTGAAGAGAGTTAAATAACTCGAAATAGCTATCTCAGAAATCCCTTATTTCTTTGTTAACAATTTTAAAAACATATATATATTTGTGCTTGCAGATGGCTCTGGGTTGAGCTGAAACAAGCAAAGGAAAGAATGATTCCTTCCTCCCATATTTGGGTTTACAGGGTGCAATCTAAAAAATAACCACTTGACACACATATTCACTCCCTGAATATTAACAAAGCGGGAGAGAGCCTGTGGCTTGAGACTAAAGCTTCTGCCTAGCATGCAGACTGCCCAGGTTCGAATCCCAGAAAGGGTGAGTTCTGACTGAAGAGAGTTAAATAACTCGAAATAGCTATCTCAGAAATCCCTTATTTCTTTGTTAACAATTTTAAAAACATATATATATTTGTGCTTGCAGATGGCTCTGGGTTGAGCTGAAACAAGCAAAGGAAAGAATGATTTCTTCCTCCCATATTTGGGTTTACAGGGTGCAATCTAAAAAATAACCACTTGACACACATATTCACTCCCTGAATATTAACAAAGCGGGAGAGAGCCTGTGGCTTGAGACTAAAGCTTCTGCCTAGCATGCAGACTGCCCAGGTTCGAATCCCAGAAAGGGTGAGTTCTGACTGAAGAGAGTTAAATAACTCGAAATAGCTATCTCAGAAATCCCTTATTTCTTTGTTAACAATTTTAAAAACATATATATATTTGTGCTTGCAGATGGCTCTGGGTTGAGCTGAAACAAGCAAAGGAAAGAATGATTTCTTCCTCCCATATTTGGGTTTACAGGGTGCAATCTAAAAAATAACCACTTGACACACATATTCACTCCCTGAATATTAACAAAGCGGGAGAGAGCCTGTGGCTTGAGACTAAAGCTTCTGCCTAGCATGCAGACTGCCCAGGTTCGAATCCCAGAAAGGGTGAGTTCTGACTGAAGAGAGTTAAATAACTCGAAATAGCTATCTCAGAAATCCCTTATTTCTTTGTTAACAATTTTAAAAACATATATATATTTGTGCTTGCAGATGGCTCTGGGTTGAGCTGAAACAAGCAAAGGAAAGAATGATTTCTTCCTCCCATATTTGGGTTTACAGGGTGCAATCTAAAAAATAACCACTTGACACATATATATATATATATATATATATATATATATATATATATATATATATATATATATATATATATATATATATATATATATATATATATATATATATATATATATATATATATATATATATATATATATATATATATATATATTGTTTAAAATTGTTGACAAAGAAATAAGGGATTTCTGATATAGCCATTTCGAGTTTCTTAACTCTCTTCAGTCAGAACTCACCCTTCCGGGATTCGAACCTGGGCAGTCTGCATGCTATTATTTCTTTGTCAACAATTTTAAACAACATATATATATTTGTGCTTGCAAGATGGCTCTGGGTTGAGCTGAAACAAGCAAAAGGAAAGAATGATTCCTTCCTCCCATATTTGGGTTTACAGGGTGCAATCTAAAAAAATAACCACTTGACACATATCCTTACTCCCTGACTACTGACAAAGCGGGAGAGAACTTGTGGCTCAATAGGTTAAAGCATCTGCTTAGCATGCAGACTGCCCAGGTTCGAATCCCGGAAGGGTGAGTTCTGACTGAAGAGAGTTAAGAAACTCGAAATGGCTATATCAGAAATCCCTTATTTCTTTGTCAACAATTTTAAACAACATATATATATTTGTGCTTGCAAGATGGCTCTGGGTTGAGCTGAAACAAGCAAAAGGAAAGAATGATTCCTTCCTCCCATATTTGGGTTTACAGGGTGCAATCTAAAAAAATAACCACTTGACATAACTCAAGGCAGTGAGAACACATCCAACACACCTTCCTCCTCCTATTTTTCCTCACAACAACAACCCCATGAAGTGAGTTGGACTGAGAGAGAATGATTGGGCCAAAGTCCCTCTGTTGGCCTTCATGGGTAAGGCAGAACTTGAACTCACCTTAACCACCAGGCCAAACTGGCTCACAACAGATCAAATCTGTTATGTACCTCATAAACTTTTGTTCATACAAGGAATAATGTCTAGGCTTTCTCTTTGCTGGGTGCTCAGCTTCATTCTTCATTCTAAACTCCTGTTTAGAAAACGAGGTTACTGGAGTGATTTGCTGTGTTTAATTAGCAAAGTGTATCCAGACATTTAGTTACCTATGGTGTTCTTCTGCTTCCAAATTCCACATAAGGTATTACTTGCACTATTAATGGGTCCTACTGACATTTTCAATTGGGCACAATCCCTCAACACATCTAGAGTAGTGGTGGGATTCAGCCAGCTCGCACCAGTTCAGCAGAACCAGTAGCTAATTTTTTGTTGCCCAGACCCAGAATAGACTTACGGAAGCGGCATCCACACAGACAATGGGTTGTTCACATATTTGAATCCCACCACTGATCTAGAGCCATTGGCTTAGATGGCGCATTCATATGGCACAGACAGTTCTGATTTTGCTGTTTCTTCCTGCCAGTTCAAAATATCTGGAAGAATCGGATTGCTTATTTAATTAAAACATAGAAAATATAACATTGATTTAGTTAAAGCACAATTATTTAGACCTGGTTATAGTAATCCTTCCTAAGCAAGTATTTTTCTCATAGCCCATAAACATATTTGCATCTAAAAAGAGCCATTCTTCACCATTGGAACTGGCATATGGTCTTTGCTATAGTTTAAGGATTCTCGATTAGATCCAGGGCCTTGCAAATTCAGCAGCTGGGTGGGCCTATAGTGATGTGTCATGGTTAGCTGAACCAGTCAGAGATGCTGGTTCATATGTAGTGAGAAGTCATGGTTTACAGATCAAAATGGCCAGATCTGCACTTTCTTCTATGCCAGGACCAAACAAATCACATTAGGTCCAATCTGCAAAACAAATAACTGGTTTCCAGACAGTCAAATTTTCAGCAAGTTGAAGGTGTCTTTGTACAGGCGCTGATGAGGGAGGAAAAAAGGTATATTAATATACAGAACTGAACCTATTTAGAACACATAAATGATAAAGTAGGATTGGAGGAAGCATTTTAGGGGTGAGAGAGGGTGGCAGAGAGCAGTCTTCTAGTAATGGATTCTTTGTAACTGATAACACCCAATTTGGCAACCATTTTGTGAACAGAACAGACATTATAAATACAGATACCGGTATTTAGATATTTTATGACAGTGCCCATAATTTGCTCTCAAAATGCAAATGTTTCTGTCAACAATCCAAAGGATTGTCTACACATACTTTGAGTATGTATTTGGCTTTCAATAACATGCATTGTTCGTCGTTCTTCATCTGCCACTGTGCTTAAATTAGGTACTTTCTGGATTAGGCTAGCATGTTTTACACAATGGACAGTGTGGGGATTGCATGCTAGCCATTTTGCAATGAGTTGTGGCTTTCAGGAGATATAACTGTATGGTTGCATTTTAGGGTTGCTGAAGTAGAGAAAAAAGGAGAGAGTGAGCTTTGGAAACATCCAGATACACACCAGGAATGGGATACTGAAGGTGACTCATGGGGCAGGGAAGAGAAACATCCTGCAGCAGCACAAATCTCTGCACAAAAGAGAGAAAATAAATTGTTGCTAATACATCTCTCCAACCCACAAAGTCATTTAAAAAAAAACAAAAAAACAAACCCGCCCAACAACAGCCTAGTTCTTTACAGTGGGCAGGTTCCCTATGATGAGAAAGAGAAAACTGTCTGAATTCTTGCCAGCTCCTGTCATATGTACTACTGTGGGCGCAGGCATAAGTGCAGGCACTTGCTACCAAACAGCTCAGATCCATTGTAACTGCACTGCAAAGTAGAATCAGCAACGTGCTGATTATCTGCACAACAGTTTAAGCCACTTTCCCCCTGTAAAGACCTGTGGACCTAAGAAGCGAAGCGAGAAGTAAGAGATCACCCCAATAGGAAAACAGAACTTCACAAGCTCTGCAGAACTTCATAACTGCAAATGGCAAAGTAGCTTTCTTGCAGCTTGGGATAGATTACAGCCGAGAGATTAAATCAAGGTGGCTGCTGAATACAGAAGACTCGAAAACCTAGAGGCTTGGAGGTGATTCTGCAGTGGTGTAGACAGAGTCTGAGAACCCTTCTATAGCTCCACTGCTCGTTTTCTTTTAATCTCCTTGCTTGCTCAAGCAGCTATGCTGAGGACTGCATGCAATTCTTTTACTAATAGGTTTTCCCATCTGCAATGTTTCTCTTACAGTTTCATCAGAACACCAGGTGTAGGTGTGCCCCAAGCTATGTTAATTGCTTGAATTAAAATTGCTGCCTAAGTAGTTTTGGGCAACACCAGATGAGCTGGTGCAGCAGCTCTGGACAAGGTGTGCCCTGTGTCATGCTTATCCTATGGCCTATGAAGATTCTGATTCATGAAAAGCATTCTACTGCATAAGGGCTGGCTGGGAATAATTCAGATAATACTGTCATGGAAATTTCTTGGAAACAAAACAGTTAAGGGTTCACTTTTCCTAAGTGGGACATGCACATACTTGGTAATTATTATTATTATTATTATTATTGCTATATCCTCATCTCATCCCCAGTGAGGCAGCTTAAAAATGACATTAGAAATTGCAGTGCCCTTTTCTCCCCACACAATATTTACTATGGATAACAATCCGGTATGCTGATAGAGATTAGGATCTGCTAAGATCCTGTGGCTGCTATTCACGCAACTTTCCCTACTGAGAAGGAGTGGGGGAGAAGTGGCCACTGCCTTCCATGCCCATTTTAGCATGGACTGCAGGAGAAATTGGACCTTTGGTGTCCACAGGGCCATCTGTCTGCAGGATACCTGACTGGCACTTTCCAAAGCATTTGCTAGGTCTGCCCAAGCTTCTTATAAATACAGATTAGCATTCTTTGGAAAGAGCACTAGATCTGTTTTTTTAAGCACAGTTTTAGCGCTCTTCTGGAAGAGCACTAGACATATCTTTAAAAATCAGGAAAGTGTGCTAATCCTAGGCTGCATAGAAGATAGGTTCTCACCAGGAAAGATGAGTGGATTGTGCCAGCTGCATGTTAAGATTCTGTCACCATTGGTTACATTACAATTTTCCATGCTTTCTGCTGACAAGGAGTTTTATGCAGATTTTTTTTTAGAAACTTTTTTCATTACTTTTATTACTCCTGAAGACTCACCTATGAGCGCTACAACTGCTACCCTGACTGGTTAACAAACCCATCAACCATGAATCATAGTTACTTACTTAGGTATGCTGCCTCTGGTAAGAGGGAATCATACCATTTTGCCTAATCTGTTCCAGATTTAATCATGTAGCAGGGTCATGATTTGGTTTTATTTCTCTACTGCAATAAATAAACAAATGTGCCCAATGATCAAATATGCTTGTGGTCACATAGCAGATAAAGAAGAAAGCTTTGAAAATTAGGCTTTCTCCAGACATCTTTCATTCATTCTCCACCATTTAGTCTTGTCCGACTCTTGGTGACTTTATAGGCAAGGGCTTGCCATGCTACCCTGTCAACCACAGCTTCTTTCAATTGTTGGATGTTCATATTTGTATCAGCTTTGATGTTATCAAGCCAGCATGTTCTTTGCTTGCCCCTTCTTCTTGACCCACTAACCATTCCTGGCATCACTGATTTCTCCAGTGAATTTGCATGCCTGATATGGCCAAAGAAATCAGAAGTAGTCTTGTGATTTTGACTTCTAGTGATGTTTCTGGTTTTATACAGAAACCTCTCTGTTGGTTGTTCTGTCTGTCCATGGTATATGCAATAATTTACGCCATCACCACCTCCCACCCACAAGGTTAGCTAAAATGGGTCCAAATTTTTCTTCCACATGTTGGAAATGTAAATTGGCAAAAGGGACCTATTACCATATGTGGTGGGAGTGCTCAAAAACCTATGATTTCTGGAAGAAATATTAATGATAGAGATAGAGTTAAAACCTGAACTCTTCTTATTAGGCATAACCACACAGAAATACGATAAAGGGATATTTTATTTGATGCTACATATCTTCACGGCTGCTAGACTGGTGTATGCACAAAACTGGAGGAATAAAGAAATTCCAACAGAAGAAGAGATTCTATGCAAAATTCTATCGTGTGCGGATATGGATAGGCTCACAATGGAAATGAAGGACAAGACAGAGTCAGGTTATTTTGAAATCTGGGACAAATTTTATTATTGGTGTGAATCAAGGAGGACTGTTCGGGTTATAAGCTAGTGTTAAGATAGAAACATATATAATTGTATGTTAGTATATAGAGACACAAATTAGATATTGTATTGATAGAAAAATATATGTACGTATATATAGAGATCAAGAATTATATGTATGAAGTTTCTCTCCCTGCGAGAGACACACGAGTGGCCAGGCCCAGCCGCACCGAGGAGGAGCAGCCAGACACAAAGGGAGAGACTGAGAAAGAGACAAACACACCTAAGAAGAAAGAAAGTAAAGTCAGCATGAGTAAAAATTCCAAGCTCCTTTCCACCAGCGCAAAAAGGATTCAAAAGGAATTAGCTGACATCACCTTAGATCCACCTCCCAACTGCAGTGCTGGCCCAAAAGGTGATAATATCTATGAATGGAGATCAACAATCTTAGGACCTCCAGGTTCAGTGTACGAGGGTGGCATTTTCTTCCTGGACATCACATTTACACCAGAATATCCCTTCAAGCCTCCAAAGATTGCAATCCTGCTGATCCCCTTGTTGGAAGTATTGCAACTCAGTATATGACTAACAGAGCAGAGCACGACAGAATGGCCAGACAGTGGACCAAGAGATACGCAACATAAACTGGATTTTTGTCATATCTTTGTGTTAAATCATCTGTGACAGAAAGAGCTGCTTATGATTTTGAAGGGGTGGGACAGGGAAGGGGAGAAACTGAAAAAGAGTAGGGTATTTCTATAACAGAATTTATTCAGTCTTTTATTTCCTGAAATTTTGTTGTTGTTACTTAAGGTACCTTGCTACAGTAGACAGCTAGAATGGGAGTAGCATATTTTAAGACTGTCATTAGTTCAGCTCTACTATAGCACCAAGAAGAATGTAAACTAATCTGACAATTGGATGAGGGTGGGAAAGGATGTTTGCTTGCAATAGATAAAAAAAATACAACAGCTTAATTTATGGGTACATATATTTGGCATTTTTGTAAAATTTCTTGCAAGGCTTGCAATTTAATTTTCTTTTAACTTGGTTTTATTTGTAAAACAATATTGGGAATATTTTCCCTAGGGGAGGTGGGAGAGTTTCATATTTAACACATCTTTTACAAGACTACCCTTTCATTAAGTTCAAATATAGGGGTGCAGCTAAATTGCCATCTCCCCTAGCATAGGGAAAATAGTTTGTGGATTCATTTTTCTATGCCAAGTTACCTTTGTGAAAATAAAGGTTTTAACTGGACTTGGAGCAACCTGTAGTGAAATACCTTAAGCTGTTTAACTGTAAGGCGTGGAATAGGAGTTACTCAGTGGATTGGTTGTATGTTGTGGGCTATTTAAGTCTGCATTTGTTACTGTGCTAATAAAAATATGCACAAACCCCCTAAAAAAAAAAGAATTATATGTATGAAGAAGAACAAATTGTTAGAAATAGTTATACTGGAATGTTGCGTTATGTCCATCTTTGTTTTAACTGTATTATAAATAAAAATCTTTAAAAAATAATAATAATAATTTACACCATCACCACAGTTCAAAGGCATCAATTCTTCTTCAATCAGACGTTCTTATTGTCCATTCTCACACCTCTATAGGGAAGATTGTTGTTTACTAAATAGCCTGCTTTTGTATTTATATTAATATCTTTGATTTTTCCAGATCTTATTCATGTTAACCATAGCAGTGTGGCCTAAGGTTATCCTGCCTTTGATTTCTGGACTAGAGCTACCATCATGAACAATTTTGGATCCAAGGAAGATACATTCAATTTCCTCCTTGTTGATTTTTACTTTACTTTACTTTACTTTATTTTGACTTATATGCCGCCCTTCTCCTCAGACTCAGGGCGGCTCACAGCAAATAATACAAGTACAAAATATAAATTAGTTAAAATAATAATATACAATATAAAAAACAATAAAACTATACCCACTCATACAACATACAGTCCCAATCAAAGGCCCAGGGGCAGAGCACAGCTCACAAGCCCCAAGCCTGTCTGCATAGATGTGTTTTTAAAAGTTTTCGGAAAACTAGGAGGGAAGGAGCAGTACGAACCTCTGAGGGAAGTTGATTCCAGAGGGCTGGGGCAGCAACAGAGAAGGCCCTAGCCCTAGGTCCCGCCAAACGGCATTGTCCAACAGACGGGACCCGTAGGAGGCCAACCCTATGTGCCCTAACCGGTCACTGGGATTCATGAGGCAGAAGACGGTCCCGCAAGTATCCTGGCCCATTTTAACATCTTGTGTCCATCTGCAGTTGTCATCATCTTTGCTTTTCTTTCAAGCCTACTTTTTTCATTTTCATCACTGATTTTTCAGATCATTTTTTCCAGGTCTTTCTTATTTTCAGCCAATAGTGTTTTGTCATCTGCATGCCTCAAATTATTTATAGTTCTTCGTCTAATCTTCATTCCCAACTCAGGCAGTTCCAGGTCTAATTTCCACATACAGATTGAACAAAAATGATGATAAAATACATCTCTGCCTAAGTCTCTTATTGATTCTGAACCAATCTGTGTCTATTGCCTCCTGATCAGTGTACAATGACCTGATAAGTCTGATCATATGGATTGAGATCATGCAAAGCCACCCATAGCTTATTGAGTTCTACACAGTCAAAAAAAACCTGTAGTCAATAAAACACATATATAGACATTTTAATATCCATGTGCCTTTTCCATAATCCATCTAATAGTGGCAATGTGATCTTGAGCGCCACGCCCCTTTCTAAAGCCAGCTTATACATCAGGTAACTCTTGATTGATGAGTTCTGTAGTCTCTGTTGAGTGATCTTTAACAGAATTTTGCTTGCATGAGAAATCAATGCAATCCTGCAGTAGTTGAAGCAGTCTCTGGCATCGCCTTTCTTTACTAATGGGATAAAAACTGATATTTTCCAGTCCTGAGGCCATTGACAAGTAGACCATATCCCTTGACACAGGGCAGTGATGATGTTAACTGACACTAGTCCTAGTAATTTCGCAGGTATTCTGTCAATACTTGGGGCTTTCCATTCTGGCAATTTCTCCATGGCCCATTCTATTCTTCTTTCAAAATGTTTGGTTCTTTATTACTTGGGCTGTCCTCTTTGTCATCTTGAAGGTAAGTAAGACTTGTTATAGAGTCCTTCTGTATATTATTTCCACCTGTTCTTGATCTGCTGGTCACTTAGTACTTTCCCGTAGCAGTCTTTAACAGTTCCTTGCCATGCTGAACAGCTGGATTGCATCATTTTCACTACAGCAAACATGACCTTAGTATGTCCCTTCCTGTTAGCTTCTTCCAGATGTCGACATTGCTTCTGATTATTTTTATTTTTCCTGGCTTCACGTCTGAAAATTGCATTCAACCTTTTAACTTCATCCTAATTACCTTTGGCTTTGGCCACCCTATGCTGATCGGCTATGCTGATGGTGTCATCAAATAGCCAATTGTTTCTTCTCTTTGGTTTTTGGCATAACACATACTTTCCAGCAATTTCCATGATACTACCTTGGATCTCCTGCCACTGTTCATTTGGATGTTTCCCTCCTGGTTTCAGTGGTTCAAACCTATTCTTTGTGGCATACATAGATGATATGTTGTTCACATTGAATTTTGGGAGGAATATTACTTTTTCACTTTGGATAGTGTGAGCTTCAGTTTAGCGCTAATAGCTAAAATTCAATTTCATCATCAACTGAGTCAGCTGAGTGTAGATTTGTAGTTTGGTGATGTTGAGTGGCTTGCCTTGAATTTGGATAGATATTATGTGATCACTGTATGTGATTCTCAACACGTTTAGCTACTTGTCTGTTTACCCAGAATGCAACTCCTTTTCATCGGATATAATTTCCAGAAAAATAAATCATAAACTCATCTGATTTGAATTGACCACTGCCTGCCCAGTGTAATTCAGTGATGCAAGGATGTCTATGTTCACTCTAATAATTTCTCTTTTTACAATTTCTAGTTTCCCAAAGGACATGCCTCTAACATTTCATGTTCCAATTTGATATATCTTTGTACAATGTAGGCAACCTCTTTCATCATGGGCACCCTCAATTGTTGGGACTTCCTGAAGGCTTTCTTCCAAGAACGTCATAAAAACCTTGACTACTAAAAGCTAGCCCTTGCTCTTCTCCAGTAGGGGTTTACTGTTGGTATTTATATCTGAGTCATGTTGAGTTATTGCCATAAAGTGTTCTGGTAAGACATCTTTAGTTCTTCCCTATTATTACCTGCTTTGTTTAGAAAGGAAGCTTATAATTCACTGAGACAAGGCTGGCCCAAGGCATTTTGCTGCTTGAAGTGGAAGAAGCAAAATTCAGAAACTCCAAAAGTAGATTAATACTTACAACCGATCAAAGTGTTTGGGGACCTAAAGCAGGAAACTCTCATAGGCAATCTTTTTCTTCTTAGTATTAAAAACAGAATAATAATATTGACTCTTGATTCATAAGATGGAAAATCAGTAGTTAAGAGCCTCAATTTGCCTTCTGACTCCTCCAAAAGAAACAATAATCTATCAAGTTATGGTTTAATGTAAATTTTATCTGAAATATTTGTGGTTACTAGGAGGCTGCCGTGTTACCTAATGATACACCACTGTTTCCTGAGACTGCAGCCTTGGCTACTGTAGATTTTGTACCTTGTTTGTATAGGGCAGGGGTAGGCAACCCAAAACACTCAAAGAGCCACTTGGACCCATTTCTCACCAAAAACAAAACACCGGGAGCCACAAAAACCTTTTGATATCTAAAATGAAGATAACACTGCATATATCCTTTTTTACCTTTATTATGTGTGTGTGTGTGTGTGTGTCTGTGTCTGTGTCTGTGTTTGTGTGTGTGTATGTATGTATGTGTGTGTATGTGTGTGTGTGTGTGTGTGTGTATAACTCTCCTCTGGCTGAGGAGAGTTAAGAAACTCGAAATAGCTATCCCAGTTCTCCCTTATTCTTTGTTGGCAATTTAAATAAAAACATATATATATATACTTGTTCCTGCGGATGGCTCTGGGTTGAGCTGAAACAGGTAAAAGAAAGAAAGATTTCTTTCTCCCATATTTGGGTTTACAGGGTGCAATTAAAAAAAAAGAAAAAAAGAAACACTCGATATACATCTCTTCCCTCCCTGATACTGCTAACAAAGTGAGACAGAGCCTGTGGTCTAGAGGTTAATACAACTGCCTAACATGCAGACAGCCCAGGTTCGAATCTCAGAAGGGTAAGTTCTGGCTGAGGAGAGTTAAGAAACTCGAAATAGCTATCCCAGTTCTCCCTTATTCTTTGTTGGCAATTTAAATAAAAACATATATATATATACTTGTTCCTGCGGATGGCTCTGGGTTGAGCTGAAACAGGTAAAAGAAAGAAAGATTTCTTTCTCCCATATTTGGGTTTACAGGGTGCAATTTAAAAATAAAAGAAACACTCGATATACATCTCTTCCCTCCCTGATACTGCTAACAAAGTGAGACAGAGCCTGTGGTCTAGAGGTTAATACAACTGCCTAACATGCAGACAGCCCAGGTTCGAATCTCAGAAGGGTAAGTTCTGGCTGAGGAGAGTTAAGAAACTCGAAATAGCTATCCCAGTTCTCCCTTATTCTTTGTTGGCAATTTAAATAAAAACATATATATATATACTTGTTCCTGCGGATGGCTCTGGGTTGAGCTGAAACAGGTAAAAGAAAGAAAGATTTCTTTCTCCCATATTTGGGTTTACAGGGTGCAATTTAAAAATAAAAGAAACACTCGATATACATCTCTTCCCTCCCTGATACTGCTAACAAAGTGAGACAGAGCCTGTGGTCTAGAGGTTAATACAACTGCCTAACATGCAGACAGCCCAGGTTCGAATCTCAGAAGGGTAAGTTCTGGCTGAGGAGAGTTAAGAAACTCGAAATAGCTATCCCAGTTCTCCCTTATTCTTTGTTGGCAGTGTTTGTATGTAGGTCTTTGGTTCTTCGGGTTTTCTCCCACGTAGAATTTGAAGTGTCTTGGCGACGTTTCGACGAAGTCTCATTCGTCATCTTCAGGCTGGTGCTTTCAGCTTCTGCTTCTAGGAGCAATGTGAGATTTTAGCTGTTTCTTCCTTTTAACTGCCAGTGGGGGTTTGAACACTCCCCCAGCCAATCAGAGCACAGCCAAGCCCCTAACCAATCAGAACACACCTCCACCCAATCAGAACACAGCTGAGCTCCCAGCCAATCAGTTCAAACCCCCACTGGCAGTTAAAAGGAAGAAACAGCTAAAATCTCACATTGCTCCTAGAAGCAGAAGCCGAAAGCACCAGCCTGAAGATGACGAATGAGACTTCGTTGAAACGTCACCAAGACACTTCAAATTCTACGTGGGAGAAAACCCGAACATACACACACACAGAGGTAAAAAAGGATATATGCAGTGTTATCTTCATTTTAGATGTCAAAAGGGTCTTTCTCTCTCTCTATCTGCCCTTGGTCTGCCAGTCCTCTTCCCCCGCTCTCTTTCTTTCTCTCTCTCTCTCTCTTTCCTCTCTCTCTCCCTCCCCCCCTCTCTTTTTCTCTCTCTCCTTCTCTCCTCCCCTCTCTTCCTCTCTCCTATCTGCTGCTCACCTGGCAAGCTGGCTTCAAGCTGTTCTCCAACAAGCTCAGGGATAGGCAACCTTGGCTCTTTTATGACTCATGGACTTCAACTCCCAGAATTCCTGAGTCAGCTGGGCTAGCTAGCTCTCTCCTGCCCTTCCTCCTTCCTGCTTCCTGCAAAGGGAGGAGCTCCACCCAATAAGCTTTTCAGCTCCTCGGAGAACACTGTGAGTGCACTCTCTTTTACACACACACACACACACACACACACACACACACACACACACACACAGAGAGAGAGAGAGAGAGAGAGAGAGAGAGAGAGAGAGAGAGAGAGAGAGAGAGAGAGAGAGAGAGAAGCAGGGAAGCGCAAGTGCCTCTCTCTGTCTCTGTCTCGCTCTGCAAATGGCAAAGGAGGCTGGAAGCCACAGGGGAAGGCTCAAAGAGCCGCATGTGGCTCCGGAGCCGCAGGTTGCCGACCTGTGGTATAGGGCCTGAGGCTGACACAATACGGCCTTAATTTGTATTGAGAAAACATTGTTATCATGGTAAATATTGACAAGTGGATGCTACACCCCATCAACACCAATAAGTCCAGCAAATTATTTTCAAATCTAGACACACCAAGCTCTTTTTCAGAGCAAACTGGTGCAATAAGAACATGTACTGAAAAGAAAATATTATTTTTAGAACTATTTCTGGGATCAGTTTAAAGTAATGGTTCAAAGTCCTAACTAGCTTGGGACCAGATTCCCTCACAAACTACCTTATTCCATATATATGTATCCATCAGATACAAGTTATTTTGCAAAGAGTGAGGAAAAACAAGCATTAAAAAAGCTTAGCCAATAGGTAAGCAGGAACTCAAAACTGTGACAAATCTTTAAGAAGAAACAAAGGAATTTAAAAGAAAATAATGTTTTTATTTAATTTAAAATAAAATTAAAAAACAGTATCTGTAGAAAAAAATGCATTTAGTATGTTAAAGGTTAACGGATTTATGCCATAGATTCTATCGAAAGAACTCAAATCCAGACAAGCTTCTGCTGTGACAATTTTGTTCATCACAAAGGTATCAGATAACAACTGTTTTTATGAGAAATTTTTGGCTATGTTCACACTGTGGGAAGAATCCAGAGAAAGAAATATTTTGGGAAACATTAAAAAGGCAGAATATATTCATCCAAAGGAATAATGAAGAAGATCTTAAAAGTAGAAAAGCAAGTCCAGTTTTCCTAATAGCCCCAAGCTGAAACTAGACAGAAGCCAGCTTTTAGAAATGCAAATTCAATAATCCATTCAGGAAGGTTGGAGCCAGGAAGCTAGAAGCTATGAGATTAGGAAGACAAATCTACATACCCCACCCAAACTCTAAAAGATATGACCTTTGGGGACATAATAGGATTAACCCACTAATACCAAAAGGGCACACTCAGACTCAGGTCAAAGTATATGACACAGGAAATATAAAGCCTCAAATAGGAACAGGAAACAACCTAAAGAGCCCCAGAAGGTATAAAAACTCACCACTCCCAGCAACATGTGATCAGCTTTCCCAGAGCCATCTTTCTGTCTGGCTCTGCTCTTTAATAAACCACAACCTTCTTTCTAGAGCAGTCTCCATTTTGTTTATTCCCAGCTTGGACTGGAGCCTGATGAAGATTTTTCTTTCAACAACATGTTGTACCTAAACCATAACTTACATAACCATAATTTCTTAAAGAGTTTTGATTCACTCAATGCACTGATGTAAACAATTGTTTACAATGTACAACAGCTAGATTCATACAAACCGAATTATGGCCTAATATTTGAAACAAATCATTTGAATTATTTTTTTTCAAAGCAAGGCAAACCATTTCCTTTCAAATAACAATAAACTATTTTTTAAAAATATATTAAGGTCACTAGATGGCACAGGATAAAAGTGTAAGTGACAACAATAAGAATTTTCCTGTTGGCATTTTCTCTTGTATGTCTTGCTGGTAACCTGTGATCAAAATTAACATTTTGACATATTTAATTAGAACTAGAACTAATTTTAAAATAAAGCTCAGAAGCTCAGGCATGTATTTTGAATGGGCCACTTAGGTTACAATGTGCAGTGTCTGCTCTTCTTTGTTTATGTAGTAAAGGTCAAAGAGAGTGGGCTAAAGAGATAAAGCAGGCTGATTTATGAGTGAATCTCAGGATACTCCTACACACTTTTTCCCCCCAATCTGACAGATTACTCATTCGGACTAAAAACTTCATGTTTCTTTGACAATGCAGCTGTACTGCCCTTCAGTTAAAAAAACAACAACAACACAGGCTGGCTCACCCAAGGCAATATAATTAAGTAGGCTACTGACTCTAGCATTTAACTCTTAGAAATTAACACTGCATAGTCAAGAAATTTAAAAATCAGCAGATTCATTCTCTAAAAATAGTTTGTGTAACTTATTGGTAAGAGGCCCATGGAGATAGTCAGTCATCAATGTCGTGGTTGTCCCAAAGATGCTTTTCCCAAAAGGCAACTGGACTTTCTTTTTTTTTTTTCTTTTGAAAATGTTTCACTTCTCATCACGGAAAAAGCTTCTTGGATGAAAAGCGAAATGTTTTTTCCAAGGAAAACAAGGAAGTCCAGTTGCCTTTTGGAAAACACACCTCTGGGACATATTGGTAAGATGGTATACCTGGCATTGAAAAGAGAAGAGTATTCCACATGTGGGATCAGTAATAAAGAAAGGCTTGTTTTTGTTCCCATTTGCTTCATTTCAGGGAATGTAAAGACTCTGAAGTACAACTTGGATGCTGTTTGCCCAGCATAGACAATTCAAGGGAGAGAAAGCAAATAATGGGGACCAGACAGACTGGATGGCTGTTGAAGGCATGTATGGATGGGCAAGGCCACCTGATTTTGTTCATCAGTACAGTCTTCCAGTGAGGACACTCATCCGCCCTCAGCCTCTGTTCAGATGAAAGCATTTAAGAGAACTCTCTATAGTTTGTGGCTCAGTCCATGCATTATGCTAAGCCCTGCTTGGTTTTCATAATGACTTGAACAAGCCACCATGCCTAGATTTACACATTGCAAACAAACAAGCCAACCAACCAACCAACCAGATAAAATCTGAGGATAAGGTACAATGAGATCATTTAAATCAAATCTAGCAAAAACAAAAAACAAAAAAAAACCTCAACTGATTGTGAAGAAATGTGAATTTTTGTTACAGCAATGAGTTAGATAGCCAAGTGCAGGCTGAACTGCGTTTGTGCTGTTTCAGTAATTATCACTAGCTACCTTAAAACAGCTAGTGGAACTTGAGAAAAGGCAGACCTCAACAAGAAGCAAATTGCAACTGGGGGGAAAAAAATGTCCACATTTTGTGTTGCTGCTGGAAGAAAGAGCCCAGAAGTTGTCTGTGTTCTCTTTGTCTGTGTAGCTCGGCTGTGGGAATGGCAGAGATAAGAAGTTGCTGAAAGCCACGCAGCAAAGAGAAGGGCTGGGAACTGCTCTTTCATTGGAATGAGGGTGTGGTCCTGGAAGGAGTCCAGTGCCGGGGGCAGGGATTGCAAGACACTGATATCACCAGCCCAGGAAGACGTCTACCTGTGCTCTTCCTGGCTCTTATTATGAATGATCCTGACCATTTGCTCCACACCAAGCATGAAATGAACTGGTTATCAGATTTCCTGTTCCCTCTTGGGGTGGGACTGGAAGACCTCCAAGGTCCCTTCCAATTCTGTTAGCCATGGTGATGCAATGGTTAGAATGCAATGTTGCAAGCTAATTCTGCTGACTGCCAGGAGTTCGATCCTCGCCGGCTCAAGGTTGATTCTGCCTTCCATCCTTCTGAGGTTGGTAAAATGAGGACCCAGATTGTTGGGGGGCAATATATGCCGATTCTATAAATCGCTTAGAAAGGGCTGTAAAGCACTATTCTATTATTCTCTCTCTCTCTGATTATCCTTCCAAGCCTATGGAATGAATCAAGTGCACTGAAGCAGTTCAGTTTGGAAGCTGATACCTTCTTCTTCAGTTTGGGGCTTCCAGACATATTGGACGGAATGACTATAAGACAGGGGTCCCCAACCTCCGGTCCGTGGACCAGTACCAGGCTGCGGCATGCCAGCAACTGGTGTGCACAAACAAGCAAAGCCCCATCAGCGGGATGCAGGCAGCACTCAAAACCATGCCTCCTCTTGTCCACGGAAAAACCTCTCTCCACGCAACCAGTCCCTGGTGCCCAAAAGATTGGGGATCTCTGCTATAAGACACCACTGACTGGGAACTATTGGAGCTACAAGCCAAGTTATCCGGAAGGTGCTGCATTGAGTTAATACCCATAGCAAAACACTGAAATTTCCTGATGCTGTCTTTATGCACGATGAATTCACACGTCATAGTAAAGTATTATTTGTTTAGGTTTGGTCTATTGTAATGTGGCAATTCATATATTTAAATTATGACTTCGTTTTATTTAATAAACCATGGTTAAAACAACTGGCACCATATGGATTATTGTAGTCTGGATCAGGTAACCCTAGCTGAGCTATTGCTTAATGGTTTACTGAATCAACAGAATAAAGCCATAATCTCTCATTTATAAATACACGGATTAGCCTAATATATAACCTGTTTCACAATGGTCGATAGAGATAAGCAATGCCACAAAATAGTCTGCATTGGTTTGCAATAATTTTCAACTGCCTTACAGGTAGTCCTTGACTTACGACTGTATTGAGACCAGAATTTCCATTGCTAAACAAGACAGTTGTTAAGTGAGTCACATAAGTGAATTATATAGTTGTGAAGTGAATCTGACTTCCCCCCATTGACTTGCCTTGTGAGAATCCAGCTGGGAAGGTTGCAGACAGCAATCAAATGATTCTGGAAAGCTGCAGCCTTTGTAAAATACATACCAGTTTTCAAATGCCTGAATTTTGATCACGTGACTGTGGAGATGCTGCAACAGTTGTTAAGGGCAAGTAGTGAGTTGTAAGTCATTTTTTTTCCAATGGAGTTGTAACACTGAGCGTTATTTTTGCTCAGGCATTATTTTTGCACAGTGAAAGGTAACGTGGCAGCTGCTAACATTTCTTCCTGAAACTATTAAAATATATGGTACATACACTCCGTGATCAGAAAGTTGGCCAATCTCATACTCCATCTGGTGTAATATCAGTTGGCGTGACCTGTAGATAAATCATTAACATATATTTTAAAATTGTACAATAAAATACACCCATGTTGCAGCTACAGGAGTTTACACACGGGCAAGGAAGGCGGTGGGGCTGGCAAATAGAAGAATGGAGCTTGAAGCATGCACACGAGACAGCGCAGCAATACAGAGGCAAGCTAAGACAAATGAGGGGGTGGGGACAGATGACTGGGAGCGGATGAACAGTGGATCTCCAGGCATCCACACATGCACAAAGAAAACAACAGCAATTGGAGAGGGGAGGACAACTTTAGAAACGGCCCCTTAAGAACTATACAGCGGACGCCTTTTTTTTTTTTTTGCCTTTTTTTGCCTTTTTTTGGCTTTTTTGGGGGGGGGGCTTTTTTTGGGGGGGAGTGTCTGCGTTGCTGTTTGTTCTTTGTTTCCTGACTCACCGCTGTTCCCTGGGCCTCTAGTGCTCACTTCGGCCGGGATTAAGTCGGTCAGGAAAGCTTTGCGCAGCTATGGCATTTAAAGATACTGGGAAGGCCCCTGTGGAACAAGAAGTAGCAATTCATAGAATAAGAATTACTTTGACAAGTCGCAATGTGAAGTCTCTTGAAAAGGTTTGTGCAGATCTCATCAGAGGTGCTAAAGAAAAAAATCTAAAAGTGAAAGGCCCTGTTCGCATGCCTACTAAGACTCTGCGAATCACTACAAGAAAAACACCATGTGGTGAAGGTTCCAAAACTTGGGATCGTTTCCAAATGCGTATACATAAGCGCCTCATTGATTTACACAGTCCTTCAGAGATTGTCAAACAAATAACTTCTATCAGCATTGAGCCTAGGGTGGAAGTTGAAGTTACTATTGCTGATGCTTAAATGATTGTTACGTGTATCAATAAAAGCTGTTAAGTTTTTATCATTAAAAAAAAAAAGAACTACACAGCGGACGCTAATGAGCGGACCAATGACCCAATCAAGGGTCAGATTGCAGAGGCAGCCAGCCACATAAAAAACGGACTCCCAGATCCAGCATTTTATACCCTGACGATGTCAGTAGTGTGACCGACGAAAGTTTGGTTTTGTAGATTAAACGTTTTTGTTTATGATTTCATCCTGGTGATCACCTTTATTTATTTCACATTACGTGTATACCCGGGATTCGTGTTTTTAATGTCATTAAGGACACATGCATTCATACATACATACATACATACATACATACATACATATGACTTTTGTGTGGTATATGTCTCTAATATAATAGACCACAAATGAAAATGCATGGTCTGTTACTTTGCTTGTTTTTGTTTGTTTAATTTACATGGCTGCCCAAGTTGCAAATAGAGACTTTGGACAGCTGACCTTGGATTTAAAAGACAAAACAAAGAGGCCAATAAACATAAAAAAACACAATATAAATCATTCAAGGCCAATCATATAAATATTTCTATAACAATTTCAAGAGAGGCTTATCCAAGAATTTGAGGGAAACCAGGTTTTCAATGGCTAGGGTCATCTGAATCTTGGCTCTCTACTTATTAATAATAATGTGCTGAACATGTAAACAAAATGTATAAAAAGGATTGATGTAGAAATCAGATTATGAAAAGACTTCATATCACGTGCTGTTTATTAAAATATTGCTTTGGAAAGACCTTTGCTGTCTTTAACACCTCTCTGGTATGATTACATTATGTAGGGGTTTATGGTGGTGTGCCCATAACCACCCAGGCAAATGCATTCTTGATCAATTGTAGCTTCTAGGTATCTTCAAGAGCAGCTCTGTGTAGAGTGTATTGCGATAATTCAAGCAAGAAAATGAGTGAGTATGAAGGGATTCCTGAGTTAGTAATAGGGATTTGTACAATTTGTTCAAAGGCTACCCATAGTCACTTTAATGTGTGATTGGCTGCCATTCAAATATGATAAATAAATAAAAGGCACTCTTGGCCAAGGCTGCCAACTACTCTTCAAATAGGAACCAATGAGTCCAATAGGACCCCTAAGGTGCACATCAATCCTATCTGATGAAGTAAATTCCCATCCAGGACTAAACATGGAAAGTCCCCAGATCTGTGTGTTTGTGTGTGGAGGAGAGGTCAAAATTCACAATCGTGCCACCTGTTTTTCCCCATCCAGATAAAGATTTCAGATAATTCATTTCCTCCAGGGTCTTCTGCAACTATAAAGCAGTTTCTAAACAGCTTCCTTAGAAAGAAAAGGTTGGAGACTGGAGGAAAATTGTCCAATATCCAGATAAAGTTTCTTCAGGAGGAGCTAAACAATCTCCTGTTTAAAGCCAACATAACCACTCTGTCCCTCACAGACGCATTCACCATTTTAAGCTGGAGGGCATGGAAAAAATAATTGTTGGGCTCAATTGCAATTGCCAACCTTCATATGATATGGGAAAATCACAATTCACGCTTGAATTTTGCTACTGCTGATACTATAAAGCAGCTGTAACAGGATTCAGCAATGGTCTTTAGAGAACATGTGCTTAAACCCGTTTCTCCAGGTTGTGTTCCTGATTCTTGACCTCCCAAAATTGTGTTGGGCTATGAAGCAGAAGACAACACAAAATTAATATAGGCAGGTATTTTATTGTGCCCCTATATTAACAGCTTTTGAGATAAGTTTGGTGTGGAATATATCACAGGAAGGAGAAAATAAATGCTCCCTTCTCCAGCTGTTCTGGGCAAGACCTCCCACAGCTACTGTAAACCTTAAAAAAAATCTTAACAGTTTTTTTCCTAAAGCCACAGAAGAGGCTAGAGAGCAGTGGACTCAATTTTTATCAGTAGCAGCTGCAATGTAGCACCAGCCAAGTGGGAAGTGTTCCTTTTTTTTTTCCAAAATGAAAGGTGCAGGCATAATTGTGTGGGCTTTCTTTCTAGAACCGATGTCCTCCCTTGTGGTAGCTATTTACATCCATATAAACAGGTGCTTGTTGCACTGGATAGAGACGGGTGAGGAAGCAGGCTGCATTTGCTCAAAAATATTGAACATCTGAAATTATTACAGGGATATTTCAGAGCTTTGCTCAGTTATTTAAAATAGGTCTGGGAAACATCAGAGAAGCTCCATTCAAGGGGTAAAACCAAATGGGTTTAACTCTGATCTTTCCCCTCACATGCTTTCTGATCTAAGAGAGGAAGATTTTTTTTATCAGAGAACAAAATAACTGATTTATCTCAGATACAACACCAAAATAGGGACTTTCACCCAGGAAGCAGCCAGGGCTAACATAACCTTGGCTTCAATCCAGCATGAGATAGGCTTCCTTCCTCCATTGGCTGTTGCCTGCCTCAAGAAGAAAACCTGCTCATGACCCTGGTTTTTGTTTGGTTTACTGGAGAGTAATAACAGACTCAGAAACTTTGAGAAAGTTTAATTAAACAAATACCTTTGTCAGCATATTTAATTTTTTCTGGGCTGGCATTAGAGAGCAAACATTTGTCCTTGAGTTGGATAAGCTACTTACTCTATGGACATCAAAGAACCAGTGCAAATATAGGTTTTTTTGTTTTACATTTGGGGGTAAAACCTTTGTATCAACTGAGCCAGCACTTCCCCCCCCCTCAGAACTGAACTTGAATGCAAAGTCTCAACAATTTGCTTCTTATGTGAATGTGGCTGAATAAAAAAACAAACAAACAGCAATGGTGGGGCTGTTGTACCTTTAAAATTATGTGGAATACTTTTTAGCCAACTAGTAAAACTGCAAGAGCCCTCTCCACTTCTACATTTGCAGGAGTGAATGCAAAGAGGTGGTTAAAAAGAAGAAGACGGAGGCCAGGATTGCCTTGTTAGTGTGCATTGCATAGTCGTGGTTGCTATCTTGATTTTTTTTCCTACCTCCTATTCAGCAACATGTCAAAGGTGACATGCTAAACATTTTGGATGACACGCCAAATGTTCACCAGCTCCTGACAACAACTTTTCTCCCTGTCTGAGTTGATTTGATTTGATTTGATTTATTAGACTTATATGCCGCCATTCTCCCAAGACTCAGGGTGGCTCACAACAAAAATACAAGTATAATACAAATCAATTTAAAATTACAATTCACAATATAAAAATCAGGCAATCAATTTCATTCATACCACACACAGTCACAATCAGAGGCCCAGGGGCAGAAACTGAATGAACAAAAATACAAGATATGTGCGATCCTGCACCATCCAAAGCTTAAAATGGATTCTTGCCATCTGTATCAGCATATGATTTTGCCATCTTCAGAATTGTGATTTGTGGGGACATGAAAGAGAGAGCAACTTGCAAAATGTGCTAGGATTGTGGCAGCCGCACCATGCAATTGTCTTCCAACCACTGCAATGAGTGGTTTTTCAGCATCAAACCTCATTTTCAAGGTGCACAACATACCGGTGATTGCATTTGCCAAAATGAGTGTATTATCAGCGATTGTGTGAAAGCAGCTTTTGCATTTGTGTGAACAAGAAGTGCATTGAATTACAAAGGAATATGTACAGCATTGTTTCTCTTTTGTTCAGGGAGGAGAGGGTGGTGAGGCACCAGCAGAATTAAATTTAGGTATTTTCCAAATTTTTTGACTTGCCAAGCCCAAAATGTTTGCTATCACTGCCCTACTTGCAGTCTTCCCTTTACACCTTGCTGCTTATTGAATTTCCTGGCCTTAATTCACATTGTGGATTAGGTAATCCCTACATTATTCAAGTGGGGAAAAAATGAATTCATTTTGTAGTGCAACTTTCGTATCACTCATTTACTCAGATGTACTTCATTATGTTTAATAGCAACTGTAAATGCATGCAGCAGCTAGGTGTCCTTTAAATGTTTAAATTTAGATACTGATCAGCTCCAGCCAGAGTGATCCAATGGGAAAGGAATGAGGAGTTATTACTAAAATGTCTGGAGGGGACAAGATTATTTTTTTTCCCCAGAGACAAGATCGCACCTTCAGCCCACAGTGTGGACTAGTGTTACTTTGTTCTTTGCAATTCTCTGACAGGATTGCTTTTCATATTCAGAGACATATAAAACAGCTGAAAACTGTAAGTTTTGCTTTTCCTTATGACATGAAAGCCAGCTGGGCCACGTACTCTTTCTCAACCTGCCCTGTCTCTTGGGAAAATAGAAGGAGGGACAATTATATATATATATATATATACACATCCTTTAGTTGTACAAAATAAAGGTAGAATGGAAATCTAATAAAAGAAATATGTGTGAATTTAATGTAAGCCCAGTCAGTGTGGTTTCAAATAATTTTATAGTTTAATATATGAAGACACACAATAGTTGCTCATGCTGTAAACTGGTGACCTTAAAGGTATAATTTGGTCATTTTCTGTGATACAAAGCACCTTTGGGACAACTTTGATCTGGATGACTGGGACTCTCCACAGACATTTACAGTCTTCAACTTTTCCCCCAGTATGTACTACTAAAGAGGCTGGCTAATACACTAAGCCACAAATGGATAAAGCATGTTTTGGCATAGTATAATAATGTATGAATCTAGCACATAGTACCTTAAATGGGTGAAACAGTACTCTAGTTATAAACCTGGTTTACATGTGTTGCACTACAAGTTATTTAACCATGGCTAAACCCAATTAGGTAAGCTCAATGGCTGGGTTCATACAGCACACTTGGCTAAATGAAAGAAATCCCCTTATGGAGTGTGCTATATCTGAATGCAACCACAGAGTCCCCCATGGGTTTTTTGTTCTTTTTACCTTCCCTACTTGTTTAAAATTAGCCTGGAGCTTGGTCCCATATAGACCACTTTACAGAAGAGGTGGCATATTTTCATACTATTTTTATATGCAATTTTATAAGAAAGACAAATGTAGTAACAATTACCTCAGAAGACCACAGGTGACCAGTGAGCTGGTGGTGTCTGCTACCCAGATATTGCTAATTACTGATTGAGTAATTAGGCCCCAATTTTCTTTCAAAAACTTAGGCTATATAAACCTTCAAATAGCAGGCACTTTTATACAGAGGACCCATAGTCCACTTGATCCATCATGCCAAATTCAAACCAGAGGAAGAGCAGATATTGGATGAAAAGGTCAGTGCAGGAAGGTTTTAAAATCTCCCACAATCTTGTTCCCATTTTAATTCCTTGGTATCTGTAGCTTGTTAATTTCAGAATTAATGTGGATCCAGTCCAAAGAGGAGACTTACAATGGGGTTTGTTTTTTTGGGGGAAATGCTTTTGTATGTATGTATGTATGTATGTATGTATGTATGTATGTATGTATGTATGTATGAGAATTGAATGGTGAATTGATTATCTTTTTCCCACCCTACATTTTCAAATACTATAGACTGAAATGTTTGTTTTTAGGTCATCCCTCCACTCAATTAATGTTAGGCAAAAACCTTGATGCCCTCCAGATGTTTTCTGGCTATTAGCAAGTGGAGTGGAGTAATTGGATAAACTTTTGGACATCTGGCATTCTTCAAAATGCCTACTCTTGACTTAAAGTGCTGGTCAAATAAAAACAAAAGGAATGTGCTTGCTGATTTAATTAAAAAAAACCCATGCCTTGCTCTTTTACGTAATTTAATGTACATAATGCAAGGAAGAAGGCAAATCACCCACCCATTTTTTAAAAAAGAAATTTAAAAAACTGCTCCTGGGACATTCCATTAGATATGGAACTGGTTTTTCTCATGCTCAAAGTTTGGTGAAAGATTTCATTCCTAGGTACACTATGCAGTAAACTATATAGATATTTTTTTATGGTACAGTCATGCAGCCGTTCCTTCCTAAAAATATTTATGCAGGCTTCTGGGTTTCTATTTTGGCAACTTTCTGTCTTAGAATTCTCCTATTTTTAAATCTCTGCCATTTCCTCCAAATTTATCTCTCTTCTAATTGCCTCCATGTTTTGTCCTAAAATGGGCGCCACTCAGCTTAAAACTATCTCTCTGTTGTTCTGGAAGACTGATATTTTTCTTTAAAAACTGCAGAGGGTTAATCTCAAGGGTTCTGTGGTGTCCATGCCTTTGATGTTGTTCCACCCTGCTTAATTTCTTGACTTGTTCCTCACTTGCTTCTCACTCCTTTGCCTTTCCCAAGATTGGTGTTCAGAGGAGGGAGGAGGCATATCCTACAGGGAAGGCGGATTATTCTTGTAAAATTAAAGTTTCAATTTTATACCTTTTCAAACTTGGTGGCTTTTATTTTCATCCCAATTATCTGCTGTTTCTTCACATGGCTCTGCAGGTCATTTATAATTTTTTCAGTTTAAAATATTTCAACAACAGCCTATGCAAAGTATTAATGTGTTTTGTTGCTCTCTTTTATCAATTGCTTGAACCTGTGGAGGTCTGTGTGGCTTATATCACATTTTCCATCTGCCTTTTCCAGATTCTTTCTTTGTTCACATTCTTTTGTGCCTTATAAAAACTTCACTGCAGACAACATCATATTTAGCTGCAACTTCTTGGGGTAGAAGAAAATTTTGGCTCTGAATTTGCAGATTGGAGGCATTCAAAAATTCAATTTCTAAGTTAGCTGCTTCCAACTTTGAATTCCACGCTGTTTATCAATTTAAAAAGACATACCTGACATCTAATTAAAACTGGGAAGTTGCCCAGAATCCACTGGAAAGCTGATATTACTCAAGACTGGGAGTTCAGAGAACAGCTTTGATCTTAAATCTTTGCGCCACAGCAACAATATTGACAAAATATGAATGCATTATAACAGAAGCTGCTGGGACGCTTTGATTAGGATGTTTAAGAGGTAAAGTTATGGATGAAACTCTTTTAGCAAAAAAAAACAACCAAAAAGTGTAATTAAGACTTATATGCAGTGAGGAGGAGAAAAACAAAACAAAACAAAACAGAAGCATTGGCACTCCTTAGGGCAGGACCCATAGCTTAACTAGCCAAGTACTGTAGGTGTGACTCACTAATACTTGTTTTAAAAAAGCCACACCTCTTGGAAACAAGCTCTGAATGCCAAATAGAAAATTGCTTGTGTGAAGAAATGTAATTCATGTTACAACTAGCAGCTCTGTGAATTCCTGACAGTAAAGCATATACACTATTTACAGAATGATTACCATGAATGAGTTTCACACTATGTTTTGTTCTGAGAAAGATACCTGATAAGGAAGCAGAATCTTGGATCAAATAGCTTTTTCATGCATGGCTCTTTCCTGAATGGGCTATTCACCTACAGGGAGGAGCAGACTTTCCTGAATGGGCAGTGTCCCTACAGGAGTGGAATAGTGGAGGAGGTGTATAGTTGGAACAAACCAGTTTTTGCCTTGAGAATGAGAAAGTACAGAAGGGACCAGAACTGGGAGTTGGCTGAAAAAAGAGCCCTTGGGCTACAATATCTAATGCCTCCCTACTACATACCTCCTGATTCCAGCAGTATCATTTGAGTGGAGTTCTACTGATGCCCATCTCAGCAAGATGAGCAGAGTACTGTAGGTGTACTCAGTACAAATACAAGAACTGTAGCAGATATGGCTTGGTCACATTTTGTCAAGTTGACTACAACTTGAACCTCTAATTCAAGGGTGTCAAATTTGTTGTGTCAAGTGACATGTCATGACGTATCACAACTTTTCCCCCTTTGCCGGAGCTGGGGTGGGTGCGGCTTCCATGTGACGCATCCAGCCTGTAGGCCAGCAGTTTGACACTCCTAATCCTTAGCTCCTCCATTTATTAAGAAAGGTATAGTTCAGGGGTAGGCAACCCAAAACACCCAAAGAGCCACTTGGACCCGTTTCCCACCAAAAACAAAACACTGGGAGCGGCAAAACTCTTTTGATATCTAAAAGGAAGATAACACTGCATATATCCTTTTTTACCATATATACCTTTATGATACACACACACACACACACACACACACATACATATATATATATGTGTGTGTGTGTGTGTATCTCATAAAGGTAAAAAAGGATACATGCAGTGTTATCTTCATTTTAGATATCAAAAGGGTCTCTCTCTCTGTCTCTCTCTCCCTCCCTCTCTCCCTCTCTCTCTTTCTGCCCTTGGTGTGCCAGTCCTCTTCCCCCACTCTCTCTCTCTCTTTCCTCTCTCTCTCTCCTTCCCTCTATCTCTCTTTCTCTCTCTTTCTCCCCCCTCCCTCTCTCCGATCTTCTGCTCACCTGGCAAGCTGGCTTCAAGCTGTTCTCCAACAAGCTCAGAGGTAGGCAACCTCGGCTCTTTTATGACTCATGGACTTCAATTCCCAGAATTCCTGAGTCAGCATAGCTGGGCTAGCTAGCTCTCTCCTGCCTTTCCTGCTTCCTGCAGAGACGCAGCAAAGGGAGGAGCCATGCCCCAAAAGATTTTCAGCTTGTCAGAGAACACAGTGAGTCCACTCTCTTTTACACACACACACACACACACACACACACACACACACACACACACACACACACACACACACACATAAACACAAACACAGAGACAGAGAGAGACAGAGAAGCAGGGAAGCGCAAGTGCATCTCTCTGTCTCTCTCTGCAAATGGCAGAGGAGGCTGGGAGTCACAGGGGAAGGCTCAAAGAGCCGCATGCGGCTTCAGAGCCGCAGGTTGCCAACCTGTGGTATAGTTTTATTACAGATCAAATGTATTGTAGCATTGTATAGCCAGAACTGAGAATTGTACGTCAAAATCTCTTAAGTTCTACTCCCCCCTTAACTGTCTCTCATTGCTCACCCCAATGTAACCAATCAAGTCCATGCAAGATGTTGTCAAAATGGTTAGTCCAAGCCCAGTTTGGTATGCAGCTCCCTCCTTCTTCCAGCTGGGTGACCTTGAGGCAGTGTCTGGATGAGGTACAACTACTTTCGATTTTCCAAGCATTCTCCCCCTTCATTCCCCCTCCCCACAGTTCATGGCAGTCTCTCACCACCTAGCAACCCAGCACAGCAAGTGGCAACTGACACATTTAAGCAAGTGAACAAAATACACATTGCCAACTACAGGACTCCTATCCATATAAGAACTAACTAACATTTATTTTACTAAAATAATTTTACCAAATTATTTTGGTAAATAAAATATTGTCAATATGCCAAAAGTCTTCCAAATATTATCTGGACTTCCTAGGCCATACAGTAAGTAACTGCAAATGAAGGAGAGTTTAAACTGGAAAGGAATACAAATAACACTGAAAGATTAATGTAATTACATTGTCACAGATTGCTCAGATATAGGCCACAACTTTTATAGAATTAAACTTTCTTCTTCTTCTATATGTCACCATATTGGAAATATTTGCCTAGCCCAGTGTTTCTCAACCTTGACAATTTTAAGGCATGTGGACTTCAACTCCCAGAATTCCACAGCCAGCGTTGCTGGCTGTGGAATTCTGGGAGTTGAAGTCCACATGCCTTAAAATTGTCAAGGTTGAGAAACACTGCCCTAGCCTGTGTTGTATGCAGTAGGATTTTACTGATCCTTACTTCAATATATTAGGCCCTTTTCCGTTTTTAAAAAAATTCTTTTTTTTAATGTAGTTCTTATAATGTTAGGGTACTTTAACACCGTATTGTCAGATTTAACATAAAGAGTTGTTGGATAAGTTCTAGCAGAATCAGTCATTTCTGGGAGAGGATTTCTTAATGGTGAATGTACAAACAGAAAAAGGAAATATCTATGCACAAATAATTCTGCACCTACAGTGAGTTATTTTTCTAACATTATTGTGAACCAATTTGCCAGTGAATGTGTCAATGTTTAAAAGGCAGATGATCTACAAACCTGTCCTTGATTTTTATGACTGCCAGTATATGATCCTAAACACATGCTGCTTTAATTAAGATAATGCAAGGAAAATAATATAGAAACATATCTTTGCTCTTTTTTAAATTGAGATTATATGCCTGGCAATCTTTTTTTTTCCATAAACACTACTTACAGGGGTACCAAATTACTCTTTCAGCTCAGACTCTATTATTGAAGGAGTGTTTTTCCCCCCACAATACATCCAGGTATATTCTTTGAAACTACCCTCTTGAAGCTTTCTGTTGATCAAGAACGTCTGATACCTCCTCTCAGCTCCTGCCAACATTGTTAATGACATAAGCTTATGGGAGAGATTGTTCAAAATTGTTTTGCTACCTTGACTTTTTTTTACCTTTTTTTTACCTTTCCCCTATTTTTTTTTACATATTTTATAATTTCTAACTAAGCCATGAAGCGTTCCCTTTATGCAACATCTCTAGTTCATATCATTCTTTTCTAAACATCAATTCTCATTCACTTTGCTCTTTGCTCCTCACTTTATAGCATTATAAACTCTGCAGTCTTTGCTTTCTTGCTAATCCTCTAGTCGTGGGAAATAATTAATTCTTCAGACAGAAAAGTCTTTGGGTCCAAATAATTGTCTAATCATTTATAGTTTTTTTCCAAGCTGCCCTAGAATTTATTTTCTCAGCTTCAGTAAGAAAAAGCACATGGGTAATTATTATTATTATTATTATTATTATTATTATTATTATTATTATTATTATTATTATTATTATTATTATTAATTTAATTTCTATGCCGCCCTATTCCGGAGAACTCAGGGCGGCTCACAGCATAATAGAAATTACATACATATAAAAAACCCTTAAGTTAAAAAAACAAAAAACAAAAAACAAAAAACCAATCATTCAACGAACATACACTGGCTAGGGGCAAGATGTTAGCTGCCCCAGGCCTGCCGGCAGAAGTGTGTTTTAAGCAATTTACGAAAGGCGGAGAGGGTAGGGGCGACACGGATCTCCGGGGGAAGTTGGTTCCAGAGGGCCGGGGCCGCAACAGAGAAGGCTCTTCCCCTAGGCCCCGCCAGGCGACACTGTCTGGCTGACGGGACCTGGAGAAGGCCCACTCTGTGGGCCCTAACCAGCCGCTGGGATTCATGAGGCAGCAGACGGTCCCGTAAATAACCTGGTCCGATGCCATGTAGGGCTTTATAGGTCATAACCAACACTTTGAATTGGGTTCGGAGACCAATTGGCAGCCAATGCAGCTCGCGGAGTGATGCCGAAATGTGGGCATTTCTAGGCAAGCCCAACACTGCTCGCGCGGCTGCATTCTGCATTACCTGAAGTCTCCAAACATTTTTCAAAGGTAGCCCCATGTAGAGAGCATTGCAGTAATCGAACCTCGAGGTGATAAGAGCATGAGTGACTGTGAGAAGAGACTCCCGGTCCAAATAGGGCCGCAACTGGTGCACCAGGCGAACCTGGGCAAATGTTCTCCTCGCCACAGCTGAAAGATGATATTCAAAATTTAGCTGTGGATCGAGGAGGACGCCCAAGTTGCGGACCTTCTCCGAGGGGGTCAAAAGCTCCCCCCCCAGGGTAATGGACGGATAGATTGAAATATCTTTGGGAGGCAGAACCCATAGCCACTCCGTCTTGTCGGGGTTGAGTTTGAGCCTGTTGGCACCCATCCAAACCCTAACAGCCTCCAGACATCGGCACATCACTTCCACTGCTTCACTGAAATGACACGGGGTGGAGATGTAAAGCTGGGTATCATCAGCATACTGATGATATCTCACCCCATGTTGTCGGATGATCTCACCCAGAGGTTTCATGTAGATATTAAACAGCAGAGGGGAGAGGACCGATCCCTGAGGGACCCCACAAGGGAGGAACCTAGGGGTCGACCTCTGACCCCCTGCCAACACCGACTGCGACCGACCAGTGAGGTAGGAGGTGAACCACCGCAAAACAGTGCCCCCAACCCCCAACCCCTCCAGTCGGTGCAGAAGGATACCATGGTCAATGGTATCGAAAGCTGCTGAGAGGTCAAGTAGCACCAGGATAGTGGATAATCCCTTATCCCGGGCCCTCCAGAGATCATCCGTCAGTGCGACCAAAGCAGTTTCTGTGGAGTAGCCGAGCCTGAATCCTGACTGTTGAGGGCCCAGATAATCGGCCTCATCCAAGGACCGTTGGAGCTGGAGTGACACCACCTTCTCAACAACCTTCCCTATAAAGGGAAGATTGGAGACAGGACGGTAGTTGTAATACGGTTAAATCGATCTAAAAGCCAAACTATATTCTCCCTCTCAAAATAGCAACATTTGGCTTACTTGCACACAATTTCCAATGTATTCTTTTAATGCTGGTCTGGAGGCTGCTTTCGTCCACTTCTTGACAACTTTTTATTTCTGTTAAAAGTTTTTTTATTGATTATAAAATTGTAAATATAACAAAGAATCGATATAAAAACTCAACTGGATACAATCATCTACAACTTTTTCCAATTCGGTAATTTAATTGTAATTTCTATGCATTAATCAATTAATTAAAGTAGTCAGGAAAGGGGAAAAGAGGGAAGGAGGCCAACCCACCATTCTGACCGCACCACCAATGGAATGGTCACTGAATCACGTGAAACACCTTGAAAATGCCATGAACTGCTATTGGCGGAAAAGGGAATACTGATACATATAAAAATAATTTAAGGTTGGGGAGTAAATGAAGGTAATGTCATGGAAACAGAAAAACAAAAGGATTGACAGGACAAAAAGGATTGCTTTTGGGGGGTTTAATACATTGCTTGCATGTAGGAATTGTTCCTAAATCTATCGTCAATAACAGAGAAGAGTTCAAGAAAACACCAAGAAAAGCAAAGAATTCAGCTGCAAATAATTACGTTTCCTGTCTCACTGCTGAGAGGCCTGTTGTGAGGTAAGTAACGTTCAACTTTGAGAAAAAGTGCCTGCTGTGTTGCTGTACTCCACCTGAAGCAAAATTGCTAAGCATTTCAAGTTTTTCAGCCGAGCTGTTAATCAGGTCTGGCAGGCTTTAAGCATGATTTGCCACACCCTCTGTGAGAAATAATTTGGGATGTTTCATTGAAGCATGTTGAGACTTAATCCCTACAAGATGGAGTTGTTGTTGGTGGGAAATTGACAACGCTGGATGATTTGTGGCCGATCTTAGATAGGATTGTATGGTTCCTGAGGAACCAACATCCAACATACATTAAAAGTGCAGTGGACATAAGACACCCAATTTGTTTGGGATATCCGTGGCTTAGTAATAAAGCTTATGTTTCTGAGAAAAATGCCTCAGGTACAGAGATCTGGAGAACCACAAGAATCTCGTGCTGCTGTAAGCCAGTGTGTAGTATATGGGCTAGTTCAAGATTATGGGTTACTTATGTTGTCTCAGCTGAGCCTACCTCACAGGATTGTTGTGAAGAAAAACGGGAGGAGAGACTATGTGCACCACCCTGATCTCCTGAAGCAGAATATAACTCTAAGAAACAAACAAAAAATGTAGCTATATTACTGTGTTAGAATTATACAGTGGCTTGACTATAAATAAGATAGCTTCCATTGTTTGTTGCCCAATTCAAACTTTAAAACCCTAGCTAGTTTTGGATCCTTATGGGACTTTTTTTCAGATCAACTGGTTTGCCCATGCTTTGAGATAAGCCCTGGGGGGGTTTAAGGCACAGTAATACAGCTTTCTCTATACACCTCTGAGTTCCATGATGCCTCATAACTGAAACCACTCATGTCACTTCTAAATGTATAGTTGCATAATTGTTTAGAGGTCTTTGTGAACAGCTGTGTATATCACAAGACTATAATTTATGATTTTATCATTTGAGTTTATAGCTTGTAATGAGCTATGAATTGTAAAAAGTGCTTTGTACTATTATTTTTAAATATAATTGCAGTTTCAAGATTCATCGTGCTAAAAATGGGCTTCTTTTATATTGTGAACTTTTATGGATGAAATAGATTTAAACCCTCTTTTTCATCTTTTAATAAATATTAAAATAATCATATCAATTTAAATCCTATTTTCTGCAAAAAGGAGAGCTAAACACATAAAGGAACCTTCCCTCAGAAGAATTTTAGAATAGCAATAGCACTTAGACTTATATACTGCTCCATAGTGCTTTATAGCCCTCTCTAAGTGGTTTACAAAGTTAGCATATCGCCTCCAACAATCAGGGTCCTCATTTTACTAACCTCAGAAGAATGGAAGGCTGAGTCAACCTTGATCCTGTCATAATCAAACTCCTGATAGTGAGCAGTGAGTTAGCCTGCAATACTGCATTCTAACCACTGCACCACCACAGCTCTTAGTCCTTATTTACTCACTACTCATTGAGCAACTGTTCAAAGTTATGATAACACTGAAAAAAGGGCAACTGTGATCCCTGAAGTTGTGGCCATTACAGCATCCCTGTGCAGTCATGATTGTGAATTGGCATTCAGTGTGTATCTATGATAGTCACAGTTTCCTACATTCTGTAACTTCCATGCAAATGTATTCAAATGTTTGTGTAGAAGCTCTACTTGTGCACCCCCTTTTCATTTTTAAGAAGAAAATATCCAAGTTATCCTGTACTCTTTCAATTATCCCTCTCCTGGTGAACATAGGAGCTAATGGGGTGAGTCTCAGAATTGTGTATGAAGGCACTCAGATATTAGTGAAAAAGTCAGTCACAAAAAATTGTTAACTCCAAAATACTGCAAGTTTCTACTACAGTGTTTTAAAAAACTGTGGGTTAATAGATCACATTAATGTAGCTCATAATGTCAACATTTGCATTACATCACTAGCATTCCTTATACTTGTATCAGCTAACTTTGTTTCAGTTACATTTTCCCCCCCTTGTTTGTTCTGCATGGAAAAGCCTGTCAAGAAATAATGTAATTAGACAATTGCAAGTAAGACTACATGTTGTTCATAGTGGGCAATTGGTGATCTAATTAAAAGGTTTACCTTTTTATTTATATATCAAATTAGTTTATAAACATTTGGTATTTAGAGAAGCAAAAATGGGTTTTAGAATTTTTCTAAGTTGCTTGGAGTAGAGGGGCATAAAAATAACAGTAATAAATACATTCAATTTACAAAGTAAGATTTGTTCTGAACTACTTTGAAATATAACCATATGGAATGCACCTTGTATAAAATTTTAACATTGCAAAATTTTAATATATTGAGCTCTGCCTCTAATTCAGCGGTTCTCAACCTTTGGGTCGTGACCCCATTTGGGGTCGAATGACCATTTCACGGGGGTCACCAAACAACGCAGTCCGCCATTTTTTCCCCCTTGTCCTTAGCTGTGATACTCCCTCTTATTCTATTGGCTTTTGAAAGCAAATAGAATAGACTCTCTTGAATAGAGTCTAATTCTATTGGCTTTCAAAAGCCAATAGGAATTGTCCAGGCTGTCTCTGCTCTGCTGAGCCCGCCAAAAGTCCCAGTCTGCAAACGGTGCTGCAAGTTGTCTGCAGCGAAGGCGAGCTGTCTGGAAGTTTCCACCCCTCCCTGCTGAGCAACTACTAAAAATGTAAGTAAAAGAGGGCCAGGGGTGGGAGGCTGGCAGGCGCAGGGAGGGTTGCTGGCATGTGTGGGACCCGGCGGGTGCCTTACCTCCCTTAGGCTGGGCCAGCTGGTGGCCCAGCCGGTGGTTGCTCTGTGCCGTCACTGCCCCTTGCCAGCTACACCTCGGCCGGCGCAGGGGACAGCACCACGCATGTGTGGTGCTCCCAGGCAGGGAAATAGTCCTCGGCTTAAGACCAGTTGGGGTCCTCGACTTACAACCGGTTGGGTAGTCCTCGACTTACGACTGGTTGGGGGCCACGGCATTAAAAAGGTTGAGAACCACTGCTCTAATTAGACAATTACTAAGACCTCTTATTGATCTAAGCCAGGGGTTCTCCACCTTGGCAACTTTAAGACTTGTGGACTTCAATTCCCAGAATTCCTCAGCCAGCAAAGCTGGCTGAGGAATTCTGAGAGTTGAAGTCCACAAGTCTTAAAGTTGCCAAGGTGGAGAACCCCTGATCTAAGCCCATATTTTCTTCCCATCCTTTAATGTTATGTGCAGATTTCAAGGGAGAACAATTAGGTTATGGAAAAAGCACTGAGAAGTCACTCTTCCAATAGAATGTTTTCCTGATCTTTAAAGCACTTCAGGAGGACTAGTGCAATAGCTGTAATTCTTATATGAAAAAATAATTAGCTAATTTAAAATTTAAAAAAATCCCAACTAGTTTTATAATTTCACATGGCAATGTTTTACTGTTTAGTGTGAACTGACACACTTCAACAAACAAAAGTTTATAGTTCTGCAAATTGTTTATAATAGATGAGAACTGGGCAACCAAAAAGGCTTCAGATCTGGAAGTGTCTTTGTTTAGTTAAGTACAAGCTTTGTTATAAATTGCAAGCAAATGACCCTGAGGCTGTTTTGTTTTTATGGTGAAGCACAGACTCTTGTTTTATTTCTTTATCTCACTTGCCCATCCAGTGTATTCCAAGGAAATAGGGAGGTATTATCTATTAAAAATAAAAGCCTAAGAGTTACTCAAGAAAATATTGGTAGCAGCTACTTCCTGAATAGGGAATTCACATTCCTGTGTCTCAAATGGATCTTTGTCATTGAGGCATGGCTGGAGAGCATGTAGCAACATAAGATTTCCCCCATTCTCTTTCAATTAAGGTGGAAGAGCTTTTGCTCCTTTGGAGAGGGGCAAAACAAAAGAGAAACTAGAAGTTGACCTAATGCATTGGAGCTGGGAAATTTCTCATTACTAGCAACCCTCTGTTGTTCCTAGAAGTCAGTGTGCCTTTATCCTGATGATGTGCTTTCTCTTTGGCCCGTGGACTATCAGTTTCAAACCCACCACCTCTAGAGCAGGGCTTTTCAACCAGTGGTACGGGTACCACCTGTGGTACATTGGAACCTGGCAGGTGGTACGCGACCATCCTAGAAAAATGGTAGCGGGGGAGAGGAATGAGCTGAACCTGTGGCAGCACCGCACAAGCCTGAGTGAGAGATGCCTGGAGCTGCAGGGCTGTCAGGGCTCAGTGGAAGCGCCAGGATCAGTGCCGCTTTCCAGCTGATCGGCGCTTTTTCGGGGCTGTCAGGGCTCAGTGGAAGCGCAGGATCAGCGCCAGGCTCCAGAAGCACCAATCAGCTGGAAAGCAGCACTGATCCTGGCACTTCCACTGAGCCCAGAAGAAGCATCGATCAGCTGGAATGTTGCAGCCTCTCCAGGGTCTTGTGATTTACATTCAGATGCTTGGCAACTGATTCATATTTATAACAATCACAGTGTCCCAGGGTCATGTGAAGTGACCAAAACCTGCTGCAACCACCCAGCAGACGGGGGGGGGGGGAATAAAAACCAAACACCCCCCCCATCCCACCCCCGCTGCCAGTCCTCAACAGAAATGCTCACAATGGAAACCTCAGACAGGAGGAAGTTTTTGACACCTTGCTAGGCGACTGGTGGTACTCGGATATTGCCATATCCTAAAAGTGGTACAATGGGTGAAAAGGTTGAAAAGCCCTGCTCTAGAGAGCAGTGCTCTTACTGCACTCCTCCAGTGAAGTTGCTAGATAGGTGCAATCACTGCCATGTGGAAATTGCCCCAGTTCCTGACTATGGTTTTCTGAGAGGGTGAAATTGAACAGACCTCTCACACATTGCTCAGGAAAGGACATTTGGGCGAAGGAAAGGAGCCCTGCATCACCAACTCTCTTCCAAGTGAACTGGCCATAATGGTAATGGCTCTCCTGACCTCCTTTTGGTTCCATTGCTTAATCAGCCAATGGAATCTGAGAAAACCAAATTTCACCGTGATTCCCAATGCAAGAATCCCCTATTGGGTGATGGTGGGAACTGGGAGGTCCAGGACCACAGCATCAGCACAAGAGCCACAAGATTACTGACATACACAAGACAGTCGTTTCCATGCGCCCCACCTTATAGTTGCAGAGTGACTCAAGCCACTGTAAGACAAAAATACCATTTGAGTACAGGTAGTCCTCAATTTAGAACCACAATTGAGCCTAGTATTTATGTTGCTAAGTGAGAAATGTGTTAAGTGAGTTTTGTCCCGTTTTACGACTTTTCTTACCATATTTGTTAAATGATTCACTGCAGTTATTAAATTAGTAACACGGTTGCTAAGTGATTTTGGTTTTCCCATTGCCTTTGCTTGTCAGAATGCCACAAAAGGTCACATGATCCTGGGGCACTGCAACCGTCATAAATAGGAACCAGCTGTCAAGCATCCAAAAGTAAATCGCATGACCATGGGGATGCTGCAATTGTCATAAGTGTGAAAAATGGTCAGAAGTTTCTTTTTTTTCAGTGCTGTTCTAACTTCGAACTAAACGTTGTAAGTCGAGAACTACCTGTATCGCAGCCTCTATTTATTTACCATACGGCAACCACAACCTCTAAACTCGTCTCTCTGCGGCTTCGGCCTTTTATTGACCTCGGGAGACTGTGGCGGGAGCACGCGGACACGCGTTGGCGAAAGTGCTGCCGAGGCGTCCTCGCGCCCGGGTAAAGAGACTGTGTGGACGCTCTCTCTCTCTCCCCCCCCCACCCGTTTCCAAATCACATCAAGAGGGTCGTTACACTGTGGGGGGGAAGCTGGCTAGCCAGGTTCATAATCCTGCTCCCTCTTTGTGAAGCATAAGGGAACTTTTTTTCACCGTCCCCTCTCCCTCCCCCCCCCACGCGCTCAATTCCCAGCTTTTGGTGAAACTCTGGCCTCGGGAGAAAGAGTGCGCCGCCACAGGGCGAGGCCCCCGCCCGGAAGTCAAAGTTACATTGCGAGGTGGCAGAGCGATTATCCTCACCGGCGATTTCAACCCTTCGCCGCCAACACCGGGAAGAGTCCCACCTTCAGTAGCTTTTTCCCGTGGGAGCCCAGCGCTCCTCACTTGGCCCTCCCAAGCTAGACTCCTTGTTGTCGTCAAGGGCGACAGGGCCACCAAGGGGGACTCTTGCAAATGAAAGCGAGGACGTAACTGTGCTCGGGGCGTTGGCTTCCACCTAGCCTTTGGGTTGGGCCCAGGTAAAGGCGCAGGGGCGGCGGCCCAGGAGTCTCTCCGGCAGGATCTACTTTTATGTCTCTGGCTCGGCGGGAGGAGGAGGAGGGACGACCGGGGGGGGGGAGGCGAGGACCGGAATGAACTGGAGGGCGGTGATTCCACGCCCAGACTTGTTACTTCAAAAAGATTCCCGAAAGTTGCGGCTTCGTCCTTCCTGTGTCTGTAGGGAGGAGACTGGCTGATCTCCTCCTCCTCCGCCACCACCAGTAACGCCGCCACTTGGTTTTCTTCTCACCTGGACGCTGCCGCTGAGCGCCACTGGGACCTCTTTCTTTCTCCCCCAAACAGCTAGTCTTTATCTTACTTCTCCTTTGTCTTTAGCCCCTCTCCTCCCACTTTTTTGTGTACCTGTCCCGGCTTCCTCTCTCCTACCCTGACCGCCCCCCCCCTCCTCCTCCAGACCAGCCGCCTCGCTTTCTGCATTGCGTAAGGGAACTAACTGGGGGCTTCGCGCTGCTCGCTCATTTGCTTCTGCCAGAAGTGGGGAGAAAGAAAGAAAGAAAAAGGACAAAAAAAACCACAACTAGAATACAGCCTTTCTCCAGAACACCTTTCTTCAGTTCCGTCGGTGCAAGTTGATGCTTTTCTGGTGATCTGGCTCTTCTTTTCCTTATCCGAGGCAGCACTCTTGAGCTAATACAGCTTTCAGGATGAGCTTAAATGGATCCCATCCCAGGCTCAACACCTTGGGCAGGATGGTCCGAGCGGAGTCCGGCCCGGATATGCGCTACGACATGAACTCCCATATGATGATGGGAGGAGGAGGCGGCGGCGGCGGCGGCCATGCTCATGCTCATAAAATGTATTATGTCCAGAAATGCTATGTCGGGGACATCAACTCGGAAGGATATACGTAAGTGCAAAACAATATCTCACGTATCTACCTCTCCTGGATGTATGCGTATGTCTAGGTTTTTCTCTTTCTCTTTGCAAATAAATAAAAGTTGCCCTGTTAAGGAGGAACGGACGCATCCCATCATGGGCAGCTCTAGTTGACTGCTGAAACCTGTCGTTGCTTCCCGGAATATAAATACCATGCTGATTAAGTTGTGCATCTGTGTGAAGAAAGAAGATCTAGTTGCAACTCACTTTATCCTCAGTTTACTCACTCCTCCTTTTATGGAGAAGTTGCTCTGCATTTGGACAGTATGGGAAAGATTATTTCCTATGATAGCTTTAAAAAAAAAAAAGCCCAGGACAGAGTTCATACAGTAGGTTCTGGTTGCAACTTTTGATGATACAATGGCTTTTGGCAGGCTGTAGTTTTGGGTTATGGCTATTGAATTGTAGGATAAAGGGGAGATCAGAAGGATGATTCACCTATCAGTACAGTATTTTGTGGGATTAAAACTAATAGTTTTAACGTTGTGAGAGCACAAAGTTTTCTGATGACTAATGTCCTTTTTGCTTTCATGGTTCCTTTTGATAATGGAATTGCTGTAGTCTTTATAACACCCAATTCCTTTTAGAGTTTATCAACTTTAAGGCTGGAAAGTTGTTTTGTGCTTTCAAGAGAGAGTCCTAACAAAAGAATAGTTTGGCTTTTGTTGATCCACTAAGGATTTTTAAAAATTATTAGTATTCTTGAGAAACACAGCTTCAAATGCCTTATTTTTCCTGTTGTGGAGACAGCATGCTGGTTAGGAAGCTGCATGCAGTTATGAACCATTTTTACATGTATAAATTGAAAAGCACAGTACGGATAGTGTTGCAAACACTACTCAGCAGGAGCAGTTATTGACCTTGGCTCTTCCCTTGACTGTACGCTTCCTACACATTACCTTCTCTAGATACTATATGATCACAAGGAGCATTCACATGCCTATGAGAGAGGGCAGGCACCCATGGCTTGCCTGTGCATGTATAAGCAAGAGGGAGTATCATACATGACAAGTATATGAGATTTTGTCTGATTTCTGACATCAAACTGTTTCTGCAGAAAGGGTATTGTGAATACTAGCCCATTTAACTGGTTTATGCCCTGTTTATTTTACTTGGTTAGCCGGGCCTGTTTTCACTGACCTGACTCCTTGGCAGAACTACCAAATAATACTTAAGATTAAAAATTGACAGACTTTAATAGAGGTGTGAATCTTGGCTTCTCCCTTCCCATATTAGCAGTTGATTTTGTCATCAAGGTTTCTTTTCAGAACCACCATCTTTTTTGTTTAATGAGGCTCAGTAGAATTCTTTTTTCTTCCTTTGAATAACAAAATTGGAAAGTTTCTTTTAGCTGGTTCCATTTTATATCCTATCTTATAGCATTGCTGTGGCTCATTATGTGATGTAGTGCTCTAGCAGTGCTGATAAACTATGAAAGGAAGCTAAGAATGTTGATTCTTAATTCCAGCTGTGTGAACCACTAAAACACAAATTTAGAATGTCCACTTTAAAGAGACCTGTTTATATTTGAAAATTAAATCTCCCCTTTGTGGATGGCATACATTCAAAGATAACTGATAAAAACATGCTTGTTTTTAATTTCTTACTATGTTTAATGTTTTTTTCTTTGCAAAATTTATTTCTGGGACTCACATTGTTTTTTCCTCCATGTGGACAATTTACTAACTATAGAGATTCTAGATTTATGGTTAACTTACCATATATTGACTTTCATTGAATACTTACTTTGATATGCATTTATAGTATGGTTATTGAGATATTCTCTTCTGATGTTTGAGCATATTGAGACTTTGTATAAACCTTAGAGCCAGTTTGTTGTAGCGGTTAAGGTATCAGACTAGAAAATGGGAGGTGGGGGAGGAGAGTTGTGATATCTACTCCCATTTTAGGCAGAAAGCCAGCTGAGTGACCTTGGGTTAGTCACTCTCTTTCAGCTTTATGAAGGAGTTAATGGCAATTTTTTGTCCTGGCAATTGTTTGGAGTCAGAACTGACCAGAAGACACACACAAACGCATATAATTAACTCTAGTTAATAACTGATACAATATCACTGGTACAATAATATTTGTGTCTGTGCTCTATATTTAATACTCTCTTCAGAGTAATAACCCAGCCTAGTTTGGAAACTATTATGCAGAAACCTTCAGCGAAATCAGTACATTTTATGAACATTTATCTCCATGGATTCAGAATAAGTAGAAATTCAGTGCAGGGGAGAAAATTTCTCTCATTTAATTGTTAAAAACCAAAAGAACTCTGCAGAAATTGTGTGAATTAAATTAAGATCAGATGTGAGAAATAGAGAATGGAGGACATCTGAAAAGAAAAAAAATGGTTTTTTTTAAAGGCAATTTGAGCAACTACTTTTCATGCAAAAATGAATGGAGTTGCTTAGGTGTATTTATTTAATTCGATTTCTGTGCCGCCCTATTCCAAAAAACTCAGGGCGGCTGAGGTGTATGCAGCATATAGCATTCTTTCAGCCATTAATAGTTACATATTTTTTTTTCTTTTCTTTCTGGCTATTTTCTGAAATTTCCTGTCTTTTTTGCCTGCAGCATCAACATGTAGCTTTTGTTACTTCTTGACATCTTCTTGTCATCTTCTCTGGCTACCACACTTAGTATTTGTTTAATTCTTAAGAATATATCACTCTTCAACTTTAGGCATTTAGAAATAGCTGTAACATTTGAGAAAATTCGCATACTGAAACATAGAAGTATTGGCATATATATTTCTGGATGCAAACTAATTTGTTCATTGGAGTTTCAGCAGACTTGCCTGTGAGGCTAGGGTCTGGTTTTCTTAATTTTTTGTTTATTTTTGGCTGTTCATCTACCAGCTTGGAGTTTGCTGAAATGATAGTGCCAGCTTCTCCCTCCCCCAAAGGTTGAGTAAGCTGTCTGTTCTCTGCTTCTCAGTTGTGGGAATCTAGAAACAAGTTGGTTTCTGTAGCATTTCATTGATAAGGAATGGAGATTTCAAATGCAACTGGCTAGTGATTAACTCCACACTTTGCAAAAGGGCTCTCACCAGTCAAAGCTCGTTTATCACTCTTCTTCTTTTTCCACTCATTGTAAAGCATTTTATCTCAGAGAAGCCCTTATCTGGCTTGCTTTCTCCAGTATCAGACATGAGGGATGGGTGGTGTGCAAGTTTTCCTTTCCTCTCTTCTCCTGTACTTGTGTTTTTACTTTTCCTTGTGCAGAGCAGGAAGCACATGATTCCTTCCAGGCAAAATTGCCAATCTCTCCTTACCTATATCAACTCTCAGAATCCAGTAGAATTTGCCAATGGAAATAATTTCCGTTACTGTTTTTTGTGTTTGCCTACACCAGGGGTTCTCAACCTTGGCAACTTTAAGACTTGTGGACTTCAACTCCCAGAAGCTGGCTGAGGAATTCTGGGAGTTGAAGTCCACAAGTCTTAAAGTTGCCAAGGTTGAGAACCCCTGGCCTACGCAAATCTCATATAGTTTATCACCCCCCCCCAACAGATGTTGAGACTTTTCAAAGGAGAGGGGCATAAGTAAAATTTGTTCAAACAATATTGGATGTTGCTTTTTAGAAATTCTTACACCTATATGCAAAGTCAATATTTTCTTATTGCTTATTATGTGTGGAGAAGTGATCAAATTTAATTTGTGATTAAATTTGGGTGGCATTTGCTTCAAAAACATAATTTCTAATTCCTTGATTTATCAATGTTTAAAATAGGGTAAGAATTATTACAAGGCAAGGCTGTCTTTTAAATGCCTTTTATACACTTATGCATTTAAATCTATGTAGCGAACTTACTTGCAGAGACAAGTAGAATACAGGTAGCAGTCTGTTCAGTCATGCAAAGACTAGAATTACAACTTGGTTTTTGTTTAAAAAAAGTCTGGTTATTTTTTCATCCTTATTTCCAAACACATCTTCTTGGGGCGGGGCGGGGCAGGGCAGGGCAGGGCATGGCGCTGCAGACAAATGCAGCCAATATGTTTGTTAATGAAAATGACTGCTACACCATCACAATTGCAAGATGAGAATAAGGAGTGTCCCATAATACCCATGACTAATGAAAAGATCACTTGATAAAAAACAGAGCATGCAACCTGATTGCCAAGTATAATCAGATATAAAGAGCTAACAATTGTAGGTGGGTTTGTGCAGGTAGGGGAGACTAAAAGCAATTAAAAAGTAAATAAAGAACTAGGATATTTCAGCTTTTCATTAAAAAGGGGTAAAACTATACTGCTCACAAAAATAAAGGGAACACAAACGTATAGGATCCTATACGTTTGTGTTCCCTTTATTTTTTTGAGCAGTATACTTTAGCCTTCTTTGAGAAAGTTAGGAGATAAGTGAGATTTTGTAGAGTTTGGTATGCAGAATTGGCACATCTGAGCAAGTACAGATGTCATACCCAATAGCTGTGCTGATCTTTCATAAATTGAATTGTGCACATTACAAAACATGCTATGCAAATGTGCTATAGCTGATAGATTGCTATGCAAAGAAGCCCTTCAGCTACGGTAGCAATTGCTGTTGGTATATTATCTGAATGCAGAATGTACATTACTTCCAGTTTCTGCTAATTAGAAAATTAACCCGTATGTCTTTAGAAAAATAATTATATCTCAACATAATTATATGTACCATCAGTTTCAAGAGCGTACTATTATTAGTCTTTTGGTTTTTTTTTCTTCAGAAAAGCTAACAGTTGCTTCTGTGAATATTACTTGTAAGTTCCTTAACATGTAACATTGACTGGGAATGGTGCTATTAGACTCTGTTTTGGCAATCTCAGGTATCTGCATAATTCCATCTTGCTTTTTTAAAAGAAAGCAAGGTTCTAGTCCCCATTGTTGCAATTACAGAATTCTATTTGTGATAATGGAATGGATGGCAATGTAGGAAACTTTATAAGAAATAGGGAATGATCATTGGGCAAGATATTGTTTTTGTATCATTAAAATATAGTTGGGAGAATAAGCATGCAGCCATTGTTTAAGTGAAATATAGGAAGCTGTAGACGCTTGCATTTGTAAGTTTATATTCTAGAGCATTCTGTCCCAGTTCTTCCTCAATTAGTTTACATTTATTCCAGACAGTAATAATAACATGATTGATGTAGAGAAATCATAATTCTATGCAGTCTATCTTTTTATATGTCTTCCCCTTCACGTTGGCTGCATATTTATGTAATAATTGCAGTAAATATTTTATGTTTTTTCTATTCCAACAGAAGAAGTTAGTATTATATTTATTCAGTATTTAAAGTATTTAATTCATGGCAAGTATTGTTTTCCCTTCGCTTTTAAGTACTTACATTCTGTATTCCTTTAATGGTATCTAGGTATATCTTGTTCAGAGATGTTTCTTGCAGCTGAAAATAAGAAAGAAGATTTTTGTTTCCCACATTAAAAAGTGGTTAAAATTGTTTAGGGTTGCAATTACTTGCACCCCCTATCAATTTGTTTTCAATTCTTTTATTCTTTTTTCCAAAACACTTCCAGTGAGGGCACAGTAGTAGAATTATTTATGCAAAATTAATGTGAAATAAATTATATATTGAGATAAATAATATATATAAACTGTGAGAATAAATACAGTATTGAATGACACCAAATTTGAGGCTGATTTTATTTCACATTTGCATATACATGGTAACAAATCCTGAAATACATTAAAAAAACAAACAAACCAAGTAGAAGCATAAGAAAACAACTTATAAGCTATGATAAGATGTTAAAGTCTTGCAGGAAATGGGGTGAAGAAGGTTTTTGCCTGGTACTTAAATGACAGTCATTTTAGAGAATATGCTTTTAGACCAAGGGTCCTCAACCTGGGGGCCGTGGCCTGCCACTGGGCTGCGGAATAGGCTGGCCAGTGTGCGTGTGCGTGTGCGTGCACACTCTCTTACTTGTGTTAGCACTGTGGCCGCAGGGCGCAAAAACAGGCCGCTGCGCCATGGGGCACAAAAATGGGCCACTGCCGTGCCTCGGGGCGTGAAAATAGGGACAATGATGACGCACCTTGGGACGCAAAAATGGGCCACCGCTGCACCACAGGGCACAAAACAGGCCGCCGCGCTGCGGGGTGCAAAAACAGGCATAGGTATAGTCTTGATTTGAATGAGGTGGTCTTGATTTGAATAGCATAGTCTTGATTTGAATCCCCGCTAAAACTATTGGTGAGAGTTCATTGAATATGCCAATGTTAAAGCTCACCTTAGTAATTTAGATATCTAGCAGGTGTGAAAACTATAGAAATTTGTTCTTAGGGAGGAGCACCAGGTCTAAGTGGATATCAAGTGACCTTGAGGCATTGCCTTGTTGTCTCCACTGTATTAAAGAAGAGTAGCAAGTTTTAATTTATTTCCTTGGCTCAAAGGAAGCAAAAGGAATTAGGCCTGCCAGGGAGAAGAAAAGCTTAATTCAATTCAATGAGTCAGTCAATCAATCAGAATAGAGCTGGAAGGGACCTTGGAGGTCTTCTAGTCCAACCCCTGCTCAAGCAGGAGATGCTATATCATTTCAAACAAGTGACTGTCCAGTCTCTTCTTAAAAACCTCCAGTGATGAAGCACCCATAACTTCTGGAGGCAAGCTGTTCCACTGGTTAATTGTCCTCACTGTTAGGAAGTTTCTCCTTAAGTCCAGGTTGCTTCTCTCTTTGATCAGTTTCCATCTGTTGTTTCTTGTCTTGCCCTCTGGTGCTTTGGAAAATAAGTTGACCCCTTCCTCCTTGTGGCACCTCTTCAAATACTGGAATACTGCTATCATGTCCCCCTAGTCCTTATTTTCTCTAGACTAGCCAAACCCAAATCCTGCAACCGTTCTTCATATGCTTTAGTCTCCAGGCCTTTAATTATCTTAGTTGCTCTTTTTTGCACTTTCTTTCTTAGTCTTGGTCGGAGTGTTTTTGAGTGAAGTGGGAACATACAGTGTTCCCTTGTAAAAGAAAGTTTCGGGGTTATAGCAGATCTTTGGGCTTTTTGCATTATGTAATCCATATACATCCTATATGCGGTAAGTGTCTTCTCAGTTGGATGATTGTTTACTTCAGAGGTGACCAACCATTGTCTGTTGGCCGACTAGAAGAAAAGGGAGGGGGAAGCATTTTACACGTATACATGTATGCGTGTGCCGCATACGGGGCGGGGCTAGTGCTCGCATGATACTAGCTCTGTCCCGTTCTTGTGTGGAACACCGCTTTGTTTCTGTGCTCTGCAGTGCGACAGCGGCTATTTTTTGCACCTTGCAGCGTGGCGGTGGCCCGTTTTTGTGCCCTGAGGCGTGACGGCACCCATTTTTGTGCCCCGCGGTGCAGTGGTAGCCCATTTCTGCACTCTACGGAGCGTCGTCCATTTTTGTGGCCCACAGTGCGGCGGCGGCGCATTTTCGCACCCCGAGGCAACCTATTTTTCCTATTTTTGTACCCCGTGGCCACGGTGCACGCGCACTGGCCAACCTGCCCCGCAGCCCAGTGGCCAGTAGGCCACAGCCCATTACCAGGCCATGGGCCACAGTTTGGGGACCCCTGGTTTATTTTCCAAACCTATGTTAGGGTGTTTAGCACACACCAGCATCTTGGTTTATTATAGTGAATTTCTAGGGTTTCTAGTGGCAGTATTCAGCTAGGACCTGCAGTGTTCTTTTTAGGCTATCATAAGTTTGGGCGAACAGAACTACATCATCTGTATCTAAGGGAATTGCTATATATTTTTCTGCCAGTTATAGGGCACTTTCCTGTATGAAATATTTTAATACATTCTTCCATTTGGGAGATGCCTGAGCTTGTTTGAGAGCTCTGATCTTACCAGGGAGGTACTCTATGGTTCCTCATTTGGAGCACCTTGCCTATATTCAGCTAGTGCTGACTTGCAACTCAGGATGACTGTATTGTGGAAAAGCAGCCCAAGCAACTATTCTTTATTCTTTGAGCACAATGAAATATATATATTTTAAATAAAAGAGCTACTACTTGTACCACTGTTATTGTACTAGACAGTGTTCTGCTTTATTTAGCTTTTCTAAATAAAAATTTAGAATGGCATCCAAAATATATATTTTAAGCTTCATAGCTGGGAATAATATTCTTAGTGGATAATTCCAAAGGATGGCACTCTTGTAAATGTACTGTTCTATTTTATCTCCTTTGCTTCCTTAAGCCTAAGAAAAAGATTAATATTACTACACCATTTGTATTTATAACAATTGTACAATATGGTAAAATGAATCTGAAGGTAGGATCCACAGATGGGTGAATTTCAGACACAGGACTACAACTACAACTCTGTTTGCAAATTTGACTATGTCACTTTGCAGTCAAAGTCAGTTTACCTGAGGAATGGGGCATAGTAAAACCCTTTCCATGTTATTTTAATTTGTATGAATATGAACATTCCTCTCAAAAACATTTTAAACTATGTTGTGCCCTTCAGAGTCTCCTTCATATCACAATTTTCTGGATGGTGCTTTGGTCTCCTAATATAGCTTTTCTTAATTGGAGTCCCTTGAGCTCTCTGGATTTTAATTCTCAGATTAGCTAGCATGGCTGGTGGCAAGGAATTCTGGGAAGAGAAACTGCTGGCTTATGGATTACATTTTTATTTGCTGAATAAGTAAGTTTTCATTTTCAGAAAAGAATGAATGAAAGAAAAGTTCCTCATGAAAGGATTTCTACCACATGACTGTTTCACTAACAAATGAAATCCAAAACAATCTATAGATAGTTTAAAGTTCCACCATCAGCTTATTTTGGGAGCTTGCATGGGTGTGTTCAGTGTTGGCATATTTCTGATGGCTGTTTCTTTATAACCAAACATTAACATAGAGCCTCAGTTTCTTATACATAGTGTCCTCACCAAAAGGTCAATTATGAGAGTCTGAAAGGCAGTCTGATTTTGGAGATTGCTTAAGATAAATTTCCAGATAAGATTTATAATATTTTTAAAAAGTTGAGATTTCAGAGATCTGACTCCAGCCAAAAAGTTCACAAAAAATGCGACTTTTGAGATAGTATTGACTGCTGGAAATACTCTGGGAGAGATTTCCAAAATGAGACTTAAGAAAAGGGGCAAAACCCCCCCCTGTATTTTATACTAGTGCTTTAGCTGTGCCATCACACCCTATATGTCCCACCCACCCCCAGCTAATACTTAAAAGAGTTTTCTTCAACCCAGCCTCCTCTAGTCTCTAATTCCTTGCAATTCTCTCGCTTATATTGACTGGCCAAGAGGGAGTTAAGAGTTCTATGCATCGTCAAGGTGCCAATTCAATAGTGAACGCTGTTTTAAGAACTTTCTCCTAAATTTTCTCATTTGTATGGATTTGATCTAGTGAAAAAAAAATCCAATTCACAGCAGGTTAGCTGCTGCTGCATGTTCCCTCAGTAGTTTCACAGAGTGCAGACTCAGCATTGTAATACCACAAAAAGGAGTGACCCAAATATCATCAGGATCTTTCTGAAGTCGAGCAGGTTACAACACTTTAATTTAAATAAGGTGTGTTATGTTCTTTTGGAAAACACATTTATAATTAATGGTTGATTTCAACAGTGTAATTGGTATTCTCTTTCTCACTCTTGCTCTTTCAGTCAAAATGGAACTGCCACAGTGTCCCGGCGTCAGAACACCATTCAGGACCTTCTGCAAGCTTGCTCGGATTGCCTCATGCGCGCTGAGCTCATAGTGCAACCTGTAAGTTGGGAGACGGTGTTGCTTCACTATTTTCAATAAGTGAACAATGGCAGATATTGGAGAAAGCAAATCAACATGTTAATAAGAATGCATAAAATGATAGAACAACATTTGCTTTATATTGAAAAAGCGTAGGGTTCATTTGCACAACAGGGAGGGAGGGAGGGAGGGAGAGAGAGAGAGAGAGAGAGAGAGAGAGAGAGAGAGAGAGAGAGAGAGAGAGAGAGAGAGAGAGAGAGAGAGAGAGAGAGAGAGAGAGAGAGAGAGAGAGAGAGAGAGAGAGAGAGAGAGAGAGAGAGAGAGAGAGAGAGAGAGAGAGAGAGAGAGAGAGAGAGAGAGAGAGAGAGAGAGAGATGTCAACCTGGTGATTGCATCCATGTTGTTTTTTTGGAAACATGGCACTGGTGTCTTCCATCTTCCACTTTTGCCGGCAGGCCTGGGGCAGCTAACATCTTGCCCCTAGCCAGTGTATGTTCGTGGAATGATTGGTTTTTTGTTTTTTGTTTTTTTTGTTTTTTAACTTAAGGGTTTTTTATATGTATGTAATTTCTATTATGCTGTGAGCCGCCCTGAGTTCTCCGGAATAGGGCGGCATAGAAATTAAATTAATAATAATAATAATAATAATAATAATAATAATAATAATAATAATAATAATAATAATAATAATAATCTGCCTTCCACCCCATCCAGTCAGTAGCCAAATTGCCTTGCTCATTTCAGTTTTTAAAAGGATCAGGGAGATGCTTTGGAGTGTTACTTCCAGTCAAACAGGCCACAAATAGAAAAATAGGCCGGGTTCATATATTTGTTATGTATCATGCTTCTGCTCGATTATCGACCAAACCTGAGTTATGTAGATTCATATAACACACAAAATGGTAAACAATGCTAGTGTAACTTGATGCTTCTGAAACCAGTCACAAATTGTTTTGCTATCACACTGCTTCCTACATTAAACATTAATTTTGTCTACATTCCTACATTAATTAACATTAAACATCCTAATTTGTCATGCCATATACATATATTCATCTTTTGGTAGCTGCTTGTAAGAAGGAAATGTTATTCAATACCTGTTCATTCCCAAAGAGAATCAGCATCAATATAAATTTTAGGTGTGGCTTCTTTTTGATACCTGCTTCATTGTATCCAGAACCCTTTTTTGGTGTCCCATTTTTTTTTCTTTTTGTCCCCTTAATTCATTGTTCTGCCAATTAGCATCTCCAAGAGAATGCTGAGAGTGAGAAATAATCAATAAAAACATCTGTAGAAAAGCTAAATATGACCCAGTTGTCTTCACAGTGGCAAAAGCAATCTTGTATAAAGACATTATTTCCAGTCTCCTACTGTATTTTGCTAATGATTCACAGCACAGCAGTTTTCATACGATATTAGCTACATATTGCTTTGATTGTTTCATTTTCTCCACACAAATCCAAGATCACTTTCCTAATTTGTCCCTGCTAGTTTTGAGCCTCTCTGTGTATTTATGAAATTAAGATTGGAGCAAAGTCTGTGTCTGGCTCGGGCATTCTAAGAGTTGAGGTCCACAGGTTGTTAAGTTGTCATAGTTGCCCACCCTTGCTTTACATTGCTCTACTTTTAGTTGATCTTAATATCTTCATATAACAAAGTGTAGCATTAAGGAATTGCAGAAACAAATATTGAGAAGCTGGATCCAATTTATTACACAAAATACTGATCATTTGCTAGGCATGATTTATAAATTTATAAATTATTTATAAATTATTAATAAAGTATTGCTCAAAATCTGAACAAGTTTATGATTGTATGATTAAATGGATATAGAACATGAATATAGTTACAGACATACAATGGTGAGAATTTTAATGGCAAAAGGATGTTAAATTTACTTCAAACGCTATACTTGGAGTTGTTTTTTGTTGGCAAGTTTTACCATTGGCAAATCACTCCAGCCTTGATTGCTGAAATGGATAATTATTTTTCTTAAAAAAATGTTGCAGATGTATCCATCTTTCAGATATGGTGGCAATGCTGCAAAGAGTGACATTATTGGAAACTGATTTACTCTGGAACAGAATGAATTTTGAAAATTGCAACCCATTTCCAAGCATAGATATTTTTATTAAATTTTACCAAACCAATATACTATATACCGAAACATAGTAGAAGTAGTATTATTTATTTATTTATTTATTTATTATTTTGACTTATATGCCGCCCTTCTCCTCAGATTCAGGGCGGCTCACAGCAAGTAATACAAGTACAAAATATAAATCAGTTAAAATAGTAGTATACAATATAAAAAACTATAAAACTATACCCACTCATACAACATACAGTCCCAATCAAAGGCCCAGGGGCAGAGCGCAGCTCACACGCCCCAAGCCTGTCTGCATTGATGTGTTTTTAAGAGTTTTTGGAAAGCTAGGAGGGAGGAAGCAGTACGAATCTCTGAGGGAAGTTGGTTCCAGAATATAATTTGGAAAGCAGTCTATTTAGTGCATTTTGCAATAGCTGTAGTTGTCCAAATTCTGTACGAAGACTGAAACTTGTAAAGGATGTCATAGTAGTCTTACATTTTTCAATAGTATTAATAAATTGATCTCTCTCTCTCTCTCTCTCTCTCTCTCTCTCTCTCTCTCTCTCTCTCTCTCTCTCTCTCTCTCTCTCTCTCTCTCTCTCTCTCTCTCTCTCTCTCTCTCTCTCTGTTAATATAATGATTTATGCTTTATTTTAACTGTTTTAGGAACTAAAGTATGGAGATGGTATCCAAATCAGCAGGAACCGAGAGCTGGAGGAATGCTTTGCTCAGGCAAATGAACACATGGACATCCTTGAGGGGTTGATCAGAGAAATGAGACAAATGGGTCAACCATGTGAGCTCTATCAGAAAAGGTATTGCAATTGTATTTGCAACTAAGTAGTATGTCTAGGGTACTAAAATACTGAAATAGTAAACTCTGACACATTGAATAAACAAGTAGATACATGTGGATGATGGCAGTTATCCTAGGTAATGTAAATCTAGAGTCATGTGATGCAGCCTTTATTTTGCCAGATGAACAGTAAATAATCCAGCTCTCATTTAATGTCAGTCTTCCTGAATAAGCCACATAGGAAACACAGCTAGATAAACTAAATCTGCTTTATTGTAAGGCTACATTAATAGAATCTTGCAAGTCTGAAGGTACAGACTTCCCTCCACTACTTTCCCTCCACTATTTTTAACTGTTTGATCAAGTAGGGCAGGTCCTTCCTAAGTTACATTGTCTGACCATTAAGTGACTACGGGCTCCTCCCTCTTGTCTGGTCATTCCCTAAGCAGGATCTCTTTCCCTCATCCTCCAAGGTCATCCAGACAGTCTATTACAGGGGTGTCAAACTCAATTTCATTGAGGGCCGTATTCAGCATTGCGGTTGCCCTCGGGGGTGGGGTGGCCAGGGTGGATGTGGCCTACTGGGTGGGTGTGGATGGAGTAGGTGTGGCCTATTGGGTGGGCATGGTCAGCTCTACATCGTTCGCCTCAAGGGGGCCTGTGGGGGCCTGGGCAGAAGTGGGACAGATCTGAGGGTCTCTGGCAGAAGGGGGTGGGACTGGGGTAAGTGCCAAGGCATGGTCCTCTGGAGGAGCCTCACTGTCTGTTGAAACCTCTCCACCGGAGCCCATCAAGCCAGATAGGTGAAGTAGGCGAGGGCCATTTCCTGGCCACTTCCAGGCGATGGTGCATTTCTTCATTCCGCACAAAGGGTGACACCTCCCCAGCACCCAAGGGGAGGGGCCGACACGGTAGGGCTGGTTCCTCGCTGTTTCCAGACGGCCTTGTAGAGCTAAGACTGAATGCGTTTCAGCGTAGATGGCCACAAAAGTGTACATTGGCTCCTGGCTGGCCTGGACCAGTGTCAAGGCAGTGGGGGCCGTTCCCTCACTGTTTCCAGGATGGCTTCACGGGCCACATGAAACCACTTTGTGGGCCACATCCAGCCCCCGGACCTTGTGTTTGACATGTCTAGTCTATTACATTTGTGCGAACATCAACACTTGAGTAAGACATGATGCAATATCTTTCATAAATGTTATAAATTTATGAAGCTGTGTCTCAAATTCACTTCTAAGATTGTATCTGTTTATTTTCACTTTGATAAAAACTATCACAGAAATATCAATAAAATAAAAAAAGGTGGAAACTAATCATCAGCAGAGACAAACTGTATTTATTACAACAGACTTTAAGCATTCATAAATGATATTAGTACAGTTAAATTTTATCTGGGAATCAACATGTTAATGAAGTTGGTAATTAGTGTATTTTTTTCAGTAGGCACCATGGAGAAGGCTCTGTCCCACCCAATATACTTCATGAATTCTTCAATAATGAATTATTATTCTCTAATTATTTGAAGCTTCTTGCTAAGATAGCTCAGAACCTGAAAGTTCACCTGTTCCTTCCAACCATTCTGGCGGCTTGGCCTTTGATATTCTTCTTCCTCACTGTTACATTTTTCCTTTAGACTGCTTCAACTTCAAGAGCAGATGCGTGCCCTCTACAAGGCCATCAGTGTACCTCGTGTCCGAAGGGCTAGTTCCAAAGGTGGTGGCTACAGCTCTCAGAGTGCTTCAGGTTGGGATGAATACACTAGGCGTGTCACCAGTGAATGTCTGAACTGGATGAGACAGCAGAAGGTAAGCCTGAATGAATATAGAAGAAGGACTGGCAGAACCAGGGGAAGGAGTTAAAAGAGGCATCAGTTTTCAATCCTTATGTAGCCATAAATGAGCTAAGTCCCCTCTCCCTTAAATGTTGTTGACCCTTGTCTAACTTTAACCAGGTGCTGACTGTTAGTTGAGAAGATTCCTTTGTATTGGCTTTTAGCAATAAATCAGTTATTTTGAACCTTCATGGTGCCTGATATTGAATATAAGAAAGGGTTGTCGGAATGCCTTAATCAAAAAGCTTGCTCTTCACAGTGTGCGTGTGAAAAGCAAATTAAAAATCTGCCCATTCTCTACAAGATTGGAGGTAGCTGGATATGGAATCTCTGGTCAGGTACAAGCAGGGGGTGAGGGAAGGATGTAGATAAGCTAGATGGTGTAAGGAAAGAAAGTTAATATATATGTCAAGAAGCTGCAGAGAAGGAGAGGCCTCTGATAAGAGAAGAATTACAGAAACTCTTCTGGAATAATTACAGCATGGTGGAAGAAGAAGAAAAAGAATTCAAAAATGCAGTGTCCCAAAGAAAAGGAGACTTAGATGTCAATTCATAGTGATTTTTTTTTTCATAGTGATTTTTTAAAAGATATTCATTGCTTAGAACAGCGGTTCTCAACCTTTTCCGGGGCTCGACCCTGGCCCGCATCGCGCATGTGCGGTGCGACGGGGCGCATCGCGCATGCACATTGCGACTGGGTGCATTGCGCATGCACGTCGCGACGGGGTGCATCGCGCATGCACGGCACGACGGCCCGCATCGCGATAGGGAAAAAAAATGGCTGACCCAAAAAAAATGGCTGACCAAAAAAAAATGGGTCTGCACCGCGCATGCGTGGCACGACGGGGCGCATCATGCATGCGCGGTGCGATGGCCCGCATCGCAATAGGGAAAAAAATGGCCGACCAAAAAAAATGGCCGACCAAAAAATAAATAAATGGCAGACTGCGGTGCTTGGCGACCCCCGTGAAATGGTCGTTCGACCCCAAATGGGGTCGCGACCCATAGGTTGAGAACCACTGGCTTAGAAACTGACTCTTTGGCCCAAGATAGAGATCTGCTAAATTAAAATGTCAGATTGAAGTAAATGTGATATTTTTGATAATCTGAATAGTTTTTACAGGAAAGGTAGCAGTAAAACATTGACAACAATTTTTGATTTTCTTGTTGCTGCTTTGTTAAGATATAGTTTCTGCCAAAGCCCAGGGTTCTGATCTCATTATATTTCTCTTGAACTTGGGGTCATCTACGGTAATATAATTGCTGGAGATAGGGAAATAAGTATTCCCACACTAATCTGAAGTCTCTTTAATCAAAGGATGCTTGCATTAATTCATCTGTATGAAACTCTTCTTATATTCTTGTAAAGATACCCTTGATGAAGGAAAAACAGTTTCAACTTTGTGTGTGAGGATTTTCATCTGGAAATTAATGTGGGAACAAAACACTAAGTTGACACATAAGAAAAATCTTCCTCCTCCCTTAAAAATTTTGAGGGAAAAAAATGCAGAAATATTTTAATTGTAGCATTTCAAATTTTGGAGCAAAAGGAGACTTTCCTCTTCCTAGTGTTTGGAAGTCTGTTATACTGTAAATAGGCATTTTGAGCTAGTTGCTTGCAGCTTCCTTATCTTATCTGTATTGGCTTAATATTCTGTCTGCAAAGCTCAGCTCCAGTGGGCCAAAGCAATACTTTTTCTTGTAACGCAATACATGGGAAATTCTTCCCAGTAGCCCCAGCAGGCTGGTTAGTGTTTAGTTTTATTTTCCAGCTGGTTTGCAAATTGGAGACCTTTGAGCTAAGCACCTGGATCAGGTTTCTCTGGGGGGAATGGAAGCTGGAACGGAGCCACCCTTTTGTTCTTCTGCACTGATGCTTGTTTTAACTTGCTCCTACTTTGACTAAAACAAAGCTGAAAAGGCGAAGGCGAAAGTCCTGTGTAACTTTCAGGAGGCTGAATTGGCATTGCTTGTTGGAATTGTTCCAGCATGAGTTAAGCACAGGTGTGGCTCAAAAGGATGAATATTGTAGCATTACTCTACTGGCATGATATCTTATATCTTTTTAAAAAAAAAAGTTATTGTATCACTCTAGAACAGCATCTCCTAGATGTCCTTAGAATATAATTTATAGAAAAAGACTATACATCTGCTTTTGGCTTTCTTTAAATATTTGCATATCTTTGATAGTGAATGTTATCAAAACTTCCTGTGGTCATAGCAGTATATATACATACAGGAGTCTGATAGGACCATTTTGTGTTTTGTTTCATTTGTATAATAAATAAAATGACCTGATAAGTGATATATACCATCCCCTATTTCTGTGATTTAAAGTAAGAGATTATTAAAGTTCATGAAGTTCTCTAGTCTTTCATTGAACAATCAATCAAAATATATGAGATATTTTTTTAGGGCAGGACTGACCCAAATCGATTACAGGACTACCTGTAATTAATGCCCATCAGCCTAGGAAAACTGACAAAATGATTCCTCAAACTTTGGAACAACATAGATTGTTTCAAGACATAGTCTTGAAATGGAGAAAAAATTGGCAGTGGCAAATCTTTTCAAGGTTGACTAAGATTTGCCGCTGCCCATTTTTTCTCTGTTTCAAGACTATGTCCCTTACTATAGATCTGTATTGTTAAAAATTTTTAGAAATCGTTTTGTCAGTTTTCCTAGACTGATGGGCATCAATTACAGGTAGTAATCGGGTCTTCAAACCAAGTGCATAAAATCACTCAGGAAGTCACAAAAAGAATACCAGTGTTTGCAAACCTCTCTTACTCTTGCTAAAACCAACGTTAATGAGTCTACAATCAAAAAGGTTCTCGATAAAATAATAATTATGGTAGCAAGGTAGATGCCATTGCTCACTAAGAACATGGGTGTTCATCTCAATGAAGTTGCTCCTCATGAGGTTTTGATAATATTCAGCAGCAAAGTTATGCAAAAATTCATAAATTCTAAAAGGGTATTTATTTTCTCAGAACTGTATTTCTTGTTCTCAGGAACAAGGTCAAAATAATTGAGGACTGGGAATTATTGGAATAATTGTTCTCAGACTAGTTTGGATCTTTGATTTGTTGGTTGGCATTGGAAATGGAAGCATCTGTTTAGTTCCTATGGCATGGTGTTTCTCAGCTTCAATAACGTTATGATGTGTGGACTTCAACATTCAGAATTCTCCCAGTCCATACACCTTAAAGTAGCTGAAGTTGAGAAAAGCTGTTGTAGCAGATTGACTGAACTTGAAGGGTGGAAGGTCAGAGGTCTCAAATTATTTTTCCCAGAAGTCCTCTGACTTCTCATACCCTGTTTACCCTGATTAGGAGTATTTATTTATTTATTTATTTATTTATTTATTTATTTATTTATTTATTTATTTATTTATTTACTTACTTACTTACTTACTTACTTATTTACTTATTTACTTATTTACTTATTTACTTATTTACTTACTTACTTACTTACTTACTTATTTACTTATTTATTTATTTATTTATTTATTTATTTATTTATTTATTTATTTATTTATTTATTTATTTATTTATTTATTTATTTATTTATTTATTTATTTATTTATTTATTTATTTATTTATTTGATTTCTATGCCGCCCTATTCCGGGAACTCAGGGTGGCTCACAGCATAAATAGAAATCAACATTAAAATACATATAAAAAAGAACCCCTGAATTAAAAAACCAATCATCCAACAAACATGCACACAAACACACATTGGCTAGGGGCAAGATGTTAACTGCCCCAGGCCTGTCGGCAAAGATGTGTCTTAAGCAGTTTACGAAAGGCGGAGAGGGTGGGGGCAATACGGATCTCCGGGGGGAGTTGATTCCAGAGGGCCGGGACCGCAACAGAGAAGGCTCTTCCCATAGGCCCCGCCAGGCGACACTGGCTGACGGGACCTGGAGAAGGCCGACTCTGTGGGCTCTAACCGGTCGCTGGGTTTCATGAGGCAGCAGACGGTCCTGTAAGTAACCTGGTCCGATGCCATGTAGGGCTTTATAGGTCATAACCAACACTTTGAATTGCGTTCGGAGACCAATTGGCAGCCAATGCAGCTCGTGGAGTGATGCCGATATGTGGGCATTTCTGGGCAGGCCCAACACTGCTCGCGCGGCTGCATTCTGCATTACCTGAAGTCTCCGAACGTTTTTCAAAGGTAGCCCCATGTAGAGTAGTAACAAGGTAGTTCCTGCTGCCACTTCCTGTTATCTGGCATTACCGAGGTGAATGAAAGTGATAAGGCTCTTGCAATGTAAACAAAGAAATAGTTCCTGTAATGTAACTTCCTGGCTATGTTATTTAGAGACATGTGGTTTGATCCTATTTTCTTGCCTGCAAGAGGAAAAATTTATTATAAAACAGGACAAATAAAATGTAACTTTTTAAACTATAAATATCCAAAATGAAAGACAGCAGTTACAGAGCTACTTTAGGTCAGAAAAATCCTATCTGTGGCAGACCAGCAGCATATTGCAGTCTGCTAGAAGTATACAAAACATTTTCTTTCGTAATCTTTCTTTGGTTTAATCAATCTGCCTCCTAGCAAGAAAACTATAATTATTTTTTTTAAAAAAAATGCTATATGTAAGAGTTGGCATAAAAAGGAATGAGACTGTACTATTCTTACACATTACCAGCAGTGAAGTATTGGCTGAGCTACTTAATATAATATGCAGTGCATACATCATGTTGTAGCAAGGAAACGAGACATGATCTAGGTTTGTTTTCGGTGTTGAAGCAAAAGCAATAGAAGCTTCACACCTTGAAGTCCTGTGGTTTTCCACCGCTTTACTTTAAAGAACAAATTGCAACTAACAACTCTGTTAGCATAAGCACTGTCAGGAGGAAGTTAGGTAATCAAATTCAGTTTGGAAGGTAATTATGGAATTTGTATAATTTTTGGTTGTGCATTTATGAATAAACTTCCAATTAGTGCACTTTTTTCAGACTGAAATGGAGTTAATAAAATGGGGATTTGATGCTGCAGCCATTGAGCAACAAATTGCTGAGCATAGACGATTCCATAATTCTATTGGAGACTATCGTTGGCACTTGGATAAAGTGAAAACTGATCTGGTAGGTGACTATATGTACTTCTTTTTTTAGATGGCTGACTGTCTATTATTAAGTACCTTTTGATATTATTGCTAACCTGTTTAACAATAAATATTGCTAAAATCTAAGTCTTCACCTTTGAGAAAAATTGTAGCTTCTTTACCATCACCACATTTTTCCTCACACACAAATAATGATGCATACTTTTTCTGCCTATTGCTTTTTTTTATTTTAAACAGTGAGTTTGAAATTAATGGAAAAGGGGTGCAGAAACAACATTAGACATTCTAGTATCCTACCAAATTATATCCCACATTCTCTGCTCTATTCTTCCCAGTTCCATTATCTCCTGGATTCTCATTGGCTTGCTGGATATATTGAATGACCACTTCAATGGTGCTCTAACAAAGATTTTTGTTGGATTCAGTATGGCCATTGGATAGTCCAATGTTGGTTGGATTAAAAAAAAAGTGCTATAATAAAGTCTGGATAACCACAATTTTCCAATCCTCTTAATTGCCAGCACTCATCTGTATTTCCTTGCAGAGTTATATTCCCTCTTTTTTATTATGGTAAAAATAATGCCCCAAATACTACTGCCCTGAGTTCTCCTGTCTTTAATGGAAATCCCCTCTTTGCTAGACACGTTTTCTTTATTCTTTACTTAACAGCGTGAGAAGGCTGCTGTACATCAGCTGGAAGAAGAATATGAATATCTCTTGGTAAGCTATTTTTTATTTTATTCTTAAAAGTCTTACAATACGTGTTTTTCCTAGTTATTAAGGTGAACTTCAGCATCAGGTTTGCATTTAAATTTAAGTAGGAAGGAAAATTCATATTTTTTCTTACATGATGTGTGATTCCAAATTCATGGCATAATTTGACTTCCATAGAAATATTGGAGTTGAATAGGAATACAATGTTAGATATGTTTTTCCTCCTCTGCAGTCCAGCAATGGGAGCAACTATATGTGCTCCTATTTATCCTCTTTTGAAAAAAAGAGCTATGTACAAACGAAAACAATAATTGCTCTTTTCTATCAACAATGTAAAATGCTTCTAGAGATATACTCTGGTTCATTATTTACTATATTTTACCCTTATAAGCAGGGGTCTTCAGACTTGGCCCTTTTATGACTTATGGACTTCAACTCCCATAATTCCTAAGCCAGCATGCTTGGCTGAGGAATTCTGGGAGTTGAAGTCCACAAGTCATAAAAGGGCCAAGTTTGAAGACCCTTGCTTAAAAGTAAATGTTTAACAAACATAATGCTCGAGTAAGATGTATTCCAGTGTCCATAATTTGTATTTCTTACCAGAGCTAATCTTCCAGGGTTATTGTGAGGTAAAATGGAGGAGGAGGACACCATCTATATGTCCCTATGCTTCTTAGAGAAAGACATAAAGCTAATGCAATGAGTAAATTAATTTAATGGTAGACTGTAACCTTTTCAAACAGAAAACTGCATTTTGTTGTTTCCAACCAAAAAAGTTTGTTATTTTTTTTCTTTTTTTAAAAAAAACTTCAAAAATGATACACTGTAACAAGTCTAGTCAGTCATTTTATTTCAGTCAACTACTAGCAAAACAAATATATATATATATTGAGGGGGGGGGAGGAGGAGAATCACATTTAATTCACTTACTATTGATACAGTAACTCTGTGTCTAAAGTCTGGTAGAAATACTTGTTGAAATTTCTGCCTGGCAACTTGTCCTATGTTAAAGAGATGGAGCAGAATTTTGATTTTTCTTGTAAAATATTAAGAATCCACAGTCTGGACATGACCAGGGTATATTAAGCACCTTGGCCATTCGTTTTTCAGTGTGTGATACCTTTATTGCTCCCCTGCCCCCCCCCCGTACCACATTTTCTGTACTGCGGCTTGTACTTTTATGCTTTGATCATTCAGTGAAAAGGCTTCTTGTTTCCTTGATGCTGTTTTATAGAGGTTCTCCTTTGAAAGAATGGATCAGCTGCGCCAGCTGCAGAACATCATCCAAGCCACCTGCAGGGAAATCATGTGGATCAATGACTGTGAGGAGGAAGAACTTCTCTATGATTGGAGTGACAGGAACACTGACATTGCAAGGAAGCAAGAAGCTTTCTCTGTGAGTTAATGACACTAACAAATAAATCTCATTCAATAACTCATGGTTCGGTCTTTTTTTTTTTTTTTGAAAGATTGCAAATAATTTTGAATTTTAAAATGCAGAATATAAAAGCTGGTATTAATAGAAGTTTTTAATTCTTCAATACTTAGAAAAGTTTCACTGGTTTCAAGATGGATACCTGCTTCAGCCATTCTGAGAGTTTATAAGAAAAGGAATGTGACGATTGATACTTCTTCTTTACACACTTCTCTCAAATAATGTGTTCTTTGCAGCATTGGGGAATGTCGAGGCTTGCCTTGGGAGATATGCTTCTCTTTCTTTTAGGGAAGATGAAAAGGTTTAGGAGAAGTTATTGCCAATCTGGGAATCAGTATAAAGCCATTCAACTTTATTGTCCATGCTGGTGTGGTAGTCTTATTGAGGTTTTAAAGTAGATTTTAATGAAAAAAAATTGATTTTTAAAAAAATTTCATTGGGAATTTCCCCTCTAAGGTTAGGAGAAATTAAGCACAGGCATTCAGTCTCAGAATGGAAGGGATATCACAGGGAAATAAAAGAAAGCAAAGTAAAGAAAACGAGAGCAATGAGAGGAGAGAGGAAGGAGTAGAAAACATAGGTTTGTAGACAGATAGGATGCAGCATGCAGTTGAACATGAATGATCGATATGGTTGATATTTTGAGTGCTTATTTCAACAGAATTGCTCCTATGGTCGTAACGAACAAATTATGTCTGCTGGGTTTTGCAAACAGACAAATCTTATAATACAATTATATAAAGCAATAAATACTAAATATACTGATCCTCTTTTCCTGTTGAAACTGAGTTTATATCCATGCCCTTGCCTATTTGCAGAAACGCATGAGCCAGCTTGAGGTGAAGGAAAAGGAACTCAACAAACTTAAGCAAGAATGTGATCAGTTGGTGCTCAGCCAGCACCCTGCTTCTGACAAAATTGAGGTATGTTTTCAACTTCCCACATTTTTATCCTGACGTTATTTTAGGAACAATATGACATCTCATTGAAGTGAAAACTGGTAATGAAATCCTGTACCCAGAACTGTACTATCAGACAGTCTCTTCTGATCAACAAGTGATCTTGCAAATATGCAAAGCTAAATGCAAATACAAGGGGCCCAGTGCTAATTTTCAAAAGCACACTTTAGAATTAGCTACTGTAACAAAAATGTTAACCTGTTAAATCATAGTCAACAGGCATCCTTAATACTGGGCCATTTTGGATTTGTAGAGGAGGCTTACATTCTCCATATAGTGGCCAACTAGAAAGCATAAGACCAACAATAGGATAAGAATGCTAAGAAGAGGAAGACATTTTCCTTTCCTTGTGCGTCCTGGTTTTCATTGCCTTTCCTCAACGGGTCTTCTATAAGCAAACTCGGAGAGAGGGACAAGTCAGACATTATTAGTAGGCAAAGCAGAAATTTGGTCATTGATGTAGACTTGATTTTTGACTCTTGGATCCTCCAAAGTAGGGTAGATAGTTTTGAAGATTAAAAAATGAGTTGGTAGCTGAAAAACAGATCAAATTATCAGAATTCAGAACCAATGGCATTTTGTTTTAAATGTGCAGGCCTATATGGATACATTACAAACTCAATGGAGTTGGATTCTTCAGATCACAAAGTGCATTGATGTTCACCTTAAGGAAAATGCAGCTTACTTTCAGGTATGTATTGGTATACAGGAGCAATAAATAGTATATAATTTATCATTTAACCCTGTATTTACTCTGTAGTTGGAATAATGCAGATAAATTAGATTCCAGTTAATAATTGTACATGCTTACTGTTTTAAAATAAGCTTTCTTAATTTTGCTTCTAGTAATGATGATTTGTGAAGTAAAGCATCTAAAGGTAGATCCAATTCTTAAAGATTACACAGTGGTACTTTGGTACTCAACTGCTTTGAAAATCATTGAATTTGGTACTCAACACATTTTGACGTGAAAATTTTATCCCGGTACTCATTGTTTGTTTGGTATTAGATGTACAAGCTAAAACTTGTCATAGTTGACTGTCTTGTGACCCAATACATTATTCCTTATGGGGGAAAATTTTGTTTACTACTCACCATTTTTGGTAATCATCGTGCGTCCTGGAACCAATTAACAATGAGTACCTAGGTACACTGTACTGTATATAGATTGTCTTCAGTAATCTTTATTTGTTCTTATAAATCTATATTCTTGAAAGGGCAGTCATTGACATTCTTAACTGTTGCATTTTATATAAGGCATCCCCAAAGTCTTAGTGCAGTTTTAATCTTTTAAAGCTTAAAACTGCACTAAGACTTTGGGGACATCCTGTATATCCTATGAAAATCCAATATATTAAATGTGTTTGCTTGTTCTATGTGTAGTTTTTTGAGGAAGCCCAATCTACCGAGAACTACTTGAAGAACTTACAGGATGTCATCAGGAAAAGGTTCATCTGTGATAAAAATATGTCTTTACAAGTTCTGCTGGAGCAGATTAAAGAATTAGAGGTATGGATGCAGCTGTCTGTTATTCTACCACAAACTCTCCGAGGCTCAGCACGCTATAAAGGTAGTCCTCAACTTATGATGGCAATTGGATCCAGAATTTCTGTCGCTAAGTGATGCAATCAACGTGCAACTGCACCATTTAGCGATAGCAGTCATGGTTGCCATCACTAACTGGGTCCCATATCGTTTGGCAAGGCAGCTCCCTGCCGGTTTCCAACAACCACATCAGTAGGGAAAGTGGCAGGAAGTTGCAAGTCCCAGGCTGGCAGGCAGCTTAGTGGCTGCTGCCAGGTGGGGAAGGGAGCAAGAGGGTGCATGGGTTTTCAGGGAAGGGTTGGTGAGGATGTGAAGATGTATGTGAGAAATGCAGGTTAGGGAGAGGCTGCTAGGGTCTGAGGAAGGCGTGGCTAGGCTTGGAGAGGCAGTGCAGAGATATTTGAGTGTGGCCAACATGGCAATCACATGATTGTTAGTCACTGCATCCTGTCATAAATGTGAACCAGTTGTCAAGCGCCTAGATTGTGATAGTGTGGCCATGGAGGGTGCTTGGATGGCCAGAACTCTTGTGAATCAGTTATAATCACCATTTGTTCAATGCCATCACTGTTTAGTAAATACCTTGTGCAGCGACTATTTGCACTTACAGTGGTGATGAAAAAATAACTTCACTGGTCTATGAAGCAAAGGAAAGCTGAAGTAAGATCACAAGCATATTTGCAGTTTCATTTAGTGACCACTTCAGTTAGCAACTGAATTGCCAGTCCCAGTTGTCACTAACTGAGGAGTACCTGTGGTGCTCTATATTTCATCACTCAGTGTCCTCATATGAAAAGTTCTGTGTTTGAAAGGAAATCAGAGTAGTGCTGCCTTAGTTATATATTGGTAATATACTCATGGAACAATAAATAAAAATAATATGGTTTAGTGACAGCTTGTTCTGTCAGAATTTTCAATGAAATACTCATATTGATTAAGGTATCTGCCTATAACAGTGGTGGCGAACCTATGGCATGGGTGCCAGAGGTGGCACTTGGAGTCCTCTCTGTGGGCACACGTGCCATTGCCCCAGCCTTGTCTCCCCCCATGACACCCTCCTCACCAGTAGCCCTGAAGAAGGGTTGCCCCCGAGCGTGGCCCATGCAGAGCAGTGCAGTCAAGGACATGGCAGCCAGGCAGCGTAGAAAAGACTCTGCCCTCACGCCCCATCACGCACAGTTGATGCGGGGCAGAGGGCGTGGCTGCCATGGTGCTGCTGGGCGATCTGCAGTGGGCCCTGGAGGCGGTGAATGGCCCTGCGGGCAGGCGGGGTAGGGGTGAGGCAGGGGGTGGAGTGGGTGCGGGACCAGTTTTTGGGCACTCGGTCTCTAAAAGGTTTGCCATCACTGGCCTATACTTTCAGTTAAAATCCAATTTGACACAATAACAATGATATTTTGGTGTTTAAATATAGTTGTTAATCACAACTTTTTTTCCTTCCAGACTGAGCGAGAGAAAATCCTGGAATATAAGAGGCAGGTGCAAAATTTGGTGAATAAGTCAAAGAAGATAGTACAGTTGAAGCCCCGTAACCCTGATTATAAGACCAGTAAGCCCATCATACTCAGGGCTCTGTGTGACTACAAACAAGATCTGGTAAGAATCCCATTATTATGGCTCCTTGTGTTAATGCCACATAGAACGTTCTGTAGCATAAATGTATTTTTTGTAGCAGAAGTTTCCTTGTGTGATAGACAATGAAACCCACACCATCCACATATTTGCTAATTTATTTTAGGCATTTCAGTTTTCAAGTCTTAGGACAAAATAACTTGTGCTGAAGATTCTTATATAGGTTCAATTAAAGCCTACTTTAAAGTAAACATGTAGGATGCTAACATAACTATTTATCATTGATTTAAATGCAACTGCTGTCCTTATAAACATCAGGCTGAATGTTTCAAAAATGGTAAAAATGGATCTTCGTTCAGAAATATAACTTCGTAGACTCCTCTTAGCAAATTCTGGAGTTTGGTGGAGAGTCATTGGTATGAATGAATTAATTGTTCTAGAGTAAGCAAGGATGCATTGAGTAGTAGATTATTTTGTTCTGCATTAACTATGATTCTGGAAAATGACTAAGGGTGTAGATTGTATTCTAGTAATGTAGCTTTGTCAGATCTATATCAGAATGAAAACATTTTTGGAAGTCCTATATAATTCTATGCCAGGAGCAAGTTTCAAGTTTAATCAAATTTATATGCTGCCCTTCTCCTAAGACCCAGGGCGGCTCACAACAACAATACAATAATACAATAAAAATTTAAAAATTAATTTCATTCACACCACATACAAACACAATCAGCTGACAGTCACTGATGGTGGGACATTCCTAGGGCCCAGGGGCAGAGCACAGCTCATACGCCCCAAGCCTGTCGGCATAGATGTGTCTTTAGCGCTTTCCAGAAGGCCAGGAGGGAGGAAGCAGTACGAACCTCTGAGGGAAGCTGGTTCCAGAGGGCTGGGGCAGCAACGGAGAAGGCCCTTGCCCTAGGCCCCACCAGACGACACTGTCTAACAGACGGGACCGTAGGAGGCCAACCCTATGCGCCCTAACCCGGTCGCTGGGATTTATGAGGCAGCAAACATTCAAGCCTTAATTCCAGGCCTGAAAAAAACTGTGATCTTTTGAGTTGTTTCAGAGCTACTGGCGGGTTCATTATTGCACATACTGTTGGGATTTGGAAGGGCTGAAGGTCACTCCATTTAAATCTGTTTTTCTTTTTACAAAATGATGGACGTTGGGAAAAAAAATAGGGAGTTGCAGCTCGTTTGCAGCTGCAGTCATTTTTCTTTCTTTTCCACAGAAAACAATGCGGAAAGGAGATGAGTGCATTTTAAAAGACAACAGTGAACGTAGCAAATGGCATGTGACTGGACCAGGAGGACTAGATATGCTGGTGCCATCTGTCAGTCTTATTATTCCACCTCCAAACCCATTAGCTGTGGATTTGGCAACCAAGTAAGTTCCCAATTAGGAAAGACCTTCCTCATGAAAATTCCACCCTTTCCTCATCAAAAGCCAATCAAAATTAGCGTTTTATTTTATCTTGGGTGGGAAAACTTGCTTTGGATACACGGTGCACATATTCTTTGAAAATGTATTTTTCCTATGCAGTCATAAGAACCTGTTATTTTTATAAATAAAAGATGCTTTTCAGATTTTTTTTGGTGGGTGTTTCAGTTAGAATGGGAAAATAAATATGTGTATTATACATTTTAAATTACTAAGAAATAAGCATTAGTATTTTCATCTGTATCTCAGACTGGGGAGATCTGGAGTACAGTACTGTTTCTTGATTCAAATGTATTTTATAAAAGGATGTGTATATAACCCATATTCATTCATCTTTGCAGTTCTTGAATTATGAGCAAGTGCTTTCACAATAGTTAACAAGAACGCAGAATTAATACAAGGGCTGTGTAAGTTTGTGCCATATTGCCTTGATACTTCTCCTTGTCCCACCTTTACTTAGCAAAATTGGGAGAGATGCTCAAGTCCTTTGCCTGAGCAGAAGCCTTTTTTGACATTGGGAGAAAGTAAGAGGCATGTCATATGGTGTTGTAACGCACCCTAGCAAGTCGCCATGAGGCTTGGAACAAAGGGACAAAGAGACTGATATGTGGCTTGGAACAAAGGAACAAAGGCCATGTGGCTTGACCATGCGGTTTTGAACAACAGGAAATGAGGGAGGGGCTAATAGGTGGAGGAACATTGTACCAAGATTTGAATCCATTGGCCACAGATGTAACTTTGCCAGTGTAACTTTGCCATTGGCCACAGCTATAACATTGTCATTGGCTGTTTGTAACCATGTGATGCATTGTGTAACCGCCCACTGTAACAGGTAATAAAAAGGGGAGGCAGCCTTTTGTCTGGTGTTGCTTCACCCCGAGAAATGTGCTTGGTAGCATGTCTCTCCTTAATCCGGCTATCGTGAAGAACCCACTGAGATTGGAGGGGCCTGCGGAGGGCTCGCTTCAAATTATGGCATTGCTTTCCAGAGTTGGGTTTATGCTGTTGGAGAAGCTGATCCAGATGATATGCCGCATATCTGGCATGAACAGTATGGTTGCTTTCCTCATGGAAATGAGGGTGCCATGATGCTTCTGCTTGAAATGAGTGCTTTGCTCAAACCTTCATCAAAGCAAAGCTCCCCTTGAAGATGTTGCAAAATATCATCTTGGCAATCTAGGTAACAGAGATTGAGGTTGAGGTAGCTAGGGAGCAGTGAGATTCTGGGATTCTTGTGCATCCCTAAATCTGCCTTCAGTCTCTGTGTAGGTATGGTAGATATGGTGCACATATAAAATATAATTTTAGTTCACTGGCAGATCAGTACAAATCCAGGTTCTTCAAACCCCAAGAGGTTTGTGTTTTGAGCGAATCCAACGTAGATGTTTCTTTTTTCAGACATATTCTCACCTTTCCCAAAGTCAGACATTGTTATAGTTGGAGCAGAGTATAATTTTATCTACAAACCATCCCTGAATATCTAGCCAGCCAGCCATCTATCCATCCATTTAAAAACCCACCCTCCCAAATAATATAAATATATAATATAAACATGAGAAACATTTGGGTTTTTGAATGGAAAAATATTCAGTGTTGGAAATATTACAGCTTTTATGTGTGAGGGTCCCCAAGATTCTCAATTATTAGGAGATATGTTGCTTTGTGAATGTAAATAACCCTTTCATTTACTCTTTAGAATCGAACAATACTATGATGCTATTATGGCTCTCTGGAATCAACTTTACATCAACATGAAGAGCTTGGTGTCTTGGCATTATTGTATGATTGACATTGAGAAAATCAAAGTTATGACTATTGCCAAGGTGAGCATCATATGTTATGGAGTTGCTGTTATGTATATAGAGTTAGCAATTTTCTTTCTGGCCAGGGGATCCATACATATGTATCTATAGTAGTTTTGAAAAACTGATGGTTGAAGTTTCAGTTGTGCCATTGCTGAATATATACAGGTGTGTGTGTGTGTGTTAACAGTTTGACAAACAATATGTTCAGTGTGATAGGCTAAGAAAAAATAATCAGTGCTTGATATTCAGGTTGCCATCTGGCATAGAAGGTTTGGGGCTACTGTATTGAAGAATCTGCTTCAATGCTTTGCAAAACCATTTTTCATACCTTGGAACCTTCTTAATATGTCACAAGACAAGCATTCCAGATATTTGAAAGACGGTCTGCCTTTTCTCCGACCTTGTCTATACTGATAATGTGGCAAGTAGTCTTGTATCTACTGACACAAACTTTATGTGTTCTCCTATCTGCACGTTCTATGGTCTCTAGTTTAGACACTTCATACTAACATAAACCTATATGTTTAAGCCATTTGTCATTTTTAGTCAAACCCCCTCCCCCCACCAGTCTTCAACCCCCTGCTCTCCTGAATCATTTGCTGTCATCTACAAGGTTCAGTTATAGCAAGGCAGTAAGTAGAGATAAATTTGCCATCAACCTCTTTGAGTTGCTTTTTCTGAAATCGTTTGCATTTCATTTTTTGCAGCTGAAGACAATGCGCAGAGAAGATTATCAAAGAATAATTTCTGACTTAGAGATCCATTACCAAGAATTTATCAGGAACAGCCAAGGCTCAGAGATGTTTGGCGACGATGATAAGAGGACGATGCAGACTCAGATCACGGATGCTCAGAAGCATTACCAGACATTGGTCATCCAGCTTCCGGGTTCACAACCACTACCTACTATACAACGTCCCATAGGTTAGTGACGTAGTAAATACTTGTAACTGTTGTAATATTTCAAATCTGCTGGTGATTCACTAAGCCAGCCATAGACCATCTGCTAGATATGCCCAGAGTCATCTGAGGTTGAGTGACCTCTTTATTGTACTAAATAATATTAAGTAAGATTGCCAAAGATTTGTTAGGCCACAGAGTATGATTGGAGAGCTAAATTCAACTTTTGCAATATCATAGCTTAGGCAGGTATGGCCTTCACAAATAGGCCCCATGCGAAAAGCAAGATTTGTCAATAAAAGCATTTGCAATAATGGGATGCTAAGAGCTATAGGAAACTATGTTTTAATTATATGTGGTGACATATAATCAAAAATAAAAATCCTAATACTTTTTATTGCATTTTTTAAAATGTAGAGCAGGGGTTCTCAACCTTGGCAACTTTAAGATTTGTGGACTTCAACTCCCAGAATTCCTCAGCCAGCTTTGCTGGCTGAGGAATTCTGGGAGTTGAAGTCCACAAGTCTTAAAGTTGCCAAGGTTGAGAACCCCTGATGTAGAGACAAGGGTATTTGGCATACTGTTCAAATTATATCTTGATTCAAAGCCATACTGCTGTTGAAAATGTAATACTTGTCTTACTATTCCACTCAAATGTGTTTCAAAACACTTTTTTTTCAGTTTAAAACTTGTTTTTCCCAGTTTTCGTTTTTTCCAGTTTTCTTTTTTCCATTTCCCCCTCCCCAAATTTCCAGTAACTGAAGTTATAAATATAGAAAAGCAGGAGGCGTGGCTACTCATGGAACTGCAGAAACTTCGTCGTCAAATTGAAAACTGTGAGCTCAGGATGATGCAGCGAACTCCCTTCCAGTTGGATCAAGGGGCCACTCATAATTTGTGTGTCCGAATCAGTGAATTAGAGGTACATAGGATTTGCTATGAATACGTTTTTCCATATCCTCCCTCCCTATACCCCACATTTTTTTTTTACACTTGACAATACAGGTAGTCCTTGAGTTGCGGCCACAACTGAGACCAAAATTTGTGTTGTTAAGTGAGACATTTGTTAATGTCATTTGTTAAGTGAGTTTTGCCTCATTTAATGACCTTTCTTCCCACAGTTGTTAAGTGAATCATTGCAGTTGTTAAATTAGTCACGCGGTTGTTAAATGAATCTGGATTCCCCATTGACCTTGCTTCTCAGAAGGTCGCAAAAAGATGATTACATGACCCCGGGACATTGCACCCTCCATAAATATGAACCAGTTGCCAAACTTCTGAATTTTGATCATGTGACTGTTGGGATGCTGCCACGGTCTTAACCGTGAAAAAAGATCATAACTCACTTTCTTCAGTGCCGTTGTAACTTTGAACATACACTAAATGAACTGTTGTAAGTCAAGGACTACCTGTATTTTTAGGGGCCCACATTTTCAATCTGATACTATTGAGGTTAGTGGCGTGGGACTGAGGGTAGTGCTCAAGTTATGGCCATAATGGAGCCTGCCCATTACAGTCGTGCGTTGTGATGGTTCTTAAATGAGGTGACCACGTGGGCCCTCCAGGATGTCCCCCAATGTAGTTGTTAAGCAGGGCACTGGGTGCCTTTGGAGGCCTAGTGCCTTCCCAGTCCTCTCCCATTCTCCGAGGCACCTTATATGCTGCTTCCTGCCCCTTGGAATTCCTGCAGGCATTGGGTCTGCTTTCCTGCCCCCCCTCCCCCTCTGCGCTGAGGTCCCTGCAGGCATTGGGCCTGCTTTCCATCGCACCGGGTCCCACATCCTCCTCTCCACTATCCATATTGATTGCACACTTACCTTTGGAAGATCTGCAGAGCTCATGATGGGAAGGGAGAGCATCTGGCCTCTCTGCGTCTTGGCATCCCTAGGCTGTACTCTATCCTGGATGCCAAGTGTATCGGTGGTTATTAAAACGGATGTCCATGTGCCACCTCTATGTTGGTTGAGGCAGGCAGGATTCCCTTGAGTACCATTTGTTGGGGGTCAAGGGAAAGGGAGGGTTTTGCCTTCTCTTTCTGCTCAAGATCCCCATGTACAATTGGTGGGCCACTGTGTGACACAGAATGCTGGACTCGATGGGCTTTGGCCTGATTCAGCATGGCTCTTCTTATGTTCTTATGTTCTTTATGGAAGTGGGCACCATTTTTGGTGTAATTGTGACACAATTTTAGTTACAGTATTGTTTAGGGAGAAGCAGTGCTAGATGTTTTGTTTTGCACTGTGTGTGTGTGTGTGTGTTCACAAGTTAGCACTGATTCCTGGCAGCTGCCTGGAAAAGTCCCTGAAGTTTTCTTAGAGGTGTCTTGCATTTCCAGTTAGAATCAAAGAGCAAGTTTCAGATTGTTTCTTTGAGCATAAGAAATGTGCAAATGATATTTACTGACTTACTTGTTTGTTTGTTTTCAGAGTATACAAAATGAATCCCAGTCAATGGCAGAAATTCTCAACAGGCAAAATGATTACCTTCCAAATTTTAGAGGCTCTGAAAAGTATCATTATTTGCAGTCTGAAATCAGTGCTTTGTTTCAGAAGTTGGAAAATATTAATGGGATTTCTGCCTGTTATCTGGACAGGTAATAACAATGTTAGTTTTCAGCTGCTGGCATTCCTTTCTAACCAAGCCTATATTTTAAGAGGGTTGAATATCTTCATATTCTAGATTGATAATATTCTTTAGAAAAAGAGAAAGAATAAAGTATGAGGGCAATTTGGAAATAAACCTCAGTTTGCTTATCAATGACAGACACTCGCAAACCAACACCACCACACCGGAAGTCAGCCTATCCTGACCTTGTTATGGATGGCTTGTCTGAGTTTTCGTAACATTTCCCAGTAGACTTCTGAATGGATGGTCAAACCACACTCCATGAATTTCACTAGCAGTACTTCCTTTGGCATCTTGACATTTGGCGGGATTTTCTATGGCACCACTTCCGGTGTGGTGTTGGTTCACGATAATGCTCGCCTGCACACTGCTAGATGCACCCAAAAACTTTTGAAGCAGTTCTGTTCGGATGTTTTTGATCACCACCACCCCCAAAGCCCAGATTTGGCACCGAGCGACTACTACTAAGGAACTTCTAACCTTCTAAGACGTTATGATCATAAGTGCCTCAATTTGAATGGTGATTATGTCGAAAAGTAAGCTATGTTGAAGTTTTCTAATGTGTATAATAAAAAGTTCTGTATCTGCGAGTGTCTGTCATTGATAATCAAACGGACTTGTTTTATCCCTGCCTACAGTATGGTTAAAACAGGGAAGTGGAAAACCATGTAATGGCCTTATTAGTAAATAAGTTGTGTTTTGCAGTGAGATGACCCATGTTTTTCCAAAAATATGTTCATTTCTTTCTTATGTGCATCAAATAGTTTTACATGTGGAATAAAGGACTAACTTTTCCTTATCCTGTCTTAGTTCAGGATGCTTGCTCCCTCTTCCTTATCCCTTCCATGTTTATCAGAAGCTGAAGGTACACTATTTATTAAAATAGAGCAACACAAGAAAGCATACATCTTTCCGGTCAAGAGAGCAAGCAGTACAATTATCCTGCAACACTTAGATACCAAGCATTTGTGTGAATAGGAATCCCCACAAGCAAAAGAACATATAGCAATTCAAGAATACTTGAATTGGGGGCAGATAGAGAAAGGGAATTGGTGAAAGCAAATAACCTTTTTTAGTGGGGTCTTGTAGATGTTTCATTACCAGATTAGGGAACATCATTAGTGCTAGTGAAAGTGGAGTTTGGTCCCTGTTTATATACAGTAACCTGCCCTGCTAATGTTGGTGGGGGTGTGGTTGTTTTCTTTGATAGCGCCTTGCTTTTTGGTAAATCTAAAAAATTGCTAAGGTGATAACTAAATCGAGTAATACTAAATATTAGTAATGCTAAATACTAAATAAATTTGATTTCTTTATGGCACTGTTCTTACAGCTTAAATGCCTTGCGATCGCTGCTTCAGGCAATTCTCCAGACAGATGACATGATACGAGTATTTGAAATTAGGCTTACAGAAGAGGACACTCTGTCTTTGGACCCAGATAAAGTGGAAGCCTATCGAGCTTGCCTAAAGGTGAGAAAGTAAAAGATGAAGTTTGTCTTGGTTTTTTTTTCTTTTCTTTTTTTTTAAAATGTGGGATTGGATTACAAATGAGTTACCTGGAGCTATGAATTGAACTTGTTTATTTGTTTGTTTTTATCCCAGCCTTGAAAAGCTGTGGGGATTGATGACATAAATAATAATAAATGAATGTCCAGAAATCAATATTCAGTAATAAAACAAAACAGAATAATAAAAACAAAACAAAGATGTGCTGTCTTAAAAAACACACAGAAGGGAAATGGGGTGGGGAAGACATAGGGAAGACCATAAAAAGCAATATTAATACTAGCAAGGATCCCAGTTCATTAATATTTTACTTGCTTTCACGTATTTACCATGTCATCAATGCATGCAACTTCCTTGATATCAGTGAGTATTGCCAAAATGACGACTAACTTGCCAATGGGAGAAAACTATTGCTGCCACTTATATAACTTTATAGTATTATACTAAGTATACTTAGTGCAATATAAGAAAACTTATATTAAAAGAAAAAATAGCAAAAGTTGGGAAAGCTAGTGTCCGATTTCGGACTTGCTTGTGAAATGAAGAATTAATAGCATAATACTAATTCTTTGTTTCACAAGTAAGTCTAAAATTGGACATTGGTTTTTCCAACTTTTGCTATTTTTTTTTCCTTTGCATTGTTATCTGACTACTACAACCATTTTCCTTGAGAAACTGAGCACAATTCATTCTGCTTATGGCCATAAATTGGGATTCTCTGGAAGTCTGGCTTATCATTGATGTGAGCACAGCTAATTATGACTTAACTGTTCAATTTGCCTTAGCACAGGGGTGTCAAACTCAATTTCATTCAGGGCCGCATCAGCATTGCGGTTGCCCTCAGGGGCCGGGTGGGTGTGGCCAGGGTGGGTGTGGCCTATTGGGTGGGCATGGCCAGCTCTACATCGTTCGTGTCAAGGGTGCCTGTGGGGGCCTGGGCAGGAGTGGGACAGATCTGGGGGCCTCTGGCAGAAGGGGGTGGGACCGGGGCAAGTGCCAAGGCATGGTCCACTGGAGGAGCCTCACTGCCTGCTGAAACCCCTCCGCCGGAGCCCATCAAGCCGGATATGTGAAGTAGGCGAGGTTCATTTGCTGGCCACTTCCAGGCGATGGTGCATTTCTTCATTCCTCACAAAGGGTGACACCTCCCCAGCATGCACCCGGGGGCGGGGCCAACACAACATGGGCTGGTTCCTCGCTGTTTCCAGACAGCCTTGTGGAGCTAAGACTGAATGCATTTCAGCATAGATGGCCACCACAAAATTGTACATTGGCTCCCGGCTGGCTTGGGCCAGGGCCAAAGCAGTGGGGGGCATTCCCTCACTGTTTCCAGGATAGCTTCACGGGCCACATGAAACCACTTTGCGGGCCGCATCCGGCCCCCGGGCGTTGTGTTTGGCATGTCTGCCTAAGCATAATGAATGGCCCCAGTTAATTATGGTTTGTTCAGTACATCATAGTTAAACAAACTGTAGCTTTATGGGATATGTTGACCTCCTAGAAAAGTCAAATGTTATTATCTATATCATAATTAGACCGTATAATAAAAATACAGTCCATTTTCCATGGATAAGATCTAGTCTATATCTGTATAATACCTCCTCCAAATTATCAAATGCAGAAGCTTAATCAGATGCAATGTTATGCTGCCAGTTTTTAAATTAGTCAGGATTTTTTAAAAAAAATATTTGTTGATATTCAGAGTAATTAAATAATTAAATTAATAATTAATTAAATAATTAATTTTTCCTTCCTTTTTTGCCTGTATTTTTGCAGAAAATGAAAGCAGACCTTAGTATGAAGAAGTCGTTGCTTGGTACTTTGGAAGCAGAGCTTCAGACAGCTCTCCAGGTCCACTCCCAGTCTTCTCAAACATACCCTCACTATGAGTTAGATCTTGGAAAATTTGCCGATCGAGTCAGACAACTAACAGACCGTTGGCAAAGGCTGGAAAAACAGCTGGATGACAGGTGTGTTTTTTGAAGCAGTGTGCTTGGTTTTCTCTTAATGGCATCATTGCTTTGCGGTGAATTTTACATTCACTGTAAAGATAACACATTGCAAGTTCTAGTAAAAAAACAACCCCTTTTTAAATTAGATTGTGCTATTTCTTGGAAATGGGGTTTCTGGAAAAGTGATTTTTAGGCTTCTTCAGATATAAACCTCTAGTTTAAATTTGATCCTGTGGTATTTGAACATAATCCTTTCTGGCTGATAGAGGTAGAAATAAAGATTGTCATCATGCTAGCAACTGAATATGCACTTCCATGTCAACTAGTCATGTTGTATATATTTCTGCAGGCTTTATTACATACTTTTTTTTGTAACTATGTAACAATAATTAGAATAAATTAGAAGCTATGTAATTGCATTCTTTGCAACTGTGGCTTAACTGAGATTAACTGGCATTACAAGATAAGCAAAAACTGTGAATTTAGAGCAGTGGTTCTCAACCTTTTTAATGCCGTGACCCCCAACCGGTCATAAGTCGAGGACTACCCAACCAGTCGTAAGTCGAAGACTAACCAACTGATCATAAGTCGAGGACCCCAACCGGTCGTAAGTCGAAGACTTTCCTGCCCGGGAACGCCGTGCATGCGTGGTGCCGCCCCCTGTGCCGGCTGAGGCATAGCTGGCAAGGGGCAGCGATGGCGCAGGGCGACCACCGGCTGGACCACCAGTTGGCCCAGCCCAAGGGAAGTAGGGCACCCGCCGGGCCCCACGCGCGCCAGCAACCCTCCCTGCGCCCGCCGGCCTCCCACCTCCCACCCCTGGCCCTCTTTTACTTACATTTGTAGTAGTTGCTCAGCAGGGAGGGGTGGAAACTTCTAGACAGCTCGCCTTCGCTGCAGACAACTTGCAGCACCGTTTGCAGACTGGGACTTTTGGCGGGCTCAGCAGGGCAGAGAAAGCCTGGACAATTCCTATTGGCTTTTGAAAGCCAATAGAATTAGACTCTATTCAAGAGAGTCTATTCTATTGGCTTTCAAAAGCCAATAGAATAAGAGGGAGTAGCACAGCTAAGGAAAAGGGGGAAAATGGCGGACTGCGTTGTTTGGCGACCCCCGTGAAATGGTCGTTCGACCCCAAATGGGGTCGTGACCCACAGGTTGAGAACCGCTGATTTAGAATTTCACAAAGAGTAAATTGGATATTCTAATTCGGAGCGAAGGGACTACCGGTACGGTTCATTGGTAGGAAATGTTTTGTTTTTATCACGTTTTATGTATAGAGATAATCACTGGCATCATCAATGCAAATGTGGTTCTTGGGTAGCAGAACGGTTAGAAACTATTAGAAAGGACCTTTACCTCACTGCTTGCATTGATACAGTCATAGAAATCAGCATCAATCAGGTCCAATGGATCAATCTACATTTGTTGCTTTTTTTTTCAGATCTTGGGATTTAGAAAAACAAGTGAAGCAGCTGAGAATCTATCGGGAACTTTACCAGGCTTTGAATAAATGGATTTGTGATGCCAGGCGCCGACAGGACACCATTGAAGCCATGAAATTGGGAGATGTTAGCACTGTCATGAGATACCTGCAGGAGCAAAAGGTATTGTTTTGCCATAAATACACCAAACCGATCTTCAGAACTATCGTGGAATGAGGTTGTAATTCATCCTAATGTGTATTGGTATGATAGTAAGAGCTCATCATAATATCTTAAAACCAGCGTTCCATCCAGTTAAATTTATGCTAATTTTTTTTCTTAACCTCCTTTTGTCGCTGGACGTCCGGGTGCAGCCAGTTACAATAAGCTATTCTAAACATTCTCACTATCACTGTATATTTGAGGATCGAGTTATATAAATGGGTATTTATACTCTTTGAGTTCTAACAATCCGATTAAAATTCATTCATTTCTCTTCTTGCCAGAACTTACACAGTGAAATTACAAGCAAGCGCGACAAAGTAGAAGAAGTGATCAAGAATGCAGAAGTGTGCTCACTTGCAATCAAGGTAAAGATAGTCAAGCTGTTCTTCTCAGAATGTTTTCACAACAATGGTTGAAGTGCCCTTAGTACGCATTGTGGAATGGATAAATCTCTAAGAAATAAACAGAGCAAGAGCTAAGACTTCTCTTTGCTCTCTACCCCCTCCTATCCCTGATTATGCTCCAAATCTGCTTCAGCGTTAGTAGAATGGCTTTCTCTTCCCAATTCTATTACTATCAGATCTTATTTCATCAGCAGACAGACACCATTATCTCCACCTTTGATCTGATAATTACTTACTAGAAATAAATACTAAGTTACATTGCTATTTCAATGGGCCATCTAAGTAAATGGTTGAGCCTACATGTCATGTTGTGCTATTGGATGATTCAATTTTGGCTTGTTTCTGTTTAAAGATGATAAAGTAATATCTGATTTTGGCTGTAGCATAACATGATTCATGAATGGTCATGCATGATTTGTTTGTGATTTCTTCATTTATCTGCACTTTGCTTTTGTCTTTTGTCTAAGCCTCTAACCAACGTATGTAGGATCAGTGCAAGAGCAGAGTCTTGCTTGCCTGCAAGACTGAGTCTAGCTGTGTTGACTTGTTTAAAAATAATGGTTGAGACAAAACATGGCTTAGCACAATAGGATTGACTTGGGTACATCGAGGCTTAAGTAATCAGTCAAATCAATCAGCCCTGTCTACTTCATGGATATTTTAGAACAGACAAATGGGAGGCTGAAAACTTGCTTTTTAATTTATTTTGACATACGGTAATTGTAAGTTCAAACAGTTTCAGAAACATTTTCATAGTAGAAATAGTTGAATAGATACAGGTCCTTCATCTATACTTTATATGTGTGTTTAAACAATTTGATTGTTTAAACACATATATAAAGTGTAGATAAATGTTATAAAGTGTAGATGAATGTCCTGTATCTATCCAACTATTTCTACTTCAGTATCGCCATATATTGTTGATTTAAAGAATAATCATTATTTTGGTTAGTTTCTTCCAACTTCACCCCTTCCACTTCGCTGTATTCTTTTGTCCCCAGGCTCTGAAATATATTGCTTTTCTGTAAAGCTGAAATTCAGAGTAGAAAATATTGTGCACCAATATTGTTTATAAATGCTTTGTGCTTACAGGATTATGAACTCCAGGCTGCAGCTTACAGTTCAGGACTAGAAACTTTATTGAACATACCTGTCAAGCGGAGCATGGTCCAGTCTCCTTCAGGTCTTATTCTGCAAGAGGTAGATGTCCCTCATTTCGTGTTATTTCCAATTTCAGCAGTGGCCATTGCTTTCCCATAATAATTGTCTCTAATTTAGGACAATTATTATGCAAGTTTAATATTAGGCTCTTTTGTTTTATGAGAATCAAAAATCTGTTCAAATAAGCTGAAACAATATTTGGGATATTCTGTCAATATTCTTTTCTGTCTTCCATTCTTATTTAGGCTGGAGAGATTCAATCCCGATACATTGAGCTTCTTACAAGATCAGGAGATTATTACAAGTTCTTGAGTGAAATGTTAAAAAATTTGGAAGACATAAAGGTAATTTCTCCTTGTTCATAGACCTTTTGTGAATTGTACAATATCTCAAAATATTAAGTATTTCAAAATAAATTTTAGGTTAGAAGTAATGGCTTGGTGTAATGATAAAACTTCCTCGCACACTTAGAATGTTACTTTGTTGATTTAAAATACTTTTTATTGCTATTATAGTTATTATTGCATATTCAGACTTGGGATTTAACTTAGATGAATGATAGAATCATGTGAAAAGATTTTTATATGGAAGACCTGCTTTCCATAATCTGGCAGTGTATACATGTAACCACAATCCTGAAATTGTGTGAATTGTATCCCATTGTATCTATAAGATACCAGTTTGAGGAAAAATAGAACTAGTTCACCTACAACCTTTTTATGTAAAAATGCAGCTTTCATAAAGCAATAATTTTACTTTGTTGATTTAAAATACTTTTTGTTGCTATTATAGTTAATATTGCATATTCAGACTTGAGATTTAACTTAGATGAATTATAGAACCATGTGAAAAGATTTTTATATGGAAGACCTGCTTTCCATGATCTGGCAGTGTATACATGTAACCACAATCCTGAAATTGTGTGAATTGTATCCCATTGTATCTATAAGATATCAGTTTGAGGAAAAATGGAACTAGTTCACATACAACCTTTTTATGTGTAAATGCAGCTTTCATAAAGCAATATTCACCTTGGGCACAATAAAAGGCTAGCATGTTAACGAAAGAATATAGAGGAATTTCCCTTAAATAATTTTATATTACGTATGTTAACAATAATATTATATGTTCAATTTTTTTGTGCTAAATAATGTTTGAGTGATTCTCTCATATAAAATTTGAAATTGGGCAATTCAGGAAAAGCTGTGCCACAGTTTATATGTGCATGTGTGGAAGGTTTACAAGTATTCCAATTAATTAAAAATGAAATATTTGAAAAAATTGTAACCTTTGTTCCAGGGTATATTTTCTGACAGTTACTTCTGCAGGTAGAGGGCTGCATCATCTAAATCTAAACTAGTGTTTACAAAGGACAGTGATGGCGAACCTTTTAGAGACTCAGTGCCCCAAAACTGGCCCCGCCTCCGCTCCACCCCCTGCCCCACCTCCACTCTGCCCCCCATTCCCTGCCTCGCCTGCCCACAGGACCACTTACCGCCTCCACGGCCCACCGCAGATCACCCAGGCAGCCCAGCAGTGCTATGGTGGCCACACCCTCTGCCCGCGCCCTGCAGCATCAACTGCGTGATGGAGTGTGAAGCAGAGTCTTGTCTATGCTGCCTGGCTGCCATGTCCTTGGCTGCACTGCTCTGTGTGGGCCACGCTTGAGGACAACTCTCTTTCAGGGAGGCTGCTGGAAAGGAGGGGTTCACAGGGGGAGGCAAGGCTGGGCAACAGCACATGTGCCCACAGAGAGGGCTCCAAGTGCCGCCTCTGGCGCCATGCCATAGGATCGCCACCAGTGACATAGGAGATAATATGTACTTGAGTTCAGCTCAGAGATCTGCTTGAATCTCAAGTAGTGAAGATGTGAAACAGTAATACCAAAAAGCTGAGCATATTCAGAGTACATTTTACTCACATTGAGGAACCATCTTTCCTCACATACTTGATTTGGCTACATATATTTTCCTGGGCAGGTAAAATTTGTAATAGCTTTGTATTGTGTAAAAAATAAGCTATTTCATAGAAACAGTATTTTTGTGCTTTTTTGTTGCTATTTTTTAATGTGGCATATTATGTCACATAATTATATTTTTATTTAGAAAAGCTTTTTTTGTCTGTCTTTTTTATTTGCTAAAAAGCTACCCCAAAGACCTGAATTTCAAAACCATTCTTAACATCATTGCTATCCCAACAATTAGGATTTAATTCATTCCAATGAAATGGAATGGTTTCAGAGTAAGGGACTAACTCCTTATATACATGGAACTGTACATTTCCTCCATGTATGATCACTCTGAGGTATATAGAATTATGCTTTATTAAATATCTTCCCTGAAAATGTTCCTGAAGAATCTACTGCCCTCCTATTGTAATATCTGTTTAGCTTTAGATCAAGTCCTTTTAAAATTCTTTCAGACTCTTTATTTTTGTGGAATTTAAAAAAAAATCTGTCTTTAAACTGCTGTTTTAATTTATTATTTTATTATGGTTTGTTATTTATAGTTTTGTGTAAAGATGCCAAGTAAGTTTTGAAATAAACGAAGGAAGCATGTAAAGGAATGCTCTTAATTTAACTGGTTTGTTTTTTTTCTGCTTTTCCAACATTGTGCGTTGTTTTTCATGAAGTTGATCAAATTGTCTGTCTCTTGATTCCGCAGATGAAAAGCACCAGAATAGAACTACTAGAAGAAGAACTGAGATTGGCCAAAGATGCCAATTCTGATAGCAACAATAAGCACAAGTTCCTGGAGCAAAACCTGCAGAAGTATCAGGTGGAATGTTCCCAGCTGAAAGCTAAATTCATAAGTTTGGAAGAAATGAAGAGGCAAGTTGAGATGGACGGCAGCACCTCCAAGCAAAACCTAGACAAATGCTATGCGCAAATAAAAGACCTGAATGATAGGATCACGAGGCTGACATACGAGATTGAAGATGAGAAGAGGAAAAGGAAGCTGTTGGAAGACAGATATGACCAGCAGAAGACAGATTTTGATCAGTTGCAGAAGACCAGGCAGAATGAAAAAGAAACCCTTGGTTGGCAAAAGATAGAATCAGAGAAAATCATCAAAGAGAAGGAGTATGAGCTAGAAAGGTTAAGGGTTCTTCTCCAGGACGAAGGGACACGGAAGAGGGAATGTGAGAATGAGCTGGCTAAGGTAAGAAACCAGTTTAATGAGGAGATGAGTAATATAAAGAACAAGTATGAAACAGAGATTAATATTAAGAAGACCACCATTCATCAGATAGCTGCACAAAAAGAAGACGACGCCAAGAACCTCCGGACTCAGATCGATCGATTACAGAGAGAGAATCGAGACCTGAAGGATGAGATCATCAGGCTCAATGAAGCCATACTGGACACAACGGAGCAGCGAAGAAGGGCAGAAGAGAATATCCTTCAGCAGAAGGCTTGTGGCTCGGAGGTGATGCAGCAGAAACAGCAGATAGAGTTGGAATTGAAACAGATCATCCAGCTGCGTAATGACGACAGCTCAAGATACAAGCAAGCCCTGGAAGATGCAACCTCGACCATCCATGAAAAAGTCAAAGAGATTGAAAGGGTAAAGATTCAACTGAAAGAAGAGGCTAAAAGCCGATGGGAACTTGAAAATGAGTTGGCTAAGGTAAGGAACAGTTATGATGAGGAAATTATTAGTTTAAAGAACAAGTATGAAACCGAGATTAATATCACAAAGACCACGATAAATCAGGTGACTGTGAAAAAAGAAGAGGAAGCCAGTAATTACAGAGCCCAGCTGGACAATGCTATAAGAGAAAATAGGAGCTTGTGTGAGGAACTTAGGAGACTGAAGAACACACTAAGTCAGACAACAGAAAACCTTAGAAAAGTAGAAGAAAGTGCTCACCAGCAGAAATCAATTGGCTCAGAGATCTCACAAAAGAAACAACAGCTCGAAAAAGAGTTAAAACAGACTGTTCAGAAATTCACGGAGGAGATTGCACACTACAAACAGTCCCTTGATGAAGCAGGAAGAACAATTAAGGAGAAAAATAAAGAGATTGAAAAAAACAGAAAATTGTTAGATGCAGAAATAAGCCAAAGGAAATCGATGGAGGAAGAGAATATTCGCTTGCAAAGGATCCAATATGACCTGGAGAAAGCTAATATCAATGCAACAGAAACCATTAGCAGATTAAAAGTTCAAGAGCAGGAATTGGGACGCCTAAAAAGTGAATATGAAAGGCTTGCACAAGACAAGAAAGGGAAAGATCAAGAGAGCACAAGGCTCCAGAGCACAATAAAAGAACTGCAACATCAAAAACACATACTGGAAGAGGAACTTAATAGGCAGTCTAGAATTGTAGCTGATGAAACTTCCAAAAGGAAAAATGCGGAAGAAGAATTAGAAGCTATGAGGAGAACTTTGAGAGATCAAGCTATTAAAATCACTAATCTCACTCAGCAAATAGAGGAGATCTCTATTGTAAAGAAACGGAGTGAAGATGACTTGAGGCACCAAAGGGAGGTGCTAGATAACCACATGAGAGATAAACAGCGCTACATGGAGGAGATAAGAAAATACACTTCTGAAGTGGAAAGCTTGCGTCGCCAGATGGTTCAAGAGCAGGAGAATTTAAAACAGGCCCATATTCGCAATGAGCACTTGCAGAAGGCTATTGAAGATAAGAGCAAAAGCCTCAATGAGTGCAAGATAGAAATTGAAAGACTTCAGTGTCTTACTGAGAATCTGACAAAAGAACACTTGATGCTAGAGGAAGAGTTGCGAAATTTAAGGTTGGAGTATGATGATCTAAGAAGGGGCAGAAGTGAAGTTGATGAGGAAAAAAATGCCACAATTCTTGACCTAAAGAATCAACTACAAACAAGCAACAAGCATGCCCTGGAACTTCAGGGTGTGATAAATGGTTTACAGAAAGAAAGGGAAAATTTGAGACAGGAAATTGAAAAATTCCAAAAGCAGTCTCTGGAGGTATTCACAAATATTTGATCACACCTTTATTCACCTTCAGATTCTATAATTTAACACCCAATGCCTTTTCAATCAGTGAACACTAAATGTGTGCGCATCTTAATTTTGATCAGTCTCTCCTTCCCCTGCTCTTTTAATTTGGTTTAGGATCAGATTAAGGTCATTTCTGGGAATAAGTTCAAATGAGATATAAAACATAATTAGATGGCAGTGAATTCCTCAATTTAAAGGAAATCCTTCCTTTCCCCTATTTTGATATTCTGAAGGAAAGATGGAGCATCTGCCATACTTCAGTTAATCCACTTGGTCCTATTTCCCAGTCTACTGACTTTGTAGACTATGTCCACATTTATACTGATTTTGTTGTTCTGTTTTTTTAAAAAAATAAACAAACAAACGAAGTTGGACTTTGATATAAAATATCCTAAAAGTTCCTCTGTTGAACATACTATACATTTAAAGTTGTTGCAACAGAGTGTATCCATATAGTAGTTCATTTGCTTTGCCATTTCATTCCCCTAATGCAAATTTTATCTCCATAGATTCTTCACTCTTACTTTCTCTTAATTGCTTGGCATGATGAAATACACAATATATAACTCATGCAGTTACATATTGAAGTGTGACCTGAACTGCTTTGCTTTCCTGTTCTTTACAAGAGCAAATGTGTGTGTATGCTCATGTAATCATACATAAAATACATGCATATGCATGTGCTCATTTTAATAAGCTAACATTGCTTATTATTTCTCGTATGTGTTGTCCTGCTAATGTATATAAGCCTGTGTTTAAAAACATACATACATGTTTATGAACATGAATGTATATTAATATTACTTACTTACTATACGTATTGTCTATTTTAAATAGGCAGGATAGAATCCAGTATAGACATATACATATCTAAATGTACCTCATGTTGCAGTGCGGTCTATAGCCTTTTCCAATTAGGTCTTAATTTTGAAATCAGATCATACACCCCAATTACTTTTTTCTACTATCTTTCTTTGGTTTCTGAAACATTGCTGCAACACTATAATTTATGCCCATACACCGATTATCAGGAACAATCCTCTATGTATTGCCAACATGCAAGTTTCATTTGTTTAAAGAAATTTTGAAAAGGATGGAAAAAGCTCATAAATAATATTTGAACTATGATATTTAACTAACAAAGCAATGGAAGAAACCCACATTTACAAAGTGTATCCATTATATACATTCTTGAAGTCATTCATTTACATTAATGTAGGTAAATGATGAAGATTTCACTAAATATATTTTGTGAGTAAACTTATTAGAATAAGTAAACTTGCTAAATAGACCTGAGTCATATTCATAAAATGACCTTTGTCTGAAATTGGTAGGAATATTCTTGTATTAACAGTTCTGCATTAAGAAAATTCAGTTGACTATTTATTCTCTTGAAATATTTTATTAAAATGCATCGAAGAATTTTCTTATCTCTTTCAGTGAATCCAATTTTATCAAAGAAAAAAAGTAACCCAGTCACTGCCAAACCACTTAATCACGACATTGCAATTTATATTTTACACTGTAAGAGGTTAAAAAGGAAGCACTAAATGCCAAGAGAATTGTCTGTATTCCAAATTAAGACTTTTAATTCCTACTAATTTTAAAAAGAGATTGACAATTCTCTCCTAAAGATGTTTATTCAGAACAATACTACTGATTGCACTAAGGCTTTTTCTTAAAATAATAGTAGGAAAGTTCAGCTGCAAACTTAAGTGCTGTTACTTGTTCGTAAGTCTCATTAACTTAAAGATACAAACTTCTGCACAAGTTTGTACAGAAATGAGATTTAATGTGCTTATTTATAACAAGACTGTACCCCGTCCATTTTATTTGAAAAATATGAAACATTTCTATCAATAACTCAATCCGTAGTAAAACAGACCTAAAATTGTGTAAAATACAGTGTTACATTACTCAGGATGCACTAATCCACTACTCTTAAGTTAGTGGTTGAACTATAGAGAATAAATAATAAATACTGGATGTTAGCACAGTCATTAATTTTGTTCCTATTTCTTTTTTCTTTTTAAAGACATCCCACAGGATTCAAGAATCCAAAAACCAGTGTAATCATATCATGCAAGAACGAGAAACCCTGCTAATAAAAGTAAAAACCCTGGAACAAGACAAGGCAAGATTGCTCAGATTAGAAGAAGATCTGAACCGTACTAAAGGCATGTTGGAATCCGAGTCTCGCTTGAAAGTACGGCTGGAAAATGAGAAGCAGCAGATACTGAATGACTTAAACCAGTGGAAAAGCCAATATTCCCGGAAGGAAGAGACAATCAGGAAAATTGAATCTGAACGAGACAAGAGTGAGAGGGAGAAAAGTGCCTCATTGATAGAAATTGAAAGACTGCAGGCAGAGATCAAAAGGGTTGAAGAAAGGTATCGGTGCCGTTTAGAAGAGACAAGCAGGAAGAGCCAGGCAGAGATGGAGACAGAGCGATTGAGATCGCAGAGGGAAATTGAGAAATTAAAGCAGCGACCAAAAGGGGCGCCCAAGGGCACCCAGACAGAAGAAGACTTGATGATTGATCCTTCTAAATTGCTTTTCAATGGTTTGCGGAAAAAAATCACAGCAGTACAGCTATATGAGTGTCAGCTGATAGACAAATGCACACTGGATAAGCTGTTGAGAGGACAGAAGTCAGTGGAGGAAGTTGCTGCTGACCTTGAACCTTACCTTAGAGGAGCTGGGGCTATAGCAGGTGCTTCTCTTAACACCAAAACGAAGTTTTCTCTGGTGGAGGCCAAACGCAAACAACTTCTTACTCCAGAGAATACAGTCCTGCTTTTGGAAGCCCAGGCAGCCACTGGAGGGGTAATTGATCCCCATCGGAATGAATTATTGAGTGTGGACAGTGCTGTTGCTAGAGACCTGATTGAGTTTGATGACAGAGAACAAATCTACATGGCTGAGAAAGCTGTCACTGGGTTTAAAGATCCCTTCTCGGGAAAAACTATGCCTGTTGCAGAAGCCATGAAGAAAAATTTAGTTGACAGAGAGATTGGGTTGCGTCTACTTGAAGCCCAGCTAGCTTCAGGAGGAATTGTTGACCCTATCAATAGTATCTTCTTGCCAAAGGACATTGCTTTATCCCGTGGGCTAATTGACCGAGATTTGTATAGAGCTTTGAATAATCCATCAAAGCCCTTAATTATAAGTAAGACAGCCATAAGTTACATGAAGCTCCGAGAAAAATGTAGAATTGAACCACACACAGGTTTACTTCTCCTTCCTGTGCAGAAGAGAAGTACATCTTTCCAAGGAATCAGAAAGCTGATCAGTGTTTCTGAATTGGTTGAGTCTGGCATAATTCGGGAGTCAACAGCAAACGAACTGGAAACTGGAGCAATCACTGTTGAAGAAGTCACTGATCGAATCAAAGATTTCCTGCAGGGTTCCAGTTGCATAGCTGGTATTTATAATGAGGCTACTGGAGAAAAGCTTGGTGTTTATCAGGCCATGAAAATAGGCTTGGTGAGACCAGGGACAGCTCTTGAGCTTTTGGAAGCTCAGGCAGCTACTGGATTCATTGTGGACCCCGTAAATAATTTAAGGCTTCCTGTGGAAGAAGGTTACAAGAGAGGCCTTGTTGGAATAGAATTTAAGGAGAAACTTTTGTCTGCCGAAAGAGCAGTCACTGGGTACAGAGATCCAGAAACAGGAAATATCATTTCCTTGTTCCAAGCAATGAACAAGGAACTCATTGAGAAAGGCCACGGTATTCGTTTGCTGGAGGCCCAGATTGCCACCGGTGGAATCATTGATCCTAAAGAAAGCCATCGTTTGCCAGTGCACACAGCATATCAACGGGGCTACTTTAATGAAGAACTGAATGATATTCTGTCTGATCCTAACGATGATACCAAGGGATTTTTTGATCCCAATACAGAAGAAAATTTGACCTACCTGCAGCTGAAAGGAAGATGTAAAATAGATGAATTAACTGGGCTCTGTCTATTACCACTGAGAGAGAAGAAGAAGGTGGTGCAGACTTCACAGAAAAATACACTTCGGAAACGCAGGGTTGTCATTGTAGATCCTGACACAAACAAAGAAATGTCAGTCCAGGAGGCCTATAATAAAGGCCTCATAGATTATAGCACTTACATGGAGCTGTCAGATCAGGAATGCGAATGGGAAGAAATAACTACTACCGGATCAGATGGGAGCACAAGAGTTGTGCTTGTAGATAGGAAAACAGGCCACCAATATGACATCGAAGATGCCCTTGATAAAGGTCTTGTTGATAGAAAATTTTTTGATCAGTACCGTTCTGGATCTTTAAGCCTCACACAATTTGCAGACATGATTGCTAGTAGAAATGGAGGTGATGAAGTGTTCAGACAAGAATCCGTTATTCGGTCTCCTACTGTAGTGAGTGTCAAGAGTTCTTCCGTCTTGCTAAAAAGCAGTTCTGGCTCCTTTTCTGATTCTCCAGAAGAAACCACTCCCATTGCAGCCATATTTGACACGGAAAATTTGGAAAAGATCTCAATCTCAGAAGCTGTACAACGGGGAATTCTTGATACCATCACTGCCCAACGTTTGCTTGAAGCCCAGACTTGTACGGGAGGTATCATATGCCCTACCACAGGCCAGCGTCTTTCCCTCCAGGATGCAGTTGCCCAGGGCATCATAGACCATGAGATGGCTACGCGGCTGAAGCCAGCTCAGAAAGCCTTCCTTGGCTTTGAAGGTATTAAGGGGCGAAAGAGAATGTCAGCAGCAGAGGCAGTGAAGGAGAAGTGGTTGCCTTACGAGGCTGGTCAACGCTTCCTTGAATTCCAGTTTATCACAGGAGGCCTCATTGACCCTGAAGTACATGGGAGAATAAGTACAGAAGAAGCTATTAGGAAAGGATTGATTGATGGGCGGACTTCCCAAAGGTTGCAAGACATAAGCAACTATGCAAAGATTTTGACCTGCCCCAAAACGAAGCTGAAGATCTCCTACAGAGAGGCAATGAATCGCTCGATGGTAGAAGACCAAACTGGGCTCAGATTACTTGAAGCATCTTCTGTTTCATCCAAAGGCATATCCAGTCCATATAATGTTTCTTCAGCACCGGGGTCGCGTTCAGGGTCACGCTCAGGATCACGCTCAGGATCACGCAGCGGATCAAGGAGAGGAAGTTTTGATGCTGGCACAAGTTCTTCATATTCTTATTCTTACACAGCTGTCAGCAGCAGCAGCAGTCTTGGGCGCTAGACATTAATCAGTGCATCTAACTTCTGTTCTATATGTCTGCTTGTTTAAACAAAAGAAAACAAACAAAAAGATGAAACATACATACATACATGGGCTGGCGGTAATCCTGGTACAGTAGTTGCTTGGGTGAAATAGCTAAGCTACAGCATAGAAATGTAAACCCAAATACAAGTTGCAAAAAAATGCTTTCTGGGAGGGAGGGAACTCTACATTTTTCCTTTTTTTAAAAAAAAAATGTCTAATTTGGCTCATCAGTGTGGTTTATAAACTGTAAGAAAGCAGCACCTGCCTCTGAAAACAGATGTTGCCTTTGTTTTTTTATTGTTATTCTGTTACTCATGCACCTCTGCCGAATATTTTTTAAAGCCACTTTTTCCTTTCTTGCAGTAAATGTTTCACTGTGTAAAGGTAACAGCCTCCAACTGATGTTATATACTATTAGATTGAGCTACTTATTCAGTCATTTCAGGTTTATTTGGAGTTGACGGTGCTTCTCTGTTTCTGTGGCTTGTTTTCCATGTAACACCATAGAGGCCTGACTACATGAACTTACTTATTATTCTTGCAATAAAAGTGTAACCATTTTTAACTCATTTGTATGGACATGTTTACTTTTGGTATGGGTCATTTGGTATTTGGCTGTGCTGCACAGTAAATATTTTGTGTTGGAGGTTTCTTTGGTCCTGGACTGGAAACTTATGATTAAGGTTAATAGAGACTTAAATACATTTGTTTGGGGGAAGAGTTATACATCATCTGTTCCACTGAGCACAGTGGGAACTACCCCTGATGTCCTATGTGCAGTTCACCATTAGTGAGCCAGCAGACAGATACGCAAACTGCCCTGATAACTAACTGAGTCTTACGGAAAAGTACTCTCCTTATAGTTGCAATGAAGAACAACTTAAAGAAAGTGACCTAAGGCTTTCCTTGGCTTGATTTCTCTTCCCTCCAGGTGTGATGGCATTTGCTCTTCTTAACACATGAGACAAAGCTGTGGTATAGGCAAGTCCTTTGAAGTGGCTGGGTAGGTGGAATCTGTCAAAATTCCCCAACAGCTCACAAAGTAACCTGGCTGGTAGGTCACAGATGCAGAGGGTCAAAGCAAGAATGAGCAACTCATTATTTATTTAGTTTGGAAAATTTATTTAGCACATAATCTACAAGGAAATGTCAGTGCTATCAGCAAACATTTGTGACTAACAGGACCTGGCAGTAACCCATTCCAGATAGTGCATAGCTGGTAGAAATGTACCACTTGCTCATCTCTACCAAAATAATAACTCTGAGAAATCCCTTGCCAGCAGAATAATGACCAGCTTGGCAACATCAACTTGCCAGAATCTGGCTGACTTCCTTGGCTTAAACTGACCTGTATACCATCCCTGTTTGTATAAGGAGCCCAGAAAACAAGAGTTTAGACCAGACATTATGTGGGCAGAGTCTTCTGCAGAAGCCATGTTTCTGTTTTCTCCTACTGTCCAAGCAGCAATGGCCATGGATGAGGGGTGCTGAAGGACCAGAAGGCAGGGGACCTGCAGCTATATAGTGGGCAAAAGGAGTGTTGGCATCCCAGCAACATTAGTTATACTGTTGGTGAAATGTATAAATCAACTAGGGGGAAAAGAGGAGGATGGGTTCCTATTTTCAACGTTTTTTGAATGTGCAATAATAGCACTAGCAATTAGACTTATATACCGCTTCACAGTGCTTTACAGCCCTCTCTAAGTGGCTTACAGAGTCAGCATATTTTCCCCAACAATCTGGGTCCCCATTTTACCAACCTCAGAAGGATGGAAAGCTGAGTCAGCCTTGAGCTGGTGAGAATCGAACTGTACTACTGTATTCTAACCACTGCACCACCACGGTTCTTCATTATACATCTAGTGAAGATGTATAAAATACTAAAAAAAACCATGCAGTATAATAAAAGTGAGGTAGCTCTATAATGAGTTCTCTAAATCCCATTTTGATGTTTATACACTCCTAAACTACATATTAATGGTGCCTGAGAACAAACCCAACTCAACTATAAGAAAACACGATTACATCAATAGCCTCAAACATCTCTGAGCCCAATGTCTGAAGGAACATAGAGGTTTCAAATACTTTCAGTGTGGGGTGATGAGAATTATAAGGGTATAGCATTCCAGAGAATATGTTTCATCTTAGACTAAAGATGTTTCTTAAGTTCTACCAAATGGTGCTCTTTAATAGCACGCACATCCTTATGGGAATGGGCAGAGAAAATTTGAGAGAAGCAATCTCACAAATAATTTGCCCTTGCCACGAAGTAGCACGGACTACTTCAGAGATAGTAGCTAGTACCTTGAGGTGCACCTGGAAGTCTTTTGGAAGACAGTACAGCTTACGGAGCAGTGGTATGACATGGGTGTATTGAAGTGCACACATAACTGCTTGTGTGCTGCCACATTCTGGATCAATTGCATCATTTGGATAATCTTCAGGGGCAGACTCCTGTAGAGCACATAGCATTAATCCACTGGGAGGGTGATCAAAGCATAAGTCAAGATGCCTGGTTCAGGAAAGAACAATTGGCATGCAAGATGGATTAGTGAAAAGGCCATGGTCATGGCTGTCAACTGTTCTTCAAAAGGAGATGAGAGTTCAGAAGATTCCTACATTGTGCACTGATTCTGTCTGGGACAATACTATCCAATTGAAAGCGAAAGAAAAATCATGATCTGCGAGCCCCTAAAACCCAAAGCCACCCAGTCTTGCTAAGGTTGGACTTCTCCAACCAGACTGCCATAGCGTTCAGGCTGTAGGAAAGAATCCCATCAGCATCACGTGGTTAGCCTGGGATAGAGAAGTATATGTTTACCATGCTTTAAGCATGGAGTGCATTTCTTTATTCATTTTGCAGTATAAATAAAGCGGTAGGGAGGGATTGGTACCATGAGGTGATGGGAACTAATTTTGAAGAATGTACTAAACCACTTAGGAATATCTGAACATTTTAATTCTTAAGCACTTTTCAGAAACATTGATTCATACCTTAAAATGTCCAAGTTTTCTCAAATTGTTATGGATATTTATTTTAAATTCTCCCAATCTCAGCTTTATGAGTAACTGCATTTATATCAGCTGATAGAATTTTTTAGTTCTGTATTATCTGCTCTGTTTGTCACTGAAGTTCAATACAACAGGCCATCCCTAAAAAAGAATTAACCTTTTATGAGTAGGCATCATAAAAACATTTTGGGGCTTGTGGTCAGTAACTGATCTTTGGTTATGCAAATCAGCCCTGTTTAGCACTTGGATGAGGAATAATTGAAGAATTTCCTGTTGGCTAGACCAGGAGGGGAAAAAAAGTCAGCGACAAACTAATTCAACATGGATAAGGAGGAATTAAGTTCAACTTGAGAGAACACTATATTGAAAGCAGAAAAGAAAAACTTGGCTTTTACTTTACCATCCTGAATATTTTAACCAGAGCAATCACCCTTTTTTCAGATGAATACCCATTTGGTATATAAAAAAAATGGTTGCATTAGAAACTCCTACAAAGCCAGCAGCTTCAGAGGCCAAAAGCCATGACCATCTGCTTTACATTGTCCAGGGACACTTGCAGGATATTATTGTATCATGAACATCTGATATATCTACAGGAACTAAGAGGGCCTGGTGATCATCTCTGGAATTATAGTTAGCTAGATCAATCTAAAGCAGGGGTGTCAAACTGCCGGCCCATGGGCCGGACACATCATCCAGAAACCGTCCCCACCCCATTGCCGACAATAACAAAACCATCCCGATACTTTGCGTGATGTCATGTGACATTGCGAGTTTGACATGTCTGATCTAAAGGATAAGTCAGGATTTTTAGTAGAAGTAATTTTTTCTGAGTTTGATCATTTGGAAAATTTAGAAAAAGAGGCCGGACAATTCAATTCTTACTTTTAGATTTGGAGGTTGAAATATTCCCACCTTGAAATGTCATCTTGACTTTATTGGATGTGTCCCATCATCGGAATGGACCATTCCAACATTGACAGAAGTAACATGGCCTCAAAATAGAGTTTGGCTTATTTTATGTTTAGGCCACCTCTGGTAAAGTCGGGTACTTGTTTTCAGACACTTGTTTTAAGGTTGGGGCACTTTTGCACATACGTTTTCCCTTTTCCAGTGAAATTTCTGTATCAACCAAATACAAATATGCAATTAAAAACATTGCCAGGATTATGCATAGGAAAATGAAAACATCTAAAAACTCTGGTTCTTAGATTTGATGTCACTAGATGAACTTAGGTGAGCCACTGCATAACAGGACTGTCAATTTGTCATATTTGTCTGTCTTAAAGTCTTGTAATAATAATAACAACAACAACAATAATAAAAAAGTTGGAAGGAACCTTGGAGGTCATCTAGTCCAACCCCCTGCTCAGGCAGATAAATGGCTGTCATGAGAAAGAATGAAGCATGGCACTCCTGCCCAAACAATCTATCGATGTATATTTGGTTTGCAATTCTTCAGAAATTCTTAGAAATTCCAAGTCTCAGGTAGCATTAATCTATTTAAGCTGTTTATTCACCAATAACTTTGGTGTTTTAGAAATGAGGAAGATAAAAGATGGGACTCCATTTCTCTGAGATACTACAGTTCTGTCCAAAGCTACACATATAATTTGTTCGTGTATTATGTAAAATAGCAAAACCAAACTCAGCTTTAACTGTCTGAGTGACATTTTGTCTCAGTGAAACCTTCTCTGAAGAGGTGTATCCGAGATACATATGCTTGAGGAATTTGGAATGTGACCCCATTTGTTTGAGGTCAATTTAATTAAATCTGGCTTAATCTTCCCACAATTCTTGTTTATTACCAGAAGAATCTGCTGCTAGAAATATATATTTTATCCATCATGAAAGACTAAGCCAGGTCTGTTATTCTTCTTCTGTGTCATAACATAAATATAGATGTTTTGAAGAATTATTATGGAGTTGGGTGGCCATACCAAATAATAAGGTGACCAACTTTTTTACAATGAAAAGGAGGACACAAATAAATTGAAGAAAAAATATCGTAAATAAAAGAAACATTTTATTCATTGCAACAATAATACAGAATACACTATAATATGATACATGCATAATAAAAAACATTTGTAACAATAACATTTTATATTGTAATTATGCTTACATGCCGTGCCCCTGCCTGCAGCTGCCCTGCCAGCACTGCTGCCCCGCCGTGTAGAGCAGGCCCCGTGGCTCCCATAGCACGGGGGCAGCTGGCCACCGCCGCCCCTCACACCCCCGCCCGCAGCAGCCCCGCCACCCCTGCCTCTTGTACCTGCAGCCATTATTGCCCTAGCAGGGCCAAAGATCAAGAGAAAGTTACCATGGCATTGCCACTCCAGTCTCCTCCAGGTATCTTCGGGACTAACTAGGAGATGGTGAAGTTGGGTAGCAGGGAGGGGTGCAAAGTTCCTGCCAATTCGCCTTCGCTGCAGACAACTTACATGTGCAAAGTTTGCCGGCTGGGTGTTTTGGCACACTCAGCAGCAATTCCTATTGGCTTTCAAAAGCCAATAGGGGGAGTAGCATAGCTCATGCAAAAGTTGAAAAAAAACCATCAAAAAAAGTTGCTGGATTGCCGTTCTGAGCGTTCTATGAGAGAAAAAAAAGCCCTGCAGATTAGTCTTCAAATATCGAAAAGGAGGACATGCAGGAGGACACTTTTTGAGGGAGGACAGAACTCACAAAAGGAGGACTGTCCTCCCTAAAGGAGGACGGTTGGTCACCTTACAAATAAAAAAAAAAGATTAAAGAAAAAAAATGACTCTTTCCTCCCCTGTCCAAGTCTGTGCTTTCGTAATACTGCTTAATTGCCAGTTTTATTCTGAAGCACAAGAACAATTATTCTGGAACTATTTGAATTTAACATAAGAGTTAAAATTTTAGAAATTTATCTCAAATATTCTTGTATCCATCACGGCTGCATTGTAAGATTTCTGTCCCTTTCCTTCAGGTTACAAATCAGACAAAACAAACATGAAAGCTATGCGCTGAAATAGGTAATTTCTGTGTTCTCACAAACAATATATCAGTACTCTGAAGTTGTTTTTATTTAAAAAAACACAAGCATCTTGGGAATCTTGTCTTATGGTGTATAACAGACATAGTGTCATATAATTGCAATTTAGATGTGTCAGAGATTAAATCTTGCACGATAGAAGTAAAATGTACTTCAAGTCAGTTGCCTGAAGTTTAATATTTCTGCTTTCTAATATTGGTATGACAGATTCTTAGGAAATACTAAGTTATTTTATATTCTTCAAATGAAATTTGATAATGGTATAAATTCAAAAGCCAACACACACACACACACACACACACACACACACACACACACTTCAATACATACATATATATCAGGGGTTCTCAACCTTGGCAACTTTAAGACTTGTGGACTTCAACTCCCAGAATTCCTCAGCCAGCTTTGCTGATATATATATTTATAAAGTTCAATTGGCAGTTGGACAGGTATTAATAATATCAGTCTATATGCAGCTTCTTTATTAGTTTGAATCATACCATGATACATTTTACAGACTTTTTGATCTGGAATTCTTGAATCTAGAATAAGGTGGCTATATTTTCTTGGAAAAAATAAACCAGAAAAATGGGCAAATCTGAAAGAGGTTTATAAGGATAAAAAATTAAATTATGTTTCTAATTTTTCTTTACAAAGGAAAATTCAAGAGCAAAATAAAAAAAACTTTACAAAAATGCATATTCTAATAAAAATATCTAAAATCATGCAAAGTCATGCAGGTGAGATGGCCTATATAGAAATGCGATAAATAAAATCAGTATATGTAAAAAAAATTTGGGGGGAAAGGACAATTCAATTTCCATATGGTTCATATGAATGTGAAAGAGTGGTGCCATTTGTACAGTAAAAGTTAAATGACCAAAATAAAGGACAACAGTGAGATTTTGAAAAAAATAAATCTAAAACACAGTTTTCTGAAATAAAGGGCTACCCTTTATAATAAAGGATGTATGGTCACTGTAATCTATGATGGCTATGCAACTGAGAAAACTGAACTGGTAATCTCTGAGGATCATGGTAAATTTATTTCACTGCACACAAACGGAAAAGGCAGTGCAGAAATTGCAAATATACAGCAAAAAAATAATCTAAACTCCACAATCAGCCAATGCACCTTTATTATGTGTTTAAAACATAATAAAGCATATATTGAAAGAAGGTTGACTTGAATTTGGTTTTAGCAATTAAGGAGTGACTTTCCTTGATTTCTGAAATTTGCAGATTTTGTTACCCCAAGTCTGACAATTCCTAATATGTATGAACCAGGCATATATTGCCTCCTGCAGGCCGATGCAATTGCTAACACCACACAAGATGTATTTTACACTGTAAAAATTGAGTTTTACGGAAGTCATGTACAATCTTATCTCTGGGGATATATAGCACAATGTAAATACCTGCATCCCTCTTTCTCTCCATGAACATTTAAAGCAAGGTAAGTGGTATTTACCATTTGTATAGATTCCCAATGCTGCAATATCTGCTGGAGCCACATAGTTGAGGGTTTTTTCCTTTGGAATAGCCCTACTCCTTGATACCTGGCTCATTATGTGTTGTTATGTGCTGAATTTTTAAAACATTTCATGTAAAGATGTTTCTATATTTACTTTCTCTCCACTTCCCCCCCTTTTAAAAAAAGTGTTGCTGATTATGCAAAATCGATTATTTTAAGAATTATCACTGTAAATACATTTTGTGAACACTTAAGCATTGCCATTGATTATAATAAATATTTCTTCTAGCATCTCACCACGTATTCCTCCTTTTCTTTTTCTGATGTATTATCATTGGATAGTCTTGTTGATTGTTTGTTTTACTTCAGAAAAGCTTTAAAAGTATTTGATGAGACTGCAGATGCTGCTGCTGCTATTGGACTATGCAGGATGCATTTAAATAGTCCTCAGCTTATTTTGTACGGATAAGAAAAACGAAACCAAGCCAGGGGTTAGATGCAGGTGGCTGGTTTAAACTAACTCTTTGACCTACAAGTCCAAAAGATTTCAAGAAACAAATCTATACTTTGAGGAGCCAACTCTTTCACCCGCATTTATGCAAATTAATTATTAGTCATACCAAGTTTTAGAAAGATATAGAAAGCAAACACCGAAACTAGAAGTAAAGTTTATCGCAATAGCTACAGACAGTTGCAATTCTCTTGGCATACTGAAGGGGGAGTCCACATTCCGCGGGAGAGCTCGCCGGCTGCTTCCGTCAACAAGAGCGCATTCAGCTTGGCGCAGGCGCAATAGCAATTGAATTATCTTCTGGAGTTCTGTTGATGAATTTCCAAAACTGGGTACCAGAAAATTTCAGATAGGCGCAGCAGAGGGCATTGCCTCGTCGGAACTAAGAGCTCCCGAATATCTTTTGTAAATCAGCGCCAGCATCATTACTCTGCTGGCGTTTTTTTCTACTTTGAAAAGAGCTCCTTGCATTTCTGTTTGCTCCGGTGGTATGGGTAGAGATGGTCTTGTATTGCCGAGTGTACGTGCAAACTGAGCCACGTGGCATTTTTTCGTTTTACTGCAACATTTCAGGGGAAAAAACGTGTCAGTGCAATTGCTGGCTTTGGACAGATTGAATAAGGACGTATGTTTTTTGCAGCTTCACAGTGACATCGTCAAGCCAAACGTTCATGCTTGCAAAAAGGAAGGAAAGAGACTTGCAGAAATCCGACTGCCTCGGGCACTTTCAGAGTCACACCACTCTGTGGGGAGTTGTCTAATTGCCTAAGTCAGTTGCTAAAGAAGCTAGAAAAAGCTCCAGCCATTCACTTTGTGCTTCTATAAAACACAAAAGAACTTTTTATGCTAGAAAAAGTTGAAAGCTTTACCTTCTGGGACAAACAGTTAAAACATTAAAAAGCTTCAAACTTCAAACCAGCCCATCATATTTAAACCCAGAGCAAACCCAGAATTATAAACTGAAGCAACAAATCAAATATGCAGTTATAGAATGAAGGCTATCTAGCCTGCCAATAATCCCTGTGGAAAATACTTTGGACTACTAGTTGATTACAGTATGAGTCAGTAATATTACGTGCTTTCAGAAAAGTCAGATACAATTTTAGGCTACTTTTTTGAAGCATAGTGTCTAAATACCCAGAGATAATGTTTCAATTTTATTTACTGTTGTTAGTTATTTACTGGTCAGGCCTCATCTTGAATACGAGTTCCAGTTTTGGCCACCAAATTTTAGAGAGGATTCAGATAAACTACAGCAGGTTCAAAAATGGACAGTGAAAAATATGATTCCTTGACTCAAATGCATTACTAACATAATACTTTTTTTCAGTATGTCCCTTCCTACATACACATTGAGACAATAAGGGGTATCATTCAATAGAATCTCTAAAATTTCCTTGGAACTTGAGAATGGAAGTTTTTCAGTTTGCATGTGACCATATGGTGTGAATTACATTTTAATACTTCTTTATTGTATTATATGCTGTTAATTTGACTAATGTTAATTACTCCCAGATCTTATTAAAAAGTCTTGTTTTTATTTTCCACTGCTTAATGAAATCCAGACTTTTAAAAGTCTGTAATTTGGGGTATATTCTGTTTACTTACATGCATAGGTACAAGGCTGTCAATTTTTTCTTCCCCATTTGTTGGAAGTTGATTTGAGAGACAGTTGTGTCTAGTGATTAAGGCATCAGGCTTAGAAAACAGGAGAGTGAGTTCTAGTCCTGCCTTAGGCATGAAAGCCAGCTGTTCTTTCTCAGCCATGAAGTCAGGCTTCGGTGACAAATTGGTTAGTCAATTCCTATTGTAAACAATGGATCAACACCTGGGTTATCTCAGAAAAGTGGACCTGCACTTCTGGAAAAAAAACACTAGAAAGGAAAAAAAATTGTTGTCAAATATAGAAAAAACTCCCATATATCCAAGAGCAATGAACATTTCATAAAGTGAAAATGTATATGAAAAGTGTGGTGAAATTCACTCATGAAAGGAACATAATTGTATCCTCATGCTGAAAGAGAACACTCCTGAAAACCCTTATGCAGATGAAGCAAAACAATGCTAGAGCATTGTATTTGTACACCATTGTAGCATTTTTGTGCCATTGGCAAGCTGTTACCAATAGATATTTTCCAGTTGGACATCAAATGTGAATTATTGAATTAACTCAGGAATATTTTAGAGAAAGAATGGACTTATTCTGGAGTTCTCAGAGCTCCTGAACAAATGTGGAGGAACCATTGAGATACAGAACTTTCAACAGCTTCTTTCTTCCTTTCCCTTTCCCAGAATGGAGGGCTGGTACTGACTTTTTGGTTGATTGTAATACAACACAACAAAAAGTATATTTGTCTTGTACAAAATGCATACAATTGGTACAATATTCCCAATGTGGTATATAAAAGAAGCAATTTCCCAAAGCTCTAGAAGAATAACCACTATGAAGATGGAGAGTTTGGTTGCTTACAATGAGTGGTATATTTGCCCTGCCTCAAAACATTTTTATATGAAACTTTATATCAAATTCCCCCCTCTCTTTGTGTGTGTATGTGTGTTCCTATTGCCTTTTATCTATCCTCCCTCCCTCCTTGTATTTTTCAGGCAAGACAGACAGAAAATCACATGATGCCTTTAAAATGATAATGTAGGTCAGGGGTTCTCAACCTTGGCAACTTTAAGACTTGTGGACTTCAACTCCCAGAATTCCTCAGCCAGCTTTGTTGGCTGAGGAATTCTGGGAGTTGAAGTCCACAAGTCTTTTTATTTTTTATTAAGTTTTATAAACTTTTAACAAATTTTAACACAAAAATATAATAACTCAACTGATAACAAACAAATAACATAATTAACAAACAATACAAATAGCTGCTCGGAACCCCCCCCCCCACCACATCCTCCTACATCCTAACCCCCTCTTCTATCCTTCTACCTACATACTTTCACCTTTCTATACCTCTTCCCTCAATCCTCCTCTACTCCTTCTCCACCCTCTAACCCTCTATACATACCAGTACCTCTCCTTCCACCTTCCTCACCCTCCAATGCGGTGACTAGAGTTCTCCCGAGCACCCTGAAAAAATTATATAGTCCCTAAATACCCCCAACTACAGTTGAGAAACATATTCTAATACTTATTATCTCCCTCCCCGAAAACATCATCTCTAAAATTATAATCCCTCCCAAACCCTCGACTTCCCAGAATGATTACAGGGTATAACAAAAGAGAACCCCACTACGTCCAACAAAATTATTATATAGTCTTAACAAGAATTTTAAACTATATAATATATACATTCTCTGAATCAAATCGATCCCTTAAACAAAACACAAAAGAAAAAACTCATCTTATTAAAATTAAACAGATAATATTAAAAATAACAATATCAATAAATCCCTCAATTCTAAAAAAAAATATAACATCTTGTTAAGAATAATAATTATCATTTACATCTAAACCGTCAATCTAAGTCATATCTAATAAATTTAATTTATAATAATATATCTTGATATATCATTTAAACATCCTATCTTAGAACTTACTTATAATCTCAATCTTTAAATCAGCCCATAATCTTAGATTAACCTTAATTCTCTCATTTAGTTATAAATTTCGTTTAATCAATCAACTTCTGGGCTCTCTCATAAAAACAAACTATTTGTACCATTTCTAACTTACATTCCAATCTAATATCAAATCTAGATCATCAAAACAAATACATCCTTCATCAATTTAATTATGTCAACCATTAATCATCTTACTCGTATTCTTAGTCCTTAATTCATTCCATAATTTTAAATTACCCAAACCTCCTTACATACAGTTTTAAATTTCACTACTTCAAACGAATTCTAGGTTTTCTTTTTAACCAAATACACCGCCATAACAAGGCCACCCATCCAAATAATAAATCTCTCTTCTTTATTTCTTCGACCCCATAGATAAATTGCTTCTTGAGTTGAGTCATGCTTTCTTGAATCAAATCCTCTTGCTTTCCATAAATAAACTGTTCATCAAACCGAATCCATTTATAGTCTAATTGCTTCATAAAATGAAACAAAGTCTCTCTTTTATCAATTAAATCCTCTTCCTGCTGCCCGGCTGGACAGAATTCCCCTTCTTGAAACAAAACCTCTTGCTCTCCATAAACCAACTTTCCATCTAGCAAAACCCAGTTGTAGTCTTTATGCTCAAAACAATCCTCTTCTCTTCCCTGTTGATCTTCTGATTTCTCTTGTGTTATATAATAGTCAGCAGACAATTGTAAATCAGTTTCATTTGAAGAAAAAGTTCCAGTTAATTGATCTAACTCCTCTCCATGTTCAAATTGTAAAATAAATTGTTCAGCAGTCGGTTGTGCATCAACTTCATTTGGAAGAAAGAATTTAGCTAATATGATTAATATTTCTGTAGAAGCCTCTTTCAAAGATGCTTTAATCTCTTTCAAAGACGCTTTAATCTCTTTAAAGTCTTGGGTAAAAATCTTCTGTGTATCAGACCTTTTTTCATAAAATTCATCAGTACGATCCAACATAGGTTTAGCATTTGGCTGTAAGTTCCACTCCATTTTAAGTTTCAAATAATCACAGCCGTCTCTCTAAGCTGCGCTTGAAGAAACAGGAAGAGAGAAAAAAGTAACAGTTCCACTTTCACTTCCAGCACTTTCCTTAACAATGAAAATAGTGAAAGCTAAACGCCATTTTGAAACATTATGTTGATTGTAGACGTTAGAAATGTAAAACCAAAAAGAAACAATAAAGATACTTGCAATCCCTTTAAGACTCCTGTAGTCATTCAGCCTGCTTACAGTCTCTCCAGTGTTAGCTTTAAAAAAGGCAGAAGTGGTCGCGGCGTCTTTCTCTGCCCGAAGACAGAAGCGTCTCTGGATAGGAGCGTCCTCCGGAGCTTAGGGAGCTCACTCTTAATCCCTGGAAACTTATTTTCCAGGGATTTAAGAAGGCTCAACCTTGCTCCCGATGCTCTACACCTCTCCTTTGCCCGGAGAGGGGATTTTTCACCGCGAAAAAAACAGCTGGTGTGCGCTGTTTTTCACGGCTTTACAAATCCAGATGACGGAGTCTCACAAAGGAGACCCTAGCGGCGCCGGCGGAGCCACTGGAAGGCCGAAGTCCACAAGTCTTAAAGTTGTCAAAGTTGAGAACCCCTGATGTAGGTGAATTACACAGTGCAGACTGCATTTCTATGTTACAGTTGGTAATGCAAGGAACAGTATTCCAACTGGTAAACTGTGCCTGTGTATTTGTATATATGGAGGTGAGGGCAAGCTTTAAAAATGAAAGCATGTTCTCCAAGTTGGCCTGTTAGGGGGAAGACTTAGAATGTAGGTCCGTGGTTGCCAGTTTCTGCCCTTCTGTATATGGGATAAGGGATATGTCTGGCTAATTTTTCCAGCACAGCCCATTTGTTATAAGATGTATACTAAATTCCTTGAATGCTCTGAAGCAGGCATCCTCAACCCCTGATCTGTTGGCTGGTATCAATCTGTGACCCATTGTGAACCAGGCTGTGTAAGCAGTGGGTGAGTGTGCAAAACTCCATTTGTATAAGCGGCAGGCACACGTACACAAACCATGTCCTCCCTCCTACTGCCGCTGCCAGTCCGCAGAGCCAGAAAAGTTGGGGACCACTACTATAAGGGAAGGGGATGTACAATAGGTGCATATTAAATAAGTTGCTTTTTCAGTTCATGCCTGTGATCAGATATAAATGAAATGTGTTTTTGGCTTAGCATGTTTTCAGAACCTACATCATGGATCGAATTTCAGATCTCAATTCTAGCTTGAAATCATGATCAGTTACTGATTTGTCTAGTTCAACAATTCTGTTGTTCTGGACTTTCTGTCAATTGAAAAGTCAGAGGGCTCCATGCAGTGGTCCTTCACAAAGATCATTGTGATGGTTGAATTGTGTACCACAACTAGAACTTATAGAAATGGCTGTGTTGATTATAATTCCTAATGTTTTTATGATGCTTTTGGTTTCATCACTGGACAAGCAAATGTTTGCAGATATACTGTACTGGTCTTCTTGATATAGTTCTATGTTTGCAATAAAATAATAAAATAAAAATAAAATATTTATCAAGTTGATTGTCAGGATATTGAATCAAAAGAACAAGTTTGACTTACATTACCTTTTGGGGGAAAAAGTTTACTCAAGCCAAAAAGAGACCTATCAATATGCTGGTATTGATTCCTGCCCTGTTTTTCTATTTAAAATACCCTTCCCCCAATTTCACTTGTCCTGATCTACTATTTGTATCAAACCATTGATGAATACTAATTAGAGGCAGCTTTTACTTCTGGACTGTCACCTTGTAGGCACTTTTTAAAAATAATCCTATTTTAACTATTTTTAAACAAATATTTTAATATGTGTGTAGTGGGGCTGGCTGAAAGGCTTTGCGGGAGCCTGCCCGGGGAGAGGGAAGTTCGGACAGCTGCTGCCGGTTTTGGGTGCAGCAGGCATGGATTGGGTGGAAGGAAAGAAAAAGGAAGAAAGAAAGGGGGGGGGTTGCTGTTGCTGTTGTGGGGGAGAGACCAGGTGAAGCTGAAGAGGGATTTGAGATTTTAGCTGATCCCTTTCTTTGAAGGAGAGAGTGAGAAGGTGGAATTGTATTGCTTTCTTTTGCAGGGGGGGGATATCCTGAGTGGAGGCAAGAGAGAGAGTGAGGAGAGAGAAAGCTGCTGGGGTTGCTTAATTCAGATTTTAACAATAAAGGAAAGGGGGGAGGGGTTTTGACACCAATGAGATCTGAGACTATGCGCAACGACAGAAGAGAAGGAGAGGCTGGTCGCTACTGCATTGGAGACTAGCGGCCATCTGAACTTTAATTACTGTTACTTGTGCAAGTTATGGACATTGTGGGGAGTTGCCCTCTCAGGACGAGTTGTTACTGCAGAATGCTGACTACCTTTGTTCGTGTTTTCCATTGCTGCCTGGAGCCGGGGTTTCCCCCACCCCCTTGTTTCCAAATTGTTGCTGTAAAATCATTGACTATTGCTGGTATGATTGCCTGGGGCTGTTAAACACTGCCACACATTGACTATTGGGGCTAGGGGCTGGTCATCTTTGTTCCTGAAATCCCCCCCCTTGACGAGAATCTGCCATCTCCTCACTTCGTGTGAGCTCCCACTAGAAAAGACACTTTATTAACACCTTGAGAGCTGCAGAACATGACGGAGGGTAGCGGGGCTGGGAGGGCCTGGGCTTTGGCGGCCTCTGAGGAATAAGGCAGGGACGAATCTTATCAGCAGTGATGCTGAGGAAAGTACAGCCTAATGACTCCCTGTTTAGTAATCATTTGAAGTCATAACAATATTGAAAAGGCCATTGCACTTGCAACTATCATATCCCCATGTTTACATGATCAGAATCCGGGCACTTCACAAATAGTGGGCATGTAGGCCTTTACAGCATCCTGTGGTCACGTGTTGACCATTTACACCAGCGGTTCTCAACCTGTGGGTCATGACCCCATTTGGGGTCAAATGACCATTTCACGGGAGTCGCCAAACACCGCAGTCCGCCATTTTTTCCCCTTTTCCCCTCGGCCGGCGCCGGGGGCAACACCGCACATGCGCGGGGTAGCACCACGCATGCGCGATGCAGACCATCGCGCCGCGCATGCGCAGTGCGGGCTGTCATGCGTGCTGCGCATGCGCAATGCAGGTCGGGGTCACGCCGCACATGCGCGGCGCAGGTCGGGGTCGCAGCCTGAAAAAGGTTGAGAACCACTGATTTACACGCTTCACACTTGCTCCCGACAAGTAGGATCAATGGAGGAGCTAGCACTAAAATCAATGGGGACTTTATCTTACTTCAAACGAGTGTGTCTTCTTGGGCCCAGGTGACAGGCATAATCTATAAACCATGATCAACCTGCCTTGTCATAAAAAGAGGCAGGAGTGGGGGGGGAAATGGACTGATGGAAAAAATAGGTCCAGAAAAATAACCTGGTATAATTTGAGTATGATAGAAATATCACAGTTCAATGATATTTGGGTCATGATTAAGTTCTGTGTTTTGAGTAATGTGATCATTGCAATTATAGTTATTAACAATGAGAACATAACAGAGATTTTGGAAAAGCAAACAAACAAAGCTGGTTTCCCCCCTCCTCTCATCAATTGATGGTCTGCTTTATAATGGCTATATTTACATGGAGACTGAAAACAGTATTCATTTGGAATCAAAAGCAGCTGCATACAAAAGGATTGCGATTACAATTGGAAACTTAGCACACAAAAAAGATGTATGTATATTTATTCATTACCATTTTCCCCCCCTTAAGGATGTATATACTTAAGGTTATTTATAGAAGGCTGATTTGATTGAAAATTACAGCACTGGGTCTGAAATCTGGAATGGAGATCCTGTCTCTTAAAACTGTATCTGGGTGATGCCTGCTTTGTGGCCTTGGATGCATTGGAATCAGTGAATAACTCAATACAGAATTGCAGAGTGGGCTATTAAAGTAAATAATGTGGGCATCAGTGCTTTGGTTTTCATCATGGTGGTGCAGCCAAAGCAGTTCTTTTTTCTGCTTCCAGTTCATACAAAATTTATGATTCCTCAGCCACAATAGAAAAGGCTGGAATTAGCTACATCTGCAGTGGAGGAGGAAAGAGACAAGGCTGTGGTGATAAGAATAATGTGGATGATATGTTGGTTCTACATCTGCAGTGGAGGAGGAAGGAAACAAGGCTGTGGTGATAAGAATAATGTGGATGATATGTGGGTTCATGCATACACTGTTGGGAAATAGTGGTTAAAATACTTTAAAGGAATCATTTGGTTTTATTGGGAATTTGTATCAGAGATAATTGAAATGGTATTCTAAAAGGGTCAGATGGACTGCCTCTTTCCACATACCAATTTCTGTGTTGTTTTATTTTTTATATAATAAAATGGAAACAGCTAGTGCAGTGCAGTGGTTAATGTATTGGAATAGGACCTTAAAACTCGATTTCAAGATTACTGGATGTCTTTGAGCCAGTCACTCACCCTTACTGGATGTCTTTGAGCCAGTCACTCACATACATCTGAACCACCCTGAAGAAAGGGGAAAAAAATAAACGAGGGAGTGTTGTAGACTTAAACTTATGTGGAAATGTTGGGTTGTACAACTGAGAAATGAAAATAATATCTGCTAATGTCATGGGATAGGTTTGTGCTTGGAATCAAATAAATGCATTATCTGGCATGTTTTTTATTCACCATAGATGCAGTGGTGCATTGACAGCAAAATTCTCCCTACATATTTGTTAAATTTAAGGGCTGTGCAAAAGCCCTTTGAAAATGGCACTTCGAAATTATTTTAGCACAAGCAAAGCATTCCTTCCAAAAAGCCTTGAAGCATACTAATCCTTTGGATCTGCCACAGCCAGTTATGTATGTACAGTGTGTACTGCATAGAATGGTACACAAAACACTGGAACTCCAGTGAAGCAGGATGCACTACACACATCCACACAAGCATGTCCAGTCAGGCGAGAGTAGCCTTCATCCTTTGCCAATATTGTGGCTTTGAAAAGAGGTGCTCTGCTATTCCTGGACATGCTTTGTGAAGCCTCTCTTTCAAATGCTTTGCATAGCCCTGGCCATTTTGCATTGGGTTTTAGGAAGGTGAAAAGCACCTTGCAAACATCATAAACCAGAGGAGGGGAACCGTGGCCCCTTTATGACTTGTGGATTTCAACTTCAACTCCCAAAATTCTGGAAGTTGAAGTCCATGGATCATAAAATGTATGGGATCTCTGAGCAAAAATGCAGTGGGCTGAAAAAATGATGGGCCATAATAATAAACAACTGCATGCAGATGCTTTCCCCATTCAGAGAAAGGTATTAGAAGTGGCTTTCCAGATCCTATTGTTTTCCACTTGTAATTCTCTCATATTTTCTCATATGAGAAAATGCTGTATCCCATCACATTTTCTTAACTTGGAAATTTTAAGGAAATGCATATTGTTTTCTATTGGTGGTGCTAAGGATGATCTGCTTGGAAGCTCTTATGGAGCTCAATAACGGTAGAACTGGGGGAGGGGGGAAATAGAGAAAAACATGTCACAATCTTGGTCCAAAAGAGTGAAACAGTACTGTCAGGAAAGTACAACGGGCAACAGGTGTTCAGAAGTCAAATAGATGATGCTATTGAGAGCTTTACTTTGTAACGCATTTTGAAGAAATTTTTGGCTGCAAAGGTGACTAAGAAATAGCTGAAGTCTGGGTTTTTTTTTGACAACTGTAGTCATAACACATCTGGAGGGCACCAGGTTGAGGAAGGTTGTGCTAAATGATTATCAACAGGAATGGCTAGCTTCTGAATGGCTTACTCTGAAATGCTTTCTCAACATGATCTCTCTTTATGTTTGTCTTTATGTAAAGAAATGGTTCTGTTGTAGATCATGCATGTTTGCTGCACCTCTCCAGGCACACAGTTCAGGTGTGCATGGGCTTAATTGCTTGTGTTACATTGGAAAGATTCTTACCAATATCATAAAGTGATATTATTATACTGAATGTGTACACTGGACCTGTATAGAAGGTTGAGTAGTAAGAAAAGAATATAGATCGTCCTCCTTTAGCGACTGCCTCTTTTAGCAATTGTTTACAGTTATGCCCGTGATGAAAAAAATAGCTTTTTGATCAATCCTTGCATTTCCAACCTTTCCAGGTCTGTAAAGCAAAGGAAAGCTGAAGTCAGATTGTAAGCACAGTTGCCATTACACTTAGTGACCATTTTGCTTAATGAGAGGTTGTCAATATCAGTTGTAGTCACTAAATGAGGAGTACCTGTATAAAGATTGGCTTTTGGCATGGAAGTACAGTTCCTTAAGCATAGACCTGTGGTTCGAATACTTGCTAGCCTCTTTGTGCTAAAATTCCTAAATTAGGTTTGATGGTAATAATTATCCTTCTTTGTCACCAGCATTCAGGGGTACGTTTCCTCTGTGTATTTATGGAATATATTGTGCCCTATCAATAGCTATAAGCTAGTTCTTTAGAGTTGCAGGGGGAAAAAAACCACATTTTAGTATTTTTTGAAAAAAGGGCTCTTCTTTTAAAGCCATCTGTAGTAGCTCAGATTTTACAGTCTTAAAAAGAGTAGCAGAACTGACACCAAACTCTCTTTCTGTAATCTAACATTTTCCCTTCAGTCCTTTGTGGTATTTTTGTAGAAAGCAGTTTCTGCCCTGTTTATGATTTGAAGGAGTTGCCCACAACCCAACCTCAATCAAAGTGGAACAATATGTCATCAAAGACCTGTGCCCCATGGATGTTCCTGGAAAGAATTTGAAGAGAAAACCCAAGAGTTGTCTGAAGTCCACTTCCTTGGTTGCATTGCTGCATTGTGAAAATGGGCAGCACATTTTAGATATTTGTCAGGAAGATGGAGGGAAGGAGAAAAGATCTACTGTCGTCTGGCAGTAAGTAAAACCAAATGGGATTATTTACCAAAGTAAATGGTTTATGCCCACACCCAGTAAATATTGAAATTGTGTACATAATTTCTTAGGTTTGGGGGTTTGCGGAAGAGAAAACAGAGAGATGATTTGCGGTTCAGGATGGACAATGCTATACATCCTCTTCGATGAATTTCTCATTTTTCAGCTTGTGTTTGACTTGTGTTTGGCTAGTCTAAAGAAAAGAAGAAACAGGGGTGACATGATAGCAGTATTCCAGTATTTGAGGGGCTGCCACAAAGAAGAGGGCATCAAACTCTTCACCAAAGCACCAGAGGGCAAGACAAGAAACAATGGTTGGAAACTGACCAAAGAGAGAAGCAACCTGGAATTAAGGAGAAGCTTCCTAACAGTGAGGAACATTAACCAGTGCAACAGCTTACCTTCAGAAATCGTGGGCGCTCCATCGCTGGAGGTTTTAAAGAAGAGACTAGACAGTCACTTGTCTGAGGTGGTATAGGTTCTCCTGCTCGAGCAGGGGGCTGGACTAGAAGACCTCCAAGGTCCCTTCCAGCTCTATTCTATTCTAAAATTCTAAACTGTAAGTTCTTGCTTTGTTCCTGTATATATGGCTCAAAATGAATGAATAAGTACACATGTCATTGGGCTTCCCATTTCTTGATCAGATGCATTTTGAGCATATTTTCATCTCTGTGGATTTTTTTTTCTGTATTGAGTTTCAGACTAGATCAGTGATGGCAAACCTTTTAAAGACTGAGTGCCCAAACTGCAACCCAAAACCCACTTATGCATCATCGGGTGCCGGGTGAGTGTGGCCCATTAGGTGGGTGTGGCCCATTGGGTGGGTGTGGCCCATTGGGTGGCCATGGCTGCAGTGGTAACGGCAGACTGGATGGGACTAAAAAGTTCAATCAATCAATTCCAACTTTGCAAGATCTTTTTTTTTCCCGCGAGAAGTTGAAATTGACTGATTGATTGAACCTTTTTTTTTTGTACACAGCGGCAGAGGCCTAAAGCGAAAAGGTTTTATAAAATCCAGCTGAAGGCCTAGGACTGGGGCGATGTCACGCGTGCCCACAGAGAGGGCTCTGAGTGCCGCCTCTGGCACCCGTGCCATAGGTTCGCCACCACTGGACTAGATCACAAAATTATGAAAATTCATATTTCAGTATGCACCTATTTCTTCAATTCTTCATTGTATTAATAAAGGGTAGGATTAGATAAAAGCAAGTAAACCTTCAACAGCTGAGTATTCTTGTTTATTGTTTTAGAATGGAAATATACATACTTTTGCTGATGAAGTTCACTATAGTTTTCATATTATATGTACATGTACATGTATGCATACACATACATATTCACACCTATATACCTATTCATATATATGTATATATATGTGACATAGTGTTGTAAAACAGTATAATGTAGCTATGTGCGTTATTATATTCTGCTTGATAAATATTTCTTTATAAAGTAAAACTAGAGGAAACTAAGTAAATAGGGATTGTGTTTGGAGAGGCTAAATGACACCCATAAGGGGAGAGAAATGTCCACTAGGAGAAAAGCCGGTGCAATTATAAATATCTGATGATTTAGATTAGCATTCTCCTTGTTGGTGCCTCTTAGTATTTCCAGGAAGCATGGACTTTGCTGGGTAGAAGTTCCAGGAAGTGTAATTCCAACACATGAAATTAATATCACAGGCCCAGTTTTTTATGCATATGGCTCCTCTTAATAGGTAAGTATACATGTATGCTTGTGTTAAGAACTAAATCATTCCACAACATCATGTTTTGTATTCTCCAGTAAGTACTTATATATGGGTAGTCCTCAACAACTATAGTTGAGTTCATTGTAAATGGCTTAAGACCGTTTGACACTTATGACCTTTGCAGCATCTCCCATGGTCATGTGATCAGAATTTGGATACTTGGCAACGGACTCATATTTATGATGGTTTGCAGTGTCCTAGGGTCATGTGAAAACTTTTTGCAAGCAAAAGTCAACGTGGAAGCCAGACTCACTTAACAACCGTGTTACTAATTTAACAATTGCGGTGATATGCTTAACAACTGTGGCAGGAAAGGTCGTAAAATGGGGTAAAATTCACTTAACAAGTGTCTCACCTAGCAACAAAAAAATGGAGCTCAATTGAGGTCGTAAGTCAAGGACTACCTGTAGTTACTATGTATAAAACCAGTCTTCCATAAATCTTATCTAATTGGCTTTCCATAAGTCCCTATTAGAAAAATTCTGGTTTCATCTGAATATTGGTCTAGAATTCTTTGTATCATTGTATGTATTTCTTTCCATTTTTTTCTTTTTTTCACATGTTCACCATACATGATAACATGTCCCTTCATGTTTCTCTCATTTTCAGCATTGATTAGAAGTACCTTATACATAATTGATAATTTCTCTGGAGTCAAATACCAATCGTACATCATTTTATGAAAGTTTTCTCTTAAATGGTAACACAGTTTGTGAATGGAGCACATACTTGTGAGTGGACTTATAACAATAAGGGACATTTGTGAATTATACTGTAAGTAAGACTAAAATAGGGAAAGGACTTGGCTTAGATGGCCTGTTGGCTTCCTATTACAACTATTTTGCATTTCAATTCAGTTTATAACGTATATGAAACCTCCAGAATTCTGGTTGACTTAGATCAGGGGTCTTCAAACTTGGCCCTTTTATGACTTGTGGACTTCAACTCCCAGAATTCCTCAGCCAGGCTGGCTGAACAATTCTGGGATTTGAAGTCCCCAAGTCATAAAAGGGCCAAGTTTGAAGACCCCTGTCTTAGATTCTTACATACTTACATACTGATTTGAGTGGTTATGCTTTTTAAGATGGAAATATTTTTTTATTAAAGAAGTAAGAGGGAACAATACTTTTAGCTGATTTTGATCTCAATGTTAAAATGTTCAGATGAAAGGGTTGAACAATAGATACATCCTAGAAAGACAAGACGACGACACTGCAGTCTAACTTACAGCATAGGGTTATGATGTGTTCCAACTCAAATAACCTGAATATTAATGTGGGGAAAAAACGCTAGGTACAAATGTAGTGGCAAAAAGATAAAACATACTTTGCTTTTTTACAAATTTGTTCATATTTTAGGCTTTTCTGATGATAACAGAAGATGCATTCACAGTTTAATGTATTAATTAAGTGCATCATTTCACCACAAACAGCTGACATACCATAAGCACCTTGTAACAGACTATATCTTGGCTTGAGGCAAGAATTTAAAGAAACTGATACAAGAAGCAAACTACCATTTTTCTTTCACAGGATCATTTTTAAAAGCTGATTCTGATTCACCACCAGATGTCATCCCTGAGTAGGAAAATATGATTTTTCTAACTCAGCATTCATAACATTTTTAAAGGTGGAAAAGTAAAAGGAAAGTTTGAGAGAGAAAGAGAGAGAGAGCAAATATTAGGAGGTGAAACACTCTTTTAATAGTATTAATGTGTGATTGTGTATATCCTTAAACACCTCACAAAACACCTTTGTCTTTCAGTCACTAAGGAAATATTTCAGGTCCTTTTTTGAGAATAGATTTTAAAATATTGTTGATATTTTAAAATCAACATTTAAAATGAACAAAAACTTTAATTTTACATGAAAAGCTATAATAGGGCCACAGAGTCCCTTTTTAATCAATTCCTGAGCAATGTGAAGGACATCCAAATTATTTTTAAATTAAATTAAATTAAGCTGAACCTAAATGAAAACCGTTTCCAACAGCACTGAAACTCCAGAAAGTTTAATATAAATAAAGTTCAATTCAATATATAGCTTTGACCCACAAATGGGATTAAGGAACAAATTGCAATGAAGGGGGTCTGGGAAGTACTGTCCCAACTTTCACAGCAAAATTATTGAAAAAACACCCCACCCAGCTACTCAGAGAGAATGAGGTTGGGTTCCCACATCACGCTAAGCCATAATCACAGTGTCTGACATTATACCAAATACTGCATTAAAACCAAATGAAACAAACTATATTTTGGCTTAACACAGCGAGCATGGCTCTTCAAGAGAGGACAAGGGTGACAAGGGATATCAGGGTGTCACTGTGCAAATGATATGAATGACATACCATATTCCATGATGTGGCTGATGCAATATACCTAATCCGTGTCACTTATGCAATGACTTCATGATACATGCAGCATTGTGGGTGCTACTGTGGATGCCTGAGATAATGAGTACATTCAACATTTTCTTTCTGCAGGTGCAGTCCCTCAATTGTTAGGTGTTGGTTAAGTTGAAGAGAAGCAAGGAATCTAGGAGATTTGGGGAGGGGAGAATTCTTTTTTGGGATGTACATTTTTAAGCCTTTATTTTGGAAATTGACTTCCCACTCAATAGAAAGAGTACGGTAAGAAAGTGGAATGAGATTTGGAAACATAAGATAAAATCCCAGTGCCCAGTTCCCAAAGAATAAGAAGAGAGAGGGACCTACCAGGGAAACTGAATGAAGAGATGGGTGACCCCCAATTTGATATCATACTGATCTGTAGAACTACAGTGTGGACCATTGCTGACTGAGGAGATCTGGAAGTGGAAGTCCACCCACCTTAAAGTTGTCAAGGTTGAGAAACACTAATGCAGACTTATTCTCACAGTTCAAATGATTATTTGAGGGGGGATTGTTCTCAGAATCATTGATCTATTGGAGCTCCCTCTCCTTATCCCAGGTGGGGAGAAGAAGAACAGATTTCTAATCCTAGTCCTCTGAGCCCGGATCCTAACATGGATGCTACATACAGCACAAAGGATCATTCTATCTGAACCCCAGAACTAAATACTGTACAAAGCTTGTTGTTTTGTAATGCTTTCCAAATCCCAGGGATTAGGGCAGTGGTGGTGAACCTATGGCATGGGTTCCAGAGGCGGCACTCAGAGCTCTCTCTGTGGGCATGCGTGCTGTCGCCCCAGTCCTAGGCCTTCAGCTGGGTTTTATAAAACCTTTACGCTTTAGGCCTCCGCCACCGTGTCCCCCCCCAAAAGGTTCAATCAGTCAATTTCAACTTCTCGCAGGAAAAAAAAAGATCTTGCAAAGTTGGAATCGATTGATTGAACTTTTTAGTCCCACCCAGTTTGCTGTTACCACCACAGCCATGCCCACCCAATGGGCCACACCCACCCAATGGGCTACACCCACCTGGCACTCGACGATCCATAAGTGGGTTTTGGGTTGCAGTTTGGGCACTCGGTCTCTAAAAGGTTCGCCATCACTGGATTAGGGTAAACAGCACCTTCACGTACCTCTTCTAAAGGATAATGAAATAAGAAAATACTTCTCCAGCTTCTCAATTCAAAGTGAGACCTTCCTAAGAGGGATGACTAAGGGTCTTTCCCTACTTGCACCTAACCATGGCTCATATTTGTCCTGGCAGTGTCTTCTGCCACATTGTCTTCATCATGTCTCTAATCCATCAGCAGGACAGACTTAAATCTTTCATAGTTGTATTGGTAGCTAAAGTAGTATTTTGCCCTTAATCTGATACCATCCAAGGGCTGTCTCAGGGTGTGTAAAATCTGTTAGACTTTGTCACCATTTTCTTAGAGGGAAATCAGGTGATTGCATTGACTTGAAATTGAGGCAATAGAGCTAGGAAAGAGATCAGCAATAAGGATAGCAAATATCTTGGTGGTAGAATATTATCTTATTCAGGTTTATGAGAAAGATTGCAACACAGCAGTAGAGTATGGTCTAAGATGTCACAGAACTAAAACATTTTGGCTGACATAAAAGTCAGCATAAGGAGGACAGGGCAAATAGGAAATTGCCTCATTGCCTTATATTATTTTTTTGACAGAAGCCTATTTGTAATACTGTAAACACTTTTGAATAATAACAGTATTTACAATGTTATAGACAGATTGTTTATTTCTATTCATCTGGAGACAGTTTATCATTAAAATCTTGCTGCTTTAATACATCTTACAACCATTTTTATCATCTCTGTATTTTTATTGACATAAACTGTATAATGCACATACACTGCAGAACTTTGAATCCTAAGTTTGAACTCAAATCATAGCAGCTTATAGGAGAAAAAGTGTGTGTGTGAGGGGGCAGATGTTTGTCTCAGCTTGTCATACAAGGTAAACTTAAACAAATCTGTGATTTAAGTTTAAACACTGAGCCAAAGTGGTTTGGATTGTTCTCATTTAGTTTGCTGGGTGATCCCAACCAATTGTGGTTTAGGAAATCAAAGCTAAGCAAATCATAGGTTAGCACAATGTACAAAAACAGCCAGTGTTTCACAGGAACCACATAGTTATGGAATATATTATTTTTTTGACCCTTCATTGTAATGTTTTTAATAATAGTTAACTTACTCTGCCTTCTGCATTTGGTTTATTTGTCATCCAAAGGAAAATATGCCTGTTATCTTGAGGAATCTTTTGGAATGAACAAAGATTTATTACTTAGTTTATTTTAAAAAACTGTTCTGAGTTCATGGACTTCCTGTTTAAGTTATTTACAAGCTATTAGGCTTCCTGTTAACTACTCCACTTGTGAAATAAGATACATTGTTTTTAGTATGAGAGCCTCCATAAGTCAATTGAAGAATAGGAGGAAACACACATTTGCATAATATTTTGATCTTATCATTTGTCTAGGGATTTTTCCCTATTGCATATCTGCTCTTTTAATTTTTTTGTTCCAAATGGGATTACCATTTTTAAAACCATATTTCAGTCAACCTTGATTCTGCTAATTTAATGGGCATGTCCCATATAATTTTCTTGGTAACAGAATGGAATTGCTTTCTTTTCATTTTTTATTTCCCATTCTAGCCTCCAGTCCTAATATTCCCTGGTGTTCTGCCATCCAAATGCTAACCAGACCTGACCTGGCTGAGTTTTCTGTGACCTTCTAAAGAGCTACTCAAATCCATAAAAAGCTAGGATGTGACTTGTGGTGATGATTAAACAAGGGTCCTAGTTTCGCAAAGTACTGTGTAGCAGCCTGCACCTGTTTAGTTCTTACTTTCGTATTGCACTACAGGTAAACCTTTCTTGACTGTTACAGCTGACTACTGGATTATTCAATAGGGGATTTTATCAATGTGTCCTGTGCTCTAAAAATGTATTCTGAAGAGCTTAGTCCAAATTGCACTGGAATACAGATACTCCTTAACTTTGTCACTTGCATCTTGTGATTTATAATTGATTTAATATCCTATGTCTGTCATTAAGTGTTGTATCTTATGATTTATGATGAATGTATTTTATGATTATGATGTATGTAGACTGAGAGTTTATGCACCTGAGACAAATTCCTTGTGTGTGTCCAATCACACTTGGCCAATAAAGAATATTCTATTCTATTCTATTCTATTCTATTCTATTCTATTCTATTCTATTCTATTCTATTCTATTCTATTCTATTCTATTCTATTCTATTCTATTCTAATTCTAATTCTAATTCTAATTCTGTTGTTACTGAGACTGGAATGTCCAATGCCAAGTGATGTGGTTGTAAGGTGCAGTGTCATGTGACTGCATCACTTAGCAACAGCAATCCTAACAGTCCCATTGTTAGCCAAATCTTACCTGGTCATGGGATGAGGATCTGCCCCAATCAGCACCGTTCCCAGCTTGGTTCCTCATAACCCAGAGCCTCCTCTTCAACTCCTCCTTTCCCCATTTTCCCCATTTCTGTCCTTTTGGCCAGCCTGCACTCCTCTGCCCTTGTTCACCCTGCAACCCTGTGCTGCATCCACAGGTCTCACAAGGAGGATTCCCTGTGCAAAGGCTGCATGTGATTTGAATGACATTGTGCAGACCTTTGAGCAGAAGGCCTGGTGCAGCCAGCAGCTGCCTTGCAAAGGGCCAGGCTGAGCATGCTTCACCAGCAGAAGGAGGAAGGAGGTCCTCTGGGGGCAGCAGGGTGGTGGAGTGCAAGAGCTTGGGATGAGGAGATACCCAGGTGGTGGGAGCTGAAGCGCTCCTGAGGTCATAGGTGGGCTGGCTATCAAGCACTGACATATTGACTAGGTGATGGGGGGGAGCTTGCAATGGCCATTACTTCAAGGACTAGCCATAACTATCATTTGTTCAGTATAACTTTGAAGGTTGTTGAATGAATGATCATTAATTGAGGACTACTTGTACAGTAGTTGCCATAAGAATAGTGATACGAAGTATAACAAACTGGAAAGATGACGCACACTCTCAAAAATTCTGAATGAATGTCGAGTGGAGTTTAATAAATATGAGTGGAAAACATTGTTCTTGCCGCTTAGGGCTCTTCAGAGCAACTTGATGTTCACCAATGAAGGCAAATATCCGTGTCCCGGGACAATGTTGCAGGATCCAATCTGGGTTGGTCACTGGGACCAGATTGGATCCTACAACTTGATGGCTTTTGTAAATTCTTAAAATACAATTTTCTGGCAAAGAGTGTACCTGTCCCACAAAGAAAGTTCTCCTTATAGATGTTTTTTTCTTTCTTTTTTGAGGAGTAGAAGAAATAGAGTTTATTTAAAAACTGTATTAAAACTACTTTAAGACATTATGTAATTAGTAGGAAGAAAAGTAATAAAAGATGGCAAATAGATTTTGATTCCACTTTTTCTGAAACTTGAATATTACACAGGGTAAGGGGCAAGTTAAAAGTAAGAAACTCTGAGAAATCCCCTAAGATTATGCTGCCAAATTTTGGTGGAGCTAAGGATATCTGTAGGGATATGTTGTTCTAGGCTACATTGAAAGCATTTTCTTCTTCCACTTTCCGAGATGTAGGGGGGAACATGTTCTTTATAGTCTTTGTTTTTATAGTTCCTTAACTATAGACCTACCTTCTTTCTTTCTTTCCTTCTTTCCTTCCTTCCTTCCTTCCTTCCTTCCTTCCTTCCTTCCTTCCTTCCTTCCTTCCCTTCCTTCCTCCTTCAATCTCCTTCCTTCTCCATCTCCTTCCTTTCCCCTTCAATCTTCCTTCCTTCCTTCCATCTCCATCCCTTCCCCTTCAATATCTCTCCTTCCTTCCTTCCTTCCTTCCTTCCTTCCTTCCTTCCTTCCTTCCTTCCTTCCTTCCTTCCTTCCTTCCTTCCTTCCTTCCTGAGAAGAATTCAAACTTATGCTATATTTGAGTTTATAAGGAGCTTCCAGTTTCAGACAAGATGATTCTCTAATAGAAGAGCTCCTAAAAAGAGTTTTGTGAAACCTGGACGACTGCATGATTGTTCATTGGGTTTTAATTCAGCAAAAGAGTGTTTTCCTGAAAACCCAAACTGGATGTATTGCTCTTTGGAAGTAAAAAAAAAAAAAAAGGTGAGATTCTGCATAAAAATGCATAAAATAGTGAGATAGAAATACAAATCATAACCACTGGAAATAATTATTTTATTCCTGAAAAGCGGAATTTCTCCCCCCACCCCCCCGCTTTCAAAACCAAGTCCAAGCCAAGTTTCCCAGCCACCTGCGTTATCAGAAGAGAACCCAACCGTCGCTCACACCTGTTTCCTTTTCGGCAAAGCCCCCGTCTCATCAGGGTTTAACCCCCTCCCCCCGCCCATCTTACCCACCGGGAAGGCGCTGAGCTGGTACCTAAAAACGAGGGGCAGCAACAAGCGTTCTTGCAGGAGGCAACGCCCCCTCTCGGGGCGGAGAGGTTCCCGCAGTGACGGATAGGGGACCGGGAGCCGCTTTAACAGTTAGTTGCCTTCGCCGCCCATCAAGAGAGGAAAAAGAGGCGGGCGCTTCTGCCAGCTGGATCGCGCTACCTGTGAGGCTCGGCAGCTGATCTCGCAGAAGTGACTCAAAGCTGCCCGGGCTGGCGCGAGGAGAGCGCGCGCTGTTAGGCTTCTCTCGAAAGCTCCCCTCATCCTTCTCGCAAACTTCTACCGGGGGGAGGGAGGGAGGGGGGGCGAGAGAGAGAGAAAAACCATCGCAGGAAAGCCGGCTGTGTCCGCCACGTTTTTTGCCTGTGGGGGGGAGAGAGAGAGAGAGAAAGGGAGGAGTTGGATGATTAGGGGGGGGTTGTTTTGCCTTCTCCAGTCCTTTCCCGCCCAGCTCCCTCCTTTTTATTTTTATTATTCCCCCCCCCCGAGAACTTCACTCCTGTGAGGAGAAAAGGGGCTGCGCGGGCTGCTCTCACTTGTTCTTGGTGCGGGAGAGGCGCAAAACACTGCCGGCTACCCGGACTGACTCGGTGGAAAAAGAGAGCCCGGCGTTAGCTCACTTGAACTCGCCTGGTCGGTCCAACCCTCCGGCGCAGGAGTAGCGGGCGATGTAATCCGGGTGCGAGATCCAGAAGGTTTTGCACCTGGAGTTTGCAGACGAAGGGGCCAGGAGGCCAGAACCCCTTGCGGCGGTGCCCCCAGCCCCCCGGGGGCTGGTCGGAAGCTGGGATGGGGGTCACTGACCAGGAGGGAAACCCCGAGCGCTTATCTTCCCTTCCCACGAATTAGCACCGCTGCCACCCCCGAGGGAAACGACGGGGGAGGAGGAGGGTGGTGGTGGTGGTGGTGGTGGTGGGAGCAGAAGACGAACGAGCTCCGGCTTCCACGGCAAGACTTAGCTGTAAGTGAACGTGAAGGGCGGGCGAGCGAGCAGAAGCGGGAAAGCGATGCCGTTGAGGCTGCGCTGGTTTTGGTGGTGGGCGGTAGTGTGTGGTAGCTATTGCTGCTGTCCCCTGCCTGGGCTGCCTCTCCTGCCCGCCGCGGGGGCGCTTCTCCTGGGCAGCCGGAGCGCCGCGGGCTTCGTCCCCGGGAGCGGTCAGACTCAGCCTCAGGCGCCCGTCTCCACCTCTTCCTCCCCGGCGGGCTTCCTCTACCGTCGCCTCAAGTCCCACGAGAAGCGGGAGATGCAGAAGGAAATTCTTTCCGTGCTGGGCTTGCCTCACCGGCCCCGGCCCGCGCACGGGCTTCAGCTGCAGCAGCCGGGAGAGCCCGAAGTTCCTCTCCCCCAGCAACGCCGGCGGCAGCAGCAGCAGCAGCAGCAGCAGCAGCAGTCAGCGGCCCCGCCGGGCAGGCTTAACTCTGCGCCCCTCTTCATGCTGGATCTCTATAACACACTGTCCGGCGAGGAGGAAGCGGCGGCGGCGGAAGGAGAGGACGGGCATCGCGGCGGCGGCGGCGACACCCGGCACACCTCCACTGCGCGACCCCTGCAGCGCAAAACTCTCCTCACCCACAACCTGGGCTCCCCCGGCAACCCTAGCCTGGCTAGCTCGCAGGACAGCGCTTTTCTCAACGAGGCGGACATGATCATGAGCTTCGTCAATCTGGGTGAGTGAGGTGGGTTGAAAAAGGGAGGAGGAGGCGTTGGTCGTCACCTGCGCAGATGCCAACAGGTGGTCTGGTCCTTGTTTAAGGCAAGCTGTCGAAAAATACAGATTTGAGCGGGGGGGGGGGAGGAAAGGCGGCGGGGCGGTGCAGGTTAGTCCTCGACTTACGACCACAACTGAGCCCATCGTTTCTGTTGCTGAGTGAAACATTTGTTGAGTGAGTTTTGCCCCATTTTCGGACCTGTCTTGCCACAGTTCTCAAGTGAATCATTGGCAGGGATTCTCAACCTTAGCCACTTTAAGACTTGTGGACTTCAATTCCCAGAATTCCTCAGCCAGCTTTGCTGGCTGAGGAATTCTGGGAATTGAAGTCCACAAGTCTTAAAAATGGCCAAGGTTGAGAACCCCTGTTGTAGTGGATAAGTTTGTAACCTGGTTGTTAAGTGAATCTGGCTTCCCCCTTGATTTTTGCTTGTCAGAAAGTTGCAAAAGGGGATCCCGTGACCTTGGGACCTTCAGCAACCGTCATAAGTATGAACCACTTGCCAAGCAATCTGAGTTTTGATCACGTGACCATGGGGATGCTGCAATGGTTTTAAGGGGGAAAAATGGTCACAAGTCACTTTTTTCAGTGCTGTTGTAACTTTGAAGGGTCACTAAATGAACTGTTGTAAGTTGAGGACTATCTGCACTGTTAAAACCTCAAAGTGTCTTAAGGAACCCTAAACTCTGTTATTTATTGCCATATATGCTCTTGTACTACAGGAGATTAGCAGCTATCTGCCTGTAAATTTTTCTTTGTCTTTTTTTTCTCCAATGACCACTTTCAACTCCCTTCTTCCAGTTGCCGTGTTATGCCAAAACTACTTGCAATGATCCCATCCCCTCTCTCTAGCACATGCTAATGACCTCTAGTTCACAACAGCAGAATAGAGATCTAAATTATATAGTCAAACTGCATTCCTTGGTGTAACTGCATATTATGGTATGAAGTTGGCCTGGAACCAAGCAAACAGAAAGTTACGTATCTGGGCTTGATAGGGATCCTGCTGAATGAAGACAGGTCTCTTATTTCAAAGATTATTATGCGATATCCATCATTTGGGCTAGTGCCCCACAGAATATTAATATACAGCAAGTCCTGTTAAGAAGATCCAATTTAAGGATGACCCATAGCTAAGAACTGAGCCTACTGTAGCAAAATCTGAGTTAAATACATAATGATTCGAGTTAACAGTTCAAGTTTACTACACAATACTACTTACAGTATACAGTATTGTACAATAATACCGTTCTGGTTCACACACTATAGAAATTTGATGTAAAGACCTTTCTGGTTCAAATAGAAATTTAGGGCAAGGACAGACCTTGGGAATGCACCTCATTCTTAAACTAACCTGAATTCAAACTAAACAGCCTCTGTAATTGCTCTTGATAGACTGTTATTATCAGAAATAGAAATGGCCTTTGGTTCTTCTTTCTCTTTCATCTTTATTATAGACTCATTTTTATATTTTGATATTCCAAAAAGCCCTTATGACCTGCGTATGTTCTCAAGCCTGCAGCTACCAAGCAACCAGAGGTTTGCTTAGATGGCTCTACTGATGAGATGGTCATTTTTGTCTTTCTTCATCTGGAGTTTGCATTTCAAGATTTAATCATATTCTTAATATGGAGTTTATATTTTTGTTTTTATTTGAGTTGATTATTCTTTGCTGCCTAGAGTTGCCTCCAGTGAAATGGATGGCTATATCCATTTGATTAATAAATACATTTGCCAAGATGGCAACTTATACATTTAATAAATAATTGTGAGAGAGATATTCAGTATTTCTTAAACTTTGATATGCTGGAAATTCTTGTACATGCACAGTATCCTAAATTCAGTTCCTAGTGCCTGTTAAATCAGTGAATTATTGATTTTAGATGGTGGAGTGTAGTATTTATTGAAGGTAGTGATGAGAAATAGCGATTTGTTTTTGCTATGCATTGGCTTTATATGAAACCATATCTTTGGGATTAAAGTTGATTTTGTAATCTGGGGGAAATCGACATACTTAATTTAAGGTTCTGTTCTCATTGATTCTGAATATCCTTAAATGCTCTGCACAATCTTGTAGTCATTACACATATATTACCTGAATTCACTGTCTGTATTATAGATTGCTGACATTCAATTCCATGCTTCTGGGGTACTGACCATGGTACTGTTTTGGTGCTACTTTGGGCAGGTTTAGAAATAACTGGTTTAAGAATGCTAGGGAGGGGGTTGGTTGTGGATGCTGTTCCCCTCAACAGATCTTCTGCTAGTTGTGTGGTTGTGCAAACAAAAACAAATGCAGCTACAATTCAAAGAGAAGGGATTGTTCTCTATCTGTATAGTAATGAACCTGCATATTGCTAACTTGGAGAAAAGTAGCTATTGTATACCGTGGGACTTACTTTTGAGTAAACAGGTAATGGGATTGCTTTATTATTCTGCAAAACACTGTCTGTGTTTTTCAGAGTGAAAAGTATTTGATACTACAGCAAGTCCCTGGGGTTAAGAACGCCCTGGTTTAAGGACAATCCAGAGTTGAGATCGGAGCCTATCTTAGCAAAATTTGAGTAAAATGCAAAATAATTCAAATTAAATACACAATAATTCAAGGTTATTGTACAATACTACTTATACAATATTATACAATGATACTGCTCTACTTTACAAATTCAACTAAGGACAACAGGAAACAGACCTCCTTCTTAAACTAGGGACTACCTGTTCTTTTGAAATTATTGGTCTAACTCTAACTTGTCTAATATTATTTATCCTGATTGAAAGTTACTGTCCTACGTTTCAAGTGAAATCTTTCTCAGCTCTACTAATTGAAATGTGTACTACCATTGACTACAATATAAATTTCTGAATGCAAAATACCACTAAACTATGAACTTGTGTTAGGCATCCTTTCTTCTCTGTCATATACCCTGCTACATTCCAGAATGCACTGTGCCGCTCTTTATTGTTAAAAAGTATTTAAAACGTCAGTGAGTGCCCTGTGCAATTAAGGACTGGTGCACTCTCTAGGAAAGCATAACTGGTCTTTCCTGATGCAGGAAAGTAACTTGGTAACTTCCTCTTCAGCTTTCCTGATTTGGATGAGCTGTTGCATTTGTTTTTCGGATATGAAAATAGGAATGAAGTAAATTGGACGTAGAAGCATATATTAAGTGCATATAGCGTGCCCCTTTACTATTGTTTAGGAGAGATAAAGGCATAGAGATGGGTTTTCTTCTTCAGATGGAGATTTTTTTTTTCTCCAAGGAAAGAGCTACAGCTTATTTACAAGTAGTCCATGACTTATTATCAGTTACTTAGTGACAGTTATGATGGACTCTGAAAAAGAGACTTATGTCCCAGATTCTGATATCTGCCTCCACCAGTCACACAACTACATTTTGGGTGTTCGGTAGCCAGCCCAACATTTAAATGTTTTGTGGTCATGGGGCCCCGATTTACATTTTTTCTGGAAACTGATGGTACTTTCAGTTTCCAGCAAAAAAAACATGCCATAGTGAACAATAGGTTTGCTTAACCCAGGCGTAGGCAACCTTGGCTCTTTTATGACTCGTGGACTTCAACTCCCAGAATTCCTGAGCCAGCTTGGCTGGCTCAGGAATTCTGGGAGTTGAAGTCCACGAGTCATAAAAGAGCCAAGGTTGCCTACGCCTGGGTTAACCAATGCAGCATTTAATAACCATGGCATTTGCTTAATGACCGCTGGTCGTAAAATTGGATGCGGCCACGTGATGACCTGCTTTATGACCGTCATGACTTGCAACCAAAATTACAGGCTCAATTACAGTCGTAGGTTGAGGACAACCCGTACTCAACCTGTACTGCAGAATGTATTTATTTTGCCACCTCCAAGTAATATTACAGTTACGTAAAGGAACATTGCATAAATAACATCATAACAAAACCTAGACGTGTAAATTATTTCTGAAGACAAACATTACAATAAATTCAGCTGGTAAGCATTAGAGATTATTTGGTTGGAGAGAAATCTTGGTGATGCTGAACATTGTTATAGTAATCTCAGAAGACCCTAATTGCAATCTGAATATTTGTGTTCTTGGTCTAAAGACTCAGAAAGTTTGTCCAGTAATAGACACTGAGCATGATATCCCTGTGTTTCTTATATGTGCAGGGCAATTGAAACATTGGCACAACCTGTGTTTATCCTCCTTAATCAACATAAAGTAGTGCAAAATAGTCATAAAGTATGCATTTTGTGCACTCACGCTTAGGTTAATGTGATGGCTATAACACTATCACATTTGCCTATCAAGTCTATTTTTGTTGTTTTGTTCTTTTGGTTGTGTAGTGAATATTTACCTAGCTTGATCAGTATATTCAATAAGGATTTCAGCACATAGAAAATGTGCTAAATCCGGGTGAAAATGCTACAAATTGTGATTCCAAACTCAAAACTAACTATAATGAATGACTGCTAGAAAACTTAGAAAGACAAACGTAAAATCTACTAAATGCAACTTGCTTAAAATGTCGAATTAGAAAAAAATATATAATGTTTCTGAAGAGTAATTTATGCTGCTCAAGAAGAGGGAAAAGAACTAAAATTTATTTCAGTGATAAATCAGAGATGTATCTTTTTTTAGTGATATCTTGATGCACTAATAACATTGTTATTACATTTCAATAAAAATGATAGCTATTCAGGAAATAGTTTCCTTAATGATTGTTGAAAATAGTCTGTGAATATTCTCCATGCTTTCAAATACGATCCAATGTTATAATTGTAGCAATGAACAAAACACCTTTACCTGGCAGCCAACAGAGGAGGAAAAGAAGGAATGTTGTGTTAAGACATGTTTAAAGAAGACTGTTAATTAGTTTCATTAACTTGTGTAGTAAATTTATTTTCAAAAAAGCCTAGGAATTGCTATACTTATATCATTTTGCTGTGGGGAGGAATAAAATACTAGTGCCAGGACTGCATTACATTCACATCTTAGTGTTTTCCTTGTACTAAGCACACTCTTTCTTAGCTATCACTTCAGAATTCAATAAGTAGAAGGCTTAATTTCTTAGTATACTTGAGATTAAACTTCAAAATAGTAATGTGTGGTTCTTTTTCTCATAAGTAGGATTTTTATGCATGTGGCCCCAAATGGGGTTTGTCTAGTTTAAATCTTCATGTCTTAAAACATTATCACCAATGAAGTAAACTTTTATTTGCCGTTCATTCACATATTGGATCAGTTATGCCATATTTAAAAAAGACAAAGATTATGCTTTGATCTTTTGATGCCACTTCTTTCCCACTACCCATCCCGATCTCTTTAGTTGTAGTGGAAATTCTACATGGTCATATAGGAGAAAACGAAATTTTAATTTGGAGAGAAGCTTAAGTAGAAAGACATAGCAAGAAATGGGAATAAATACAAAATACCGTATGATCTGCAGGGATGTTTATGGCATTTGTAGGTGAAGCCAATCATGTATAATCTTAAGAACTGATTCTTGACACCCCCCAAAAAACCTGGAAAAAATTCAATTTTCTCTCCCCTCCCCCCTTGTAATCTATCACAAATGGTATAAGCAAAAGTATGGATATTTCAAATACTAACTTAACTTCAGAAACAGAATCTTCCCAGTATCATCCAGGTTACTAGCTTTGAAAAAAGGTAACATTGTTTTAGCAAGAAGTGTGACATTCTTTTCATTTTTATTTTCTGTATGGTCATGTTTGTATTTTTTTTAAACAGTCCCTATATAGAATGTTACTAACATGCAAAAGAGATACAATGATCGAAATATTGACTGGGAGTATCAGTATCGGTATCTAATAACTCTCTCTCTCTCTCTCTCTCTCTCTCTCTCTCTCTCTCTCTCTCTCTCTCTCTCTCTCTCTCTCTCTCTCTCTCTCTCTCTCTCTCTCTCTTTTTTTTTCTCCCTCTCCCTCTCCCTCTCCCTCTCCCTCTCCCTCTCCCTCTCTCCCTCCCTCCCTCCCATAAAATAAAAAATAAAGTGTTATTTATTTAGTTAGATACATTAATTAGATACTCTGGTTAGATACTGTATGACTTTAGAAGAATATTATTCTTCATATTTAAGCTGTTGATGTCTACATTGTTTGAATACTTCTGAGCAATGTACATGAACCCAGTGGATAAAAATGTCCTTGGTTCTATTTAACAAACTATTGTTTAATTCCAAAATGGTTGTTGACCATGTATTTTACCAGCATCATTTTAAAAAAAATCATTTATTGATTGACTTCCAATTTTTCCTGGTGTTTATTTATATCTGCAAATGTTTTACAATTGTTTAGGATTTTGGAATTTCACAGCCATATTTGTCATCAGTGTACTTCTAATAGGGAGTTAGTTCCAGAGTGCTAAGATTGTATAGTATTAGCAATATATTTCATTAAGTCAAAATGTTAGATGATTTGAGCAAATATGATGAATCAGCCAGGAAGACCTTAATGCAAATTCTATAATGTCGAACTAATGTAGCACTTATGAAATTAGTATTATATTTCTCTAATTGTTAATAAGATAAAAAAGCTATGAAAATAGTTTTGAGAATTTTATTATTCTGCAAACTTATTAGAACTGCATAAATAGCAATTTTCTGTTTGCAAAACATTTATAATTTAAGCTGATGTTTTTAATAAATTTCCCAACAGGTGGCACATGCAAAACTATTTATCTTCCTAGTTATAAAAAGGTTAAATGCTTATTTACACAAGGGCTACAGAGTGACATCATGTCCCTTCAAGAAAAGATATGTCTTCCACTAGCAAAATTTTAAGTGAATCTGGAGAAGGAATTCTGATTTGCATTGGATATTTGCACTTTAACATGGGAACTAAATAAAAATCATTAAATAGTACAGAAGACACAGCTCCATCATGTTTAATTAGCAATTAGTAGTGTCTGAAATTCACACCTTAAGCTAAGCCATGGTGCCCTGATCATCTCGAGAAGGGTTTTTCAAACTATGTTCAGTGGAATTCAAGGTCTCATGAGAACTTGATGGGGTTCCATAATACACTAAGGGAAGAACAATGTTTATTTGAATGCAGTCAAGGTCATTTGTAATGGAAAGAGTTTGATTTGTTATTCCATGAAAAACAAACCATGGCCTCCATTTTACGGATCAAAGTTTTTAATTTTTTTATTTTAACTAATAGGTTCCATGACTTGAAAAAGCTGTACAACTCTCTTAACAAGTGCTAATGTGGGAAAGTATTTAGAATAAGGGTCTAGGACTTGGAAGATTCAGACATGGATTTATGAACACCATGAATGAAAAACTGAATACATAATAATTAACCAATTAAAATGTCTCATTGGCAATGGTGAATGTGGGACTCATGCTGCATAGGCAGCTTTCTATGGGGTCCTTTCCTCAACTGGAAAGGAAAAGGGAGAATGTGTGTCCGTGGTTTTCTGAAGAGCTTTTTTGTAAGCTTATGGGTTACTTGGACATAAACAACTGCTTTGAATCTGTACCCCAAAAAAAGATAATGAATAATTTTGTACCTTGCTTGTACTTCCCCACCCTCTGTTTCTGACTAAACAACTGATTTGCCTGTTTGCAGAATCCAGGAGTTTAAACTGTAAAGAGAGCAGGCTACTTCCATATGGAACTATTTCTGTTCCTTCTAAACTACAGTACTTTGAGCTGGTTGTATGTATAATCATCTTCACTCTTGGACGTTTTAATACAGTTAGAGAAGAATACCAGCCAGTCAATGCTCCCTCTGGTCAACCAGAGTGTGGTAAAATTGACCAAGCAGTTTGTTTTAAAGTTGCAGTGATGCAGAGCAATTTATGCTATAATTACTTGGGTTCTGAAAACTTCAGAAATGATTTAAAACACATGCTTCTGATATTGCATGAGTGCAACACCTCACTACTATGCATTACCTTTTTCAGGCTTTTGCATGAATCTAAAATAAAGGGATTACTGCATATTGTTTTTAGGCCTGGGCGGAAGCCTGAAAAAGGTCAGGCTCCTTAAACAGATAGTTTTGAAGTGCAATGCTCACACAAGGTCTGGAATGCTCCTCCTGAATTGTTTTGAAAGCCATAATCATGAACAATCAGTCAAAATGTTGTTAATCCTCATTGGTAAATATACTGAATGTGAACATTTCTGAATATGTTGGAAAGTTCCAGACGGAACATATGAGAATTGGATTTATGTAAAATATAATATTTGAGAATTAACTTACTTTCCATGATAGGTGGATTTTTTTCTGTAAATATTTTCCACCATCATCTGTCTTGTGATTTTTGGGTTGGGACATATATTTCACTCTTTGTGCCTTTCTCTTCTTTCCAAGAAAGGAAAAATTAGAGCTGCCAAATCTAATCATGCAGCAGGTATGAACATCTTTCTTACCCACAAACATTCTGCACTTCACATTGCAAGAAGGGAACTCTATTGCTTAATTATAGAGGCATTAGAAACACTTTCATGTAACCACCAGGAAATAAGCAGTGATTACAGAGGGAATTCTTTATTTTTTAAAATGATTTAACTGATATAACAAAAAATACACATCTGTGGCTTGTCAACAATATGGATATAATTCCCTTCTTCCCATTTAAACTGGAAGAGAAATAGATTTTCACATTTACAATGAGTTTTCTCTTATACATTGAAGGTATTGCTGCAGAAAAATATTCTTCTTGATTAACACAAGGAGAATCATTTCTCTTTGCTGCTTTCTTCAGTTATTAAAAGTATTTAGTAGTGTTGTAGTCTAATCTATTGATTGAATTCATTTGGTTGTGATCCCAGGTAGATAAGAATAGATAAATTGCATTAATAATTGAGACAAAACATTCCATTCTATATTGGAGCATTTTTTCACTAACTTGGAAAATGTTAATTATATGTTTCTTTTATGTGCTGTAATTATAAAGAGCTTACATTTGACAACAAACTATGGAAGGTGGATATTTGATGTAATTTTGCATTTAACATTACGTAGAAATAATATATAATGATAATTACTGTACTTACTGAACAGATTGAGACAGTACCTAAAAAATTAGCAAAATTCAAAGCATGATAGTCTTTGTTTCATGATCCTTGCTTCTGTTGAACATTTTTACTTGAATTCCTGTATTATTGAACAGTTTATTATCTTGTCTGTCCAAGGAAATCTAAGTTGATAGTTCAAAGGAATCTGTCTTCTTACTGTTGCATAAAGTCTATTCTTCATATCTGTACATCATAACAGCAAATGCCATTGATCTGGCTGTTCTAACGTTTGCCTTGATTGAAATGTTTCAATTTTTCATGAGTTTTCTAGGCCTTTCCATGATTTTTTTTGCCTATTATTACCATTCTCTGGATCTTTTTTTTCTCAATAACCACCATTTTTATGAATTCTCGCACCTAGAAAATGATCAACTACTTCTACAGGCTCCTTGTTTATCTTAAATTTTTCTAATTTTCCAGTTGACATATTCTTGAATTTTCTTGGTGTTCAAATGAAGCCCTACCTTTTAGCTGTCCTGTTTTACTTTTAGAATGATAATTTTTAGGGCTTGTTCAGTTTCTGCAACAAGGTAGTATTGCCGGCATAAGTCTGATTGCCGACATTAGTTTCTCCAATTTTGACTCCATCCTTTAGTTCCTCCAGACCTATGATACGTACAATGTGTTGATTTTCAGTACCATTCCTACTCTTTCCCTGCTCTTCTTTTGGTGTTTTACAATCTTGCACGAAACAGATTACGTTCTTTAAATCTGAATAGCGTATCTTTATTGCTGTAAATACAGGTCTCTTGCTTGAAAGGCAGCCCAGTAGTGCTAGTCACTAAATCACCACTGGTAAGTCATTTTTATAGATAACCACACTCATATTATGGTGACCCTCCAGCACAAGCAACCTATTGTATTTATCTAAAGAAAAGGCAATACTGAATTTAAGATGTCAAAGAAAAGAATTATTAGACAAAAAGAAGAAGCTATAAATATATACAAAAATCCTATGCATTATATTTTCCTTCCTATCAAGTAGAGTGGCCTATTCCAAGATAAACCAATCTTGGAGAACTTTGTCCACCTAACAAGTGTGACACATCCATTATAGAGATATACACATTGGTCAGAAGTCACATGCAATAAAATGGCAAAGCCCAAGCACAAACTTATTTACTAATTAAAAAATCATGTTTATAATCAAAGCTGAAAAAAGGTTACATATTTCAGCAAAGCAATGATTGGAAACATGCTTTCAAATCGACCAAGAACATACTTTCAGGAATGAACAACAGAGATTTGAAATGGCCCATACCTCAGATCTGAATATTATATAAAATCTGCAGGGAGATCTTAAACATGTGCATGAGAAGTCCTTAAAAAAATCTCAAAAATTAAAATAGGTTCATGTTATAAAAAGTGTTTCAAAGTACAGGTTGGAAAGGTGAGCAGCCTTGTGCATTTTCTTATTTTTAATGTGTAGATAACTGCTCGTGAATATAAAAATGCTTTGACATCTGGAGAAGGATGTTGTGTTTAACTATCAGTCCAATAAGTCTTTACCTGCTTCTTATCAGACCTCATAAAGGAAAAAGAAGGAAAACAAAGTTGATTCCTATAGCTCAATGTTGCTCAACCTTGGCAACTCTAAGATATGTGGACTTCGTGTTGCTTGGGAATTCTGAGATTTAAAGCCCTTATATCTTGGAATTGCTAAGGCTGAGAAACACTACTATAGCAGCTTTTACTAATCTTACTAATTACCCAGACATACAGGAGAATTGTTTTTGAGAGTTTAGGCCTTTAGAGCTAATTAAGAATATCTTGAATTAGGTTCATAAATAAATTAGCAACTAAGGCAAGGAAGCCAGAATTAAGGCCAATTTTTGTTTATGTGTTACAGTCTTCCTATGTTTCTGCTTTTGAAACAAAAGTTATATTCTACTTAGAAGCTGTATTTTTACAAGTTGTTTGTTTTTTGTCAATTGCAGATGGTGGCCTTATGGACTGACAGCTATGAAGCTGTAACTTATTCTTAATAGGACCAGATGTCCCGTGCCAAAAATTTGTCCTACCTATCATTTAGTTACTGCTGGACTTCTGGCCAATAAACTGTAATACCAATAACAACCAATTTAGAATTAATTACCATAGTTTAACTGCTGCCAGTTAAAAAATGAAACACCTAGCAATTTGCTTTTGGCATGGTAATACGGAATGCTTTGGTACAATGTGTTCTTGCAGTATTTCTTATTTATTCAGGTAGTCAGGGACCAGTCTATTAAGAAATATACATAGTAACTCTCCTAGCTAATGTACAGACCAACTTTTAATATATAGCTGGAGATGTTTGCCTTATGATTTGAAATATGAATAGTAATGACAAACTAAAATGTATTAATAAAAACAAAATATTTTTTTCTAAACTGGAAAAATGCCATTAATACGATTAGCAATAGGAGCATGGGTTAAAATTGTAGCACAAAACCTGGATTTTTGTCTGGGTTGAGGTTAGAGCAGCGGTTCTCAACCTGTGGGTCGGGACCCCATTTGGGGTCGAACGACCATTTCATGGGGGTTGCCAAACAACACAGTCCACCATTTTTTTCTCCCCTTTTCCTTAGCTGTGCTACTCCCTCTTTTTCTATTGGCTTTTGAAAGCCAATAGAATAGATTCTCTTGAATAGAGTCTAATTCTATTGGCTTTCAAAAGCCAATAGGAATTGTCCAGGCTGTCTCTTCCCTGCTAAGCCCGCCAAAAGTCCCAGCCTGCAAATGGTGCGGCAAGTTGTCTGCAGCGAAGGCGAGCTGTCTGGAAGTTTCCACCCCTCCCTGCTGAGCAACTACTAAAAATGTAAGTAAAAGAGAGCCAGGGGTGGGAGGTGGGAGGCCGGCGGGCGCAGGGAGGGTTGCTGGCGTGCGTGGGGCCGGGCGGGTGCCTTACCTCCCTTGGGCTGGGCCAGCTGGTGGCCCACCGGTGGTTGCCCTGCGCCATCGCGGCCCCTTGCCAGCTACGCTTCGGCTGGCGCAGGGGGCGGTACCACACTTGCACGGCGCTCCCGGGCAGGGAAATAGTCCTCGACTTACAACCAGTTGGGAAGTCCTCGACTTACGACCGGTTGGGTGGTCCTCAACTTACGACCGGTTGGGTGGTCCTCAACTTACGACCGGTTGGGGGTCATGGCATTAAAAAGGTTGAGAACCACTGGGTTAGAGGTTTTAATCAATTGTTCCCCTTTCAATCTTGGATGGACTCGTCATCAGATCGGTACATTGGAAGAAAACAAGAGTTTCACTTATCAGAGCAAATATAGTGCTCTGTTTGATGTGATTAAGAGTATACTTTGTCCAGAGAAGGAATAATTAGCTTCTTTAGGAAGAACACAATGATATACCAGTTCAATAGTACTGGCATTGACTGGTAAAATGGCACAGGAACTACTATTAAAATATAGCAAACAATGGGAAGACTTAAGTTAGCTTTAAAAAAAAGCCACCACAAGATGAAACTATTCAGGTAATTAACATTAATGTGAGTTGCTTTCAAAAAGTAAACACCAAGTGGAACATGATCCAGATTGTATCCTTAAAAAAGCAGGCAAAATCCTTAGGAAATTGGCAACTTTTCCCCACTATTTGCATGGGAACAAGCTATCCCATACGTGTTGATCTATGTTTTTCTGGGAATGAATCCTTTTTTAAAAACTATGCAATTTTCCCTTGACTAATTGTGATTTATACAAAGCATTGTTTAAGAGCTAGGTCATCAATCCAAATTGGAAAACAAGTGGCTTTCTGTCTTAATGCTAATAATAAGAACCTCCATTTACAAAAGGTAACTCTTTTAGGACATACATAATAAAAGAAACATATGTGGATAAATTGGTGATAAATATTCTTTGCGTTGGGTAGCAGGATGAGTTTTTGAAAGTATGTTGTAAGATTTTTACATTCATAGGCAGCAATTCTGTTCAGACAGTTAGTTTTCCTAATATTAAATCATGTCATTACACTACAAACTTAGTTAGAAAATTTACCAGTTATTGATGGGATTATACTTTGCTTTGGTTGGTCATTGTTTTAGTTATGATGTTTCCTCAGGGTTGTGAAACGATATTGTACTAGTATAAGGAACAATAACACACTCTTTTGTTTGATTTGTGAGTACATCAAGTGGTCTTAAATGAGTGTTTCTAACATTGTAAAAAATTTCTGTCTGAAAAGAATTTAAAAATATATTAATAACTCAGATTGCTAGCAACGGAGCCATGTAACTCAAGTTAACAGAGTTTTTAAAAACCTTTTTTTTTCTTCTCCCCATCCTATTTTCTTCCAATTTTTCTGTGCAATATTTAATTTATTACAAATTTGAAATACTTGTAGTACACAGATGTTTTACAAGACTTGTTATTTTCTATGCAGGAGGTTATGAGTCAGATTACTGTTAAGTAAAATGTTTATGTGAAATCATTTCTGAGTCATATATTTGCATCATATACAACCTGTCTGACAATCAAAACATTCACTACTTTGCTAATGATTATACTAACTTTCCAGTGCTGTGCTCCAACATAACATAATTACACAGAAAAAATACAATAAATTACCCTGACAGAGTAATTTATTGCATTTATTATGACTTTTTTGACATTATCTCACCACTACCTATGATTATAGAGCTGACATTTAGTTTTACATATGAATTCCATTCTCTAAAGATAAACTTCTTTTCCTGTTAATTAAATGAAGTAAAAGAAACTGTCATGCAATTAATAATCACTATAGAAGTTCCATGTAATGTGTGTGTGTGGTAGCTCATAATGATAATACAGTACATATAATCAAAAACTATGTATTATCACTGTTTAGTTAAGGAGTAGCTGAATGGACTTTGTCTCTGATCTTCTTCAGATATCTTAGCCAATTATAAAGGGTGTTACCATATCAAGAGCTTCTGTTTGATGGTGCAGTAGCTCCTCTTGGTTTAGTCTGCTGTTATGTGCAGTCAGTGACATAACATTGGGAATTCTCAAGCATCACTTGGTGGTTATCCATGGTTCAGTTTCCTGGAAGAAAAACACAAGGGGTTGTTGGAGATTTTTGTACTACGGTATAACTGTAGTTACACATTGTACATGTTAAGTACAATATGAAGATTCACAAGCTTGGGAAAATCACAGATCTTCATCAGATTTCATAGTACCAAATGGTCTCTTGCCAAAAGCTATTTGCTTCTCTCACAGGCTACTTTTGCTCATATTCATGATCCATATACTCTGCCTCTATACTCTGCTATTGATTAGAAGAGCCGCGTTGAGAATCAGGGAAAGCAAAGACTGGGACTTGGAACTCCAAAGCAACGAGACTTTATGCAAAAAAAAAAAAAAATCAGAAGGCCAATTCAGAGGTCAAGATGGTTCTCACTGATTCAAAAGATACTACAAACAACAAAGAGACTTATCTGTTGGAAAGGAAGCTTTGCTATGGAAACCTACTTGGCATTTGAAAAAACCTAGAATAAGATTTTTTTAAAAAATGAAAGTTAAAGTTTTGAGTAATGGACTAAAGGCAATCTAGAACTATGGACTGACTTAAGGACCAAGATTATAAGTTAGATGTAAGAAAAATGGGATTAATGGAAGATATAAAATTTATCTACATGGAAATTACTGATGATTTATTTGTTTGATGATTAATGAATTGAAATATCTTAAAGTTTGATGTTATCTTGTTAGTTTAAAGTTGATTGATGGTTTATATAGCTTTAGGATAGATTAATACTTTAGCCTAAAAAAGAGATATTGGGAGATAATGGGTTAAAGGCAATTTAGATCAATGATTTGATTTTAGGATTAAGATTAAGATTATGAGTTACAAGTAAGAGAAAAAAGGAGTGACTAATGAAATATATATTAAATCCTTTAAGAATGTGTTTGTTCTTTTTTCTTTTCTTTCTTTTCTTTTTGTTTAGGAAATAGGGTTATTTGTAAGAAAATTATTATGTAATCTTGAACTAATCTAATAAAATGATTTCTGATTGATAAGATTGATGTTATTGGTTACGACAATTTAATTGGATATGAACTGAATTATGTTTAATGGATTGAAAAAATTTAAGATTTGATTTTATCTGTTAGCTATAAGAGATTGATTAATTGATAGATTAGATATATATAGGATACATTAATGTTTTATTTTAATTAAGGGATATTAGTGGAAGAATAATTAAATAAAATTTACAATAAAAAACTAAGGTACCAGAATATATTTGGAAGGAATACCCGAACCGATAGAGTTTGTATTTAAAGTTAATTTGATTATGGTTGTATACATTTTTTTTAAAGTGTTAGAAACAGGTACAGGTTGATTAAATTTAAACTAGATTGAATTATCTTAAATAAACTATGTTAGTTAAGGGGAAAGAGAGGGAATACTAGAGGTATTGACTGAAGTATGTATAAATATTTTGCTTTTGGATGATTGTTTACCCTAACACCACGGTGTGCTTTGAGCATTTTCTTGTAAAATTAAAAAAACCAATAAAATTTCTGTAAAAAAAAAAGAAAGAAGAGCCATGAAAATTTAAGTCTTCCCTCAAATCTTTAGTGAAGGAAAATGAAACTCCTGGCTTCATTTTGTCTGATCTGTTGTACTTGCCTTCTTTTATCTTTAACCTTTACCTTTTATTTACTATATTGTAAATTCTCTGATTCTGTGAACTACCCAGAGTTGTCGAGGGTTGGGCAGCATACAAGTTTAATAAATTATTAAATCATCATTACTTCACTGCTGTCAAGATTCATTCATAACAAGCAATTGATTGCAAGTATCACTGGATTATCAGCACCCTATTTGCAGCTGACAGAAATATAAAGTTAAGATTTACAGAAAGAAAAGTGATCCCCTGAAAATGTTAGCGAACTCTCAAACCCATAACAAGACATCAAATCTCTTGACATTTGTCTGCTCTTTCCTCTTTATGTTAAATGCTTAAATACTAATCCATTTAATAAAACAGAAAGCAGCCATCTTAAAGAAGAATATTTTCTAAATTTCCTTCAGTGGTGCTGGAGCAAAACTATGCTACTCTTCAAGGGCAGTTCCATCTAGAATAGTGGTTCTCAACCTGTGGGTCGTGATCCCATTTGGGGTCGAACGACCATTTCACGGGGGTCGCCAAACAACGCAGTCCGCCATTTTCCCCCTTTTCCTTAGCTGTGCTACGCCATATTTTTCCCTTTTCCTTAGCTGTGCTACTCCCTCTTATTCTATTGGCTTTTGAAAGCCAATAGAATAGACTCTCTTGAATAGAGTCTAATTCTATTGGCTTTCAATAGGAATTGTCCAGGCTGTCTCCACCCTGCTGAACCCGCCAAAAGTCCCAGTCTGCAAATGGTGCTGCAGGTTGTCTGCAGCGAAGGCGAGCTCTCCAGAGGTTTCCACCCCTCCCTGCTGAGAACTACCTAAAAGTGTAAGTAAAAGAGGGCCAGGGGTGGGAGGTGGGAGGCCGGCGGGCGCATGGAGGGTTTTTGGTGTGCGTGGGGCCCGGCGGGTGGCTTACCTCCCTTGGGCTGGGCCAGCTAGTGGCCCAGCCCATGGTCGCCCTGCGCCGTCGCTGCCGCGGCCACCCAGGAGTGCCTGGGCCTGCCTGCCGCCGCCCCAAACGGGCGGCAGCAAAGGCAAGGCTAGCACCTGGGCCTGTCTGCCGCCGCCCCAAACAGGCGGCAGTGAAGGCAAGGCTATCGGGGCAGCAGCGGGCGCAGGGAAGGTTTTTGGCACACATGGGGCCTGGCGGGTGGCTTACCTCCCTTGGGCTGGGCCAGCTGGTGGCCCAGCCCGTGGTTGCCCTGCGCCGTCGCTGCCGCGGCCACCCAGGAGTGCCTGGGCCTGCCTGCCGCCACCCCAAACGGGCGGCAGTAAAGGCAAGGCTAGCAGGGCAGTGGTGGGCGCAGGGAGGGTTTTTGGTGTGCGTGGGGCCTGGCGAGTGTCTTACCTCCCTTGGGCTGGGCCAGCTGGTGGCCCAGCCCGTGGTCGCCCTGCACCATTGCTGCCGCAGCCTCCCAGGAGCACCTGAGCACCTGGGCCTGCCTGCCGCTGCCCCGAACGAGCGGCGGCCTACGCCTCGGCCGGCGCAGGGGGCGCGGTGCAGGTCATTGCGCCGCGCATGCGCGGTGCAGGTCGGGGTCGTGGCCTGAAAAAGGTTGAGAACCACTGATCTAGAACATGTTACAATATTTCACTTTTGAACTTGTCTTAAATGTAACAATTATGGAATCTCCTGGTAAGTTCTACATTTTTATGGAACTATTACTTTTATGGAAGTGGCATACTAGTATTCTGGACATTCTTTGTATCTATGACAAAATGTCAAATGCCACAATAACCTTTTAAAATATATATGAAATCGGTCCAGCTTTCAGGACCACAATTTTCCTGTATAATTTGGAAAAGCCTTTTCCTAAACAAGGTTTTTGAGTAACACAAGTGACCAATGTTTAATTGGACTAAGAGGACCAATATATTGTAACATGTAATGGAAAATGCCACAAAATATTTGCTGGATGAATTCCATTATCCTGAGTCAGTTCCTAGCTCTGTAAACAAACACAGCTGCTGAGTGTAGAATTAGTGAATAAGAATAGTAAAAATTGGTAGTGAGATCACTTCAGAAAAATATGTAATGCACAGTCCTGCATAAGGACTGAAGACTATCTTCAACTGAGATTGGTCTTTTCTGTTTATATTGTCCATATATTTATGATACTATAGGGTACAGTTAACACGAACAAGTTGTTCTCATTCCTGAACAGCTCATGCAAAAAGGCAGCCAGAAATTTACTCTGTTCAGTTGATGCTACCAAAATTGGAAAAATGGTCTTAGATTTTCTGTTTCTAAAATGATCCATTTTATATTTGGTAATCTCTTTTGGGAAGTGAAGAGACATTCTTAATATGTTGTTGATTCAACATTTCTTAATTAAATACTTGATTGATTCTTTAAACCTTAACTGCAGTGTAGTTGTATAATAACACACTGTATCCCAAATAAGTTACACAGAAGATACTCTGCTACCTTGGAGCTATGTTTCTTAATGCATCTTCAATGTCAGTTTGTCTTACAGCAGTTAGTTTGCATGTTTCGTCATTATTGAGATGTTTAATGGGTCAGCAGAAGGATATGTTTAGTTACATTGCCATAAGTTATACATTTTACAACAGAATTCCTACTTCCCCTTCATATTATTTTTATAGTAGAACTACTGTAATTTTTAAATATTAAGTGATTGCGACCATTGGTATAATTTATCGCTTCACTTTTTAAAAGTAAAGAAAATAAAAGCCTAGATTTTTTTAAAAAAAGTATATCAGAATGAAGACAAACAATGGTGGCAAAAAATATGAGCACCCCAGAGATAGTTCTAGTTGACTACTGTGAGAAAGTATTTCAGATTTGACTTTCCCTAGTTGTTTTTTAGGATAAAGGCAGGAAGAGGGAGGGACATTCAGAGTTGCAAGATTGATGTCAGTTCCTTAAGGTTACCTAAACTTAATTGGGAAAAGTTCTGATCATGATGGAATCATCATCTTGAAGACACCAAATCAAATGTGTGATCCAACACATTCACAGGGTAGATTATCCTTGAGACAATGTTTTGACTCTGATTCATTCCTGAAATGCATGCTGTGACCCTCCCTTTTACTCATAGTAACCTGACCAGGTGGACATCTATATATCAGCCTAACTGAATAACACATTTACATGACAGAAAGTTTTCCCTTTAGAGAAATAAATTTTGAGGTGTGAGGGATTAACTACGCAGACTGGTGTGCTATGCTCTTTTTCTCATCAGAGTTGAATGAGCTTGTACAATAATATGTTATTGATCAGTTAATATCAAAGCATGAGCATCAGTCACAGTAACAACATGAGAGAAAGTAAGGTACAGTGAAATAAGATAAAATAGATTATAGTGAGATCAAATGAATGGAATGGAATTCTGAAGAATACAGTACCTGAAAAGTAATCATCATAGGTCTCTTGTTATAAATTAACTTTTTCCAATACCAAATGTTGCTAAATTAACATCTTAAGGAACAAGTTGTTATTTGACATATATGATAAAAGCTTGAGAGAGATTAAGCCTATAATGGCTATAAACAAACTAACCGACTAAAGATAAGGGAATATTCACTGTGTCTGATAGCCATATTAAATATACTAAAAAGCTGTATCTAACAATACAATATATTAATTAGAATCATCCTAAAATAATAAAAATATGAGAGTTTCAAATTAGGGAAAATTCACACTGAATGATAATGTACTTCGAGACTTTGAAAGCTGTTGATCAGTGCCATCATGAAATTCCATACTAGCTTTCTATATTTAATGTAGAACTTACATTTTCTAGCTGTGCAGCATATTTAGAATAAATATTATTCAATCAATAAAACATACCTGAGGTAGTTACTATGCTTGCAGTCATAAAATATTTACTTAGTGGGCAAATTAAGCCACTAGTTAAATAGTCTTAACTCATTTCTTGACCAATAAAAATATCAGGATCTCAGAAATGAAAAGATAATTCAGATTGCAATCCTATGTTCACTTCTGGCATACCTGAACCAGATTCATCGAACTAAATGCAATCCTAAGCAATGAATGGGGCATCAAACTAAATGCAATCCTAAGCCATGAATGGATCATTCTTCAACACACAGATCCAGGAGACTTATGTCTGTTAAAGGGAGATCTATTAACTAAGGATGTAGTGTAATGAAAAACTACAGTTAATTTCAGCTTCCTTACTTGCACAATTATATATGGTTAAAAGGAAGACTAAACCAGCTGCATGCAAGTACCAAAGCTCTCATGTTTTATAGTCAATGCAAGACCACCAAGACTTCTTTAATTGTAAACAAAAATTTCAATGTTTAATTGAAAGCAGAATTAATTTTTACTCCACTATACATATAAAGTTTTAAATCTATTTAATAATCTAAGTCTTGTATGTGTTTTTATTTCTTATTAAAACAAAGTTTATGGGTTGACAATTCATGTATGACTTTAAACATAAATTGTTACATTAAACAATTAAAATCTGATTTAATCATGATGAACTAAGAAAAGGTAAAGTTTCTTGTTATTTCTCTTATAATTGAGAAAAATTAGAAAAATTTGATATCAGATTAGTTTTGTGATTCTTGAGTGTCAGGCCATACCTTTTGCTTTTCCCAATGCAAAAATTAAGACTATCCAAAAGGAGTCAGATACTCTTTCGGAGAACTATATTAAGAATTATATTTTTAGGCACCAGCACTTAAGAGGGAAGGTAATAGCTTCTATCTTGAGAATGCTTCCTTCAGAGAGACACTTGGATGTGATTACTGGATGGTGAAGAAAAACCAGTCTGCATTCGTTCACAGTTGATTTTCTACCAAGAAAGAAGACAATGGCAAACAATTTCTATACTATTACCAAGAAAACTATATGGACAAAAATTATCTAAACTGTTTATGGAAGACTGAATGTAAGAATAGCTTATATCTATACCTTGGTTTATATGTAAACAGTGATTATTTTGCTAGAGAAGGGGTTCTCAACCTTGGCAACTTTAAGACTTGTGGACTTCAACAAGCAAAGCTGGCTGAGGAATTCTGGGAGTTGAAGTCCACAAGTCTTAAAGTTGCCAAGGTTGAGAACCCCTGTGCTAGAGGGAAAAAGGATTGAAGAAGAACTGAAAAAAAAAGTGACTTATGACCATTTTTCATATGACCGTTGTACCATCCCCATGGTCACATGTTCAAAATTCAAAAGCTTGGCAATAGGTTCATATTTATGACAGTTGAAGTGTCCTGGGATCATGTGACCAACATTTGCAACCTTCTCATAAAGTCAGTGGGGAAGCCAGATTCATTTAACAACTATGTTACTAACTTAACAACTGCAATGATTCACTTAACAACTGTGGCTAGAAAAGTCATAAAATGGGGCAAAACACACTTAACAAATATCTCACTTAACAACATAAATTGGGGGCTCAGTTGTGCTCGTAAGTCGATGACTAACTATAATTTTCTTGGGATAGAACATATTATTAACAACAGCAGCAGAACAATTTCTTTCCAATTTTGTATTGTTGCATATATGTTTTTTTTCCCTTGTATGTTGCTGCCATGACTTTGTATATCACCTGGTCATTGATGTTCAATCTTCAAAAAACATCAGAAATATTCATTCCACAGCACTGAGGAATAAAATGGTATCAGACACAAAATAAATAGGAGTAAACGCTACAATTTTTAAAACACAATTTCTTTTGCATAACCCTGATGTTATCTACCAGAGTTCTGATTCGCTTTGCTCAGTTCCTCATTTACAGTAGGTGGGAACCCAGAATTACCATTTAAAATCAGAATATGTTAGTTTCTGCTTATTATTCAAAGCCTGCCTATTTGGTATAGCTTTGAAATCAAAATGCCATTAGTCTGTAATAAAATTCTGTCAAAGATAAGAAATATTAGAAGCTTTATACCAGCAAAACCAGAAAGTAATCTGGATTGCATAGGTATCTAAACATGCAATTAAGCCAAATTATATGGCATTATTTAATAAATGGAGGAACTGAACTTTCAAATTATTTAGTTCTTCAGTAGAAATTTCTGTGTGATTAGTCAGAAGTGTTCAGTAGGATTTTCTCTTAAGTAAATGTGTATATATGACTATAGACTAAAAACGTCTTAGACAACAGTGGCTTTGTTATGTAGTATAGCACTGTACTTCCACAACAATCAATAACATTGTATAATTACTAAATGTAGAAAACTGTTTTGTCCACTGAGATTGATGGGAAAATTTCACTGTCCTTCTAGCATTCCTTCTGCAGAATGCTAAAGTCTGAGAAAAAAAGGCAGTCCAGTAGAAGAACTCTGCCAAGAAAAGTGCCAAATGTTCACAAACAGTTTATAAAATTCATTGCAGAAGCCAATTGCAGCATATGGCTTTTCCCATCTGAAATAGTTGAAATAACTTTGTAATTTTTACTGGTGTTGTTAGTACGAGTGGCTGGCTGTATGGCTGACAACCAAATGTCTTATTTTCTTTGTGTAAATGTAAAATGATGTTTTTTGTGGTGTGAGGGAGGAAGGTTATTTGTACTATTTTTCATAAGTGTCCAGTTTATTTTTTCCCCACATTTCATTGGCAGTGAAACCCTAGTTTTAATATAGTCTAGTCAAACTTTGCCTTTCTGAGTATTTTGAACTACCAGTTCTATAGTAATCTCTGACCATTAACCTTATTAGTTTGATCTAATGAAAACTGGAATCTATAACACGTGAAAAAGACCATAAATAGATAAGGATGTTTTAATGAAAATATAAGGTTTAAGCAATATTTGTTACAGCTCTGTCATCTGTATTTTCTGAACTGAAACAGTAGACACCTGTCTCTTGCCTTGAAAAAAGATTTCTTTCAGCATGTAAGAATCAACATGTCCTCTCATCAAAGGAACCGTACTTTTGTTTCTGGGAGACTCAGTGAAATGAGGCAAGTTTGGAATAGTGAGAAGTGATGGATCACTGGTATCATTAGTTATAAAATGACATAAAAATGTATAAAGCCATGGTACAATTGTTTTAAAATAAAATAAGTAAAATATCAATTGCTAAGCATTGAGCAGTGTGTGTGTGTGTGTGTGTGTGTGTATTTATACATATATACATATACATATATATATAGGGAGTGATTTATGTATATATGTATGAAAATATATATATGGAGTGATTTATACCGGAGCAAAACTGAAGCAGAATTTAATTACTGAAATTGATCAGAAGAATCTGTCATAGGTATAGAAATGAAATGACCATCATCTCCCAAAGCTCAGTTTGGTGCAGAGATACAATGGATTATTCTCCAATCAGAATGAGCAAGGGCAGAAATATATCTCTTATTGAGACTTCCTTTCTGCCTATCTTTCCACCACAGCTATTTAAATCAGTAAAGACAATAACATGTTTAATAAATACCACTGGAAAAATAAAAACATGAAAACCACTATTCTAGTAATACACTTACTTTATACGACCCTGTACTCCTTTAATTCAGGGTAGAATCAGGGCGACTGGATGGAGCTGAGCATTTACTGGCCGGATGCCCTTCCTGACACCACACAGAGATTCTAGTAATATACAAACTCTTAAAAATCACATTTTAAGAGCAATTATTTTAACTTTCAACTTCATCTATGGAAATTCTGTTTTTTTAAAATGTAACCTATTATCTTAATTCTCATGCTTTCTTTTCTCGATATAACAAAGGAAGAGTAAATCCAGATTTTATCAGTTTAAGGTAAAAGATTAAAGACGCAGAGATCTGGGATACAGTTAAGATACAATCAAATATAAGTGGTAAAATCAAATTTGTTGTGAAATCTGCTTTGCTAACTTTTAGTATCCTGGGATGCATCTACATATTAAAATACAACAAGTTAATTTGAAGGTCAGAGCCAGTTATCAATTATATTCCATGACTTAATAACCAGGATGTTTCTATTTATAAGAATGAAAGCTATATCTAATAAGAGTTTAAGTATTAAGCATTCCCACAATCTACCAAGGTGATTGAAGTAAATTTAAAATAACTAACAGAACTGTAGCAGAAGCCAATTACAAATAAGGCCAAAAGGATCCAAATTAAAAAGGGCAGAAATGGGTTCATCCTGAAATATAGGTGCTGAAACCCACAAAAAAACAGGAAGTTTGAAGACAGCAATGCCCCTTACTAAAAGAAACAAACTCTAGGGTTTGATTCAAAATAATTGTTAATCCCCATTACTAAACAATTATTTAATAGATTTTGAAAGACAACGTCATTTTTATATTATATCAACAAAAAATAATTTGCTTTGAATGTTGTTTACAGTTGAATATAATCTTCTATTACGAATGAAATTACAATCATGTGATGATTAAATTCCTACACAGTTCAGAAACTATATTGTAATATTCTACCGTTTTATGTCTTTCTATTGTATTGTTGAAACACTTTTCCTTTCATTCGTTTACCATGTTATTCTTTATTGCATTTATGTCAGGCTTTTTTTCTGAAAGTTCAAATTAATATAATTGAGAGTCTCCTAATTTTATCACAACTATCCTTTTAAAGGCTGGGCTTAGGGGAGTTGAGCCAAAGTCATTAATTGAACTGAACGTGTATTTTCTCAGTCCAAGTCCTAAATGTTAATCTTACATTATTTTGAAAGAATTTCAAAATAAACCTACCTTGATTTTGTTTGGTTTAAGAGGGATACTTTGGCAGACTTTCAGGATTCTGTTTTTTTTTATATTCTATAACTGTGGTGGCGAACCTATGGCACGTGTGCCACAGGTGGCACACACACCCTCTCTGTGGGCACGCGCCCTGTCGGCCCAATCCTAGGCCTTCATCTGGGTTTTATAAAACCTTTTTGCTTTAGGCCTCTGCTACCGTGTGCAAAAAAAAAAAAGGTTCAATCAATCAATCAATTTCAACTTCTTGCGGGAAAAAAAAAGATCTCGCAAAGCTGGAATTAATTGATTGAACTTTTTAGTCCCACCCAGTCTGCCGTTACCACCACAGCCACGCCCACCCAATGGGCCACGCCACCAATGGGCCACACCCACCCAGCATCTGACGATACATACGTGGGTTTGGGGTTGCAGTTTGGGCACTCAGTCTCTAAAAGATTCGCCATCACTGTCCTATAACAATAGAATTCCAGTTGGCCTTTCATTGTCTATGTCATAACCTGGCCTACTTTGGAGAGCTGACAAGTAATATGTTAATTTTTGTATTTAAATATTTGTTTTTGTAAATATTGAACTATTATATGCTGAAAAGTGAGTCAGTTATTAGTGATGTCCCATTAATAGCAATAGTACTATCTAAGATTAAAGTATCAATATTTTAATAATTGTAACTAACGTAGTCTGAATTTAACCCTATGTGGCTTCTGATAAAAATGTATATAGTTGCTTTGTTATAGTCTGTTTACATGGCCTGAATAATAGTAGAACAATATACCTGCTGCTGAAAGGAATCAAATGTCTGGGCTAAGAAACAAATTCATTCAACTCCACTCCTGATTAGTAGGCAGGCAGGCAGGTTTTCCTCAGAGTACATTGTAATTGAATGACAGCAACTAGGCCATCTGTCTTGTAGTTCATCATGATTTAAAAATACAAATAGTGAGGTCTTAATAAAAGAAATGTTTTGCTCTCTATAGATTTTCCTTTGAAAAACATTTTGAGGCAAGAACGCCATCAAACAAGGATCCCCAACTCTTGGGCCGCAGAGTTGTGGCCTGTTAGGAACCAGGTTGCACAGATGGAGGTGAATAGTGGGTGAGCACATGCGTGGGATCTAGATTGTGCGCCCCTTCTCCCCCCCCAGTCCATGGAAAAATTGTTTTCCATGAAACTGGTCCCTGGTGCCAAAAATGTAGGGGACCACTGCCATAGAAAACTAGACCAGCCTGGCTTTTTAGAAAAACAAATTTTGATTTTATATGGTAACCAGTTTTCATATCATCTACAACTGTCTTAAGATTTTACAAGCCTCTGACGATTGATTTTTGGTCACATTTGAAGAAATAAAGTAAATTTTGTATCACTAAATATAATTTCCTGTTTTTAAAGTCAATTACGAAGAAACATGAAGAAATATCTAGAGATGCCTTTCTTTTTTAAAAAAGTAAATAAGGCATGTTATGACGAAGACTATGGGCTTTCTCCAATAATTCAGCTTCACGTTTTGAATGTGAAAATGTTATATTGGCAATCTCTATTCAGACAGTAACAACTTTGAGTGATGGATGTTGTGAATGAATAGTGAGTAGGAGAACTTAGTGGCATTCTGAAAACTTAGTTTCAGATATTGGATATCCTGGGGTGTACATTTTTTCAAAACTTCTTTGAACATTGGGTCTTTCAATGTAAGTGGGCTCCTAAAGTTAATAATTAAAAGATAATTATAGAAAATTCATTAAAGAGAGGGAAACTTAAGAAAAAATAAGGAAATTAGATTATATATGGATTATATAAGGAAAATACAAAAAAATCATGAAACGATCAATCCCCATTTGAAAGCATTCCTGACAGAAGCAGGAAGAAAAATTGCTACAAATAGCAAATATATGCTTCTCACTACATATCTTTCTTGCATGTTAAGGCAGATAGCATTAGGAATGACGCCAGTTTGTACAATTTAAACAAGTACTTGCTAATGAAGTTCAGTGGTACATAGGCTCCAGACTTGAAAATACAAGACAAATTAAACTATTTCACTAACAGGTTCAAAGAACTGGTCCCAGCTAACAGGTAATTGCAACTGCCACCTGAAATTTGTGAAATATTGCTTGTCAGACTTATCAGATTTATGGTACTATAGATTGTGATAGCAAATAATAACTGTTGCTCACAGATCTCTCACAAATAGAATGGCCTGTCCCCTCCCTTTTTGCCTGAATTTGTTCCATTCTGCTGGCTAGATACAACTTTCATTAGCTTCATAGATTCAACTGTATAAATAAGAAAGGCAAAATATGGTGAACAAAATATGGTTCCTGAATAGATGTTTCTCAAATAAATGCAATAATACTATTCATGCATGTCTCAAGGCTTGCAGATCTGGGCAGAGGAACATACCTATTCTTTGTAGCATGTGTACTTTACCCTTTGGTTTTTTCTCCCCCTTGGATGCATGGAATAGAACTAATGATTAAATGAGATCTATAAAAATGCTGCATTCAATATATTTTGTTGGACACACAATTAGAGTTGAGTATTTTTTGAGTAGTTACTGCTGAGAATGGATTCTGTCTGATGAGACCAAACAATGAACAAAAATGTGAGGTATGTCATTTACAGACGTTTCCTTGTTTTTGTTTTGTAAAGAATATGGCCCAGTGTCAAAATCCAGACAAAGACTGTAATAAAACATTTCTCCCCCCCTCCCTCAATGAATGAAGTTATCTTTAAGGACACAAATCTCAAAACTGTTCAGTTGAAAAATAGGTTTCCTTTTTCCAGCTGGTATATTTATTTTGTTACCTCAACCTAATAATTCGTTACATGTCATTCACAACCTTCTTGTCTTATTCAAGCCTGCGTGTCCTGTCTGGCTTTAGAGCTGTAAATTTTCAGAGAGAAAAAAAGAGAGAGATACTTTATGGTGTACTATAATACAATGGTATTCTCTTTGTGGTGATTCTAGGAGCCAATTTAATGAGAGTCACATAAAAGCATATCTTAGATGCTGTTAACACGGATTTCCTGATAATATCTGCCAAAAATGCTTTGGCTTCTTTGATAATTTGAGAAAAAAATACTGCTGCCTAGGAGTACTGAACATTTATTTGCTTCTAGGGTTTCCTCTATGGGGTATGAAACATTGCAATTCTGCCAAAAAATAAAAATCTAAGGAAAATGCAGGGGGGAAAAAAAGGATTTTATGTCCTATTTATTTTTTTCAAAAAAATATCCACATGGAAATGATTTCAAATCTTGCTTATTGCTTTGAGTTTTGTACCTGATCATTGGGAGAGATTTGAGATATATTACATATAGACTTCAGTTTATTGTGAATCCTGATAAGGCTTTATGCAGTTATCTAGTTCAGGGCTTTTCAACCAGTGGTACGGGCACCACCTGTGGTACATTGGCACCTGGCAGGTGGTATGCGACCATCCTAGAAAAGTGGTAGTGGGGGAGGGGAATGAGCTGAACCAGTGGCAGCACCGCACAAGCCTGAGCGAGAGATGGCTGGAGCTGCAGGGCTGTCAGGGCTCAGTGGAAGCGCCGGGATCAGTGCTGCTTTCCAGCTGATCGGCGCTTCTTTGGGGCTGTCGGGGCTCAGTGGAAGCGCCAGGATCAGCGCCAGGCTCCAGGTGGAGCTCAGCACTGATCCTGGTGCTTCTGCTGAGCCCTGAAGAAGCACCAATTAGCTGGAAAGCAGCACTGATCCTGGCACTTCTGCTGAGCCCAGAAGAAGCACCGATCAGCTGGAATGTTGCAGCATCTCCAGGGTCTTGTGATTTACATTCAGATGCTTGGCAACTGATTCATATTTATGACGGTCACAGTGTCCGAGGGTCATGTGAAGTGACCAAAACCTGCTGCAACCACCCAGCAGACGGGGGGAATAAAAACCAAACACCCCCACCCCACCCCCGCTGCCAATCCTGAACAGAAATGCTCACAACAATGAAAACCTTGGACAGGAGGAAGAGCGCCACCGGGCAGGCAGGCATGTGTCTTGCTCAGCTGTGGCTTGAGGGGGCACTTTTTTCAGTGCCATTGTAATTTCAAATGGTCACTAAGCAAACTGTTGTAAGTCGAGGACTACCTGCACTTTATCACTTTTTTCCTTTTTTTTTTTTTGGTCATCAAGTTTTTGACACCTTCCTAGGCGTCTGGTGATACTCAGATGTTGCCATATCCTAAAAGTGGTACAATGGGCGAAAAGTTTGAAAAGCCCTGATCTAGTTGTCACTCCTTTTAGGAAAATGTATTCCAATATGTTCTGGGAAATCTTTGCTATTGTCAGTTAGGAAAGGAAATTGGTATCACTTTATTTAGGCTTGCCATACAGGCCTATGGTCCATGTTTTCTTGCGTAATTTCTTGCTAGTGCTGTATATATAATGAAGAGGAAAAAATGGCTCAGATTTGCCTTTTAAACAACCTGATTCCTTGGACCAATTCAGAGTTACTCTGAAAGGATAGTGATTTGACCTTTTCAGAGATGATTCCTGTCCTGTCAGTTGTACACTACAATGATGAACTGCCCACACAGGAAATTTCCATTCAGATGTTGCATTTAAAAACACAAGCAGCAACTCTCACCCCTCTAGCTACAAGGGAAAAGCATGACAAGGAGGACAGAGGAGTATTGTGTTCAGGATTTGGATCTGGATTCCAGGTGGATGACTGGGAAATCTCTCTGTATGTTATGTGTTTGAGTTGGCAGAAATAGTAAACAGATGAGTAAAATGAGTAGGAGACACGAAAAATGTTACAGAACAAATAATAGCTGCACTTATTCACTATTTAGTTATGTGAGTAACTATCTGGAAGAATTAGGAAAGTTGATGGATAAATTTAAGCAAGTCAAACTTCAGTTATGCTTTATAGAGCTTCTAAAGGGGATAGAGACTATGATGATCTGTGGAAGCTTATGGTATTTGCATATAATTAATACTTTTAAACATTTATTTTCCTACTTTTACTCACCATGTTTCTTCCTTTTGACTGTATTGTATTAATTCACTGTTGGAAATATAGGATTACGTTACCTCACTAATTCTATAGATTTGACCAAGTTTGTGCTCTTGTTGTTTTCTGTGAATTTCTATGCTGGATTACAATAAATAATCATTTGACATGTTATTTTCTTCTAAAAATGATTCATATGCTTTCATCATGCTTAAAAGGAGAATGTTTGGCATTTGAGGGTATATTTTATTTGAATATGTTAATTTGAATACAAACTATAACTCCCAGAACTACAGTGATTCATGCCCATATCACTACCCAATTGAATACCGTGATGCATTTTAAACAGGGCTGCCATTGAAGAATATTCAGAATTTACAATGGTCCAGAATATAACGGTCTACATTCTTACAAGCTCCCAATATTAGAAATATATAACTGACCCTGGGTTAGTTTTCAAGTACAGTTTAAGTTACAAAGCTCTTCATGACTTGTCTCTGGGGTATCTATAGGTCCACCTTCTTCTAACTACTTAGGCAAAATTTGTCAGATCTTGTAGGGAGTGTTCTTCAAGAAGGCAAAGAGGATAGATGCAGCTATAGAAAAAGTTTGCTTCTGAGCTCCCATCAGATGACTACACTTAATAGAGGGACCTGGAGGTAGCCTACCTTATTCCATCTAGTGTAGGGGTGGGGAACGATGGCCCTTTTTATGACTTGTGGACTTCAACTCCCAGGATTCTGGGAGTTAAAGTCCACAAGTCATAAAGGGACCATCATTCCCCACCTCTGATCTAGTGGGATGGGTAGACATCCTGTGAAACAATTGTATGAAAAATAACAAAAGTAATCATGGACTGGGAATAACTTCCCTCTGAGTGAATCGTAGCTGAATCTTTTTAATTTTCAAAAGAACCCTAAGATTAGATATAATTTGTTTGTTTGTTTATTAAGGAAATTTATATGGCTACACATCTCATTTATAATAGCCCACAGCAATAACAACATATAAGAAAAAGCATCCAAAAACAGTGCCCAATGCTAAAATAATGCTTCTCAATAATAACAACAATCATGACTCCATCCTCAACCCATCCCAAGTCTTCAAAGCCTTCCAAAAGTCTAGACTCTAGTCTAGAAGATTAGAGGTCTATCAGATATGAGGGGGAATGGTGTTGCACATGATAGAATTAAAGAATGCCTTATGAAACCTATAGAAATAATTCAGCAGATGAGGCAACCTGGGAAGAACAGTTCTCTTAAAGTTTGAAAATTACAATTTCTTACAATGGTTTGATTTAAGCAAACAATGAGATAAAATATGCAGAGTTTTATTGCACTTCCAAAATGTCAGGATTGTGTTTTGTTTTTTAAATTAAGTGGCAGCTGGAAGATTTTTTCTTTCTTTCTTTCTTTTTTGGATAAGAATAACATAGTAAGTACAATGGAAAAAAACAGATGTCTTGGCATATACACGTACCAAGTTTATAGAGATGGTATGCAAGTTATGTCACCATGTGATGATAGCTTGCTTTTATTTTTTTGTATTTTAAAATATTTAACAATTTTAATATTTCTGTGTTTGTGTTTGTGTGTGTGTGTGCGTGTGTGTGTGTGTGTGACAAACAGGGGAGGGACTGTCTTCGAAGCAGTCTTGATTCCTGATTCCTGGAAATTAGATGGACATAATCATCAATTTTTTTGGCAAAAATTTTCATAGTGGTTTGCCACTACTTTCATCATAAGGTTGAGAAGGTGTGACTTTCCCAAAGTCATGCAGTTAGCTTCATGCCTAAGGCTGGACCAGGCTCCTGATTTCTAACTCGGTGCCTTTAAACACTACAAAGAGCTCTCTTATTTTTTTTATACATCATCCAGTTAATTATAATAAATAAGTATGAAAGCTGATCTCTTTTTAATAAATGAACACTATACAAATGTTTTATAGATGTATATTTTATATCCCTGTTCTTTAAACTGCTTTTGAAAATAGAATATGCCTTTGTAAAAAGTGTTTAGAAAGTTATCAGTGAAAATACTATTGCCTTATAATTTATGCTATCCTACAATGTGAGGGCATGGTATTTCTGAAGCCCACTTTATCTGCCATGCATTTTTTTAACTAAATAATTAAAGTAGTACAAGATTAATATAGTTGTGTTTATGTGTGCAAATTTGCATAGTTTTTAAGCAACTGTTTATTGAATGGTAAATATTTTGACAATATAATATGGAAAAACCAACATTTTAAGATAGTCTGTGTTTACTACAAAAGTAGATGATAAGAGCTACAGCAACTTATTATTTCATTTTTGTTTTGAGAATTTTTTCTTTTCCCTTTTAATATGTTTATTGTGCATGAGTATGTACCTGAAAAAAACACTTGTATATAAAACAGCTGCTAAATTAATCTCCATACACTGAGATCAAGAGAATATGCAGAATATGTAGAAATTCTAAATATCTTTCAGCCAACTTGGATTTTCATTCAAAAATAAGTACTACTACAACTTTTGGGTAAGTTAGTTACTAAAAAAATAAATTGAGCTACTTAATCTTTAGCACCTAATACTTGTTCCAAATATCCAAAAACTTAAGCTCATGCATAGAGTGGAAAATACACATTTTACTAGTAATCATGGAACTTGGTTATGGGTGTTCTAATACCGGTAGCAATGCTGGATGATAACAGGGGTCAGATTTTTAAATTTCTTTTTACTGATTGATCAAATTTTGTAGATGTGCTGAAATATATGTTTGTGTTTAAATCTGGCAATGCATTTTATAGCCCTTGCTAATGATCAAACTTATGGAATAGCTTTGGAGGATCAAAGTAGGTTATTGAAAGTAACACTCACAAGGAAGACATTTTCTGCTATGTTGTGTCACCCTTTAAATATCAGATGTGCCCCTAATGAAATGGCATTTTTGAAAGCCTTAAAAACCAAATAGTTCCTGAGAGACTAGTCCTTGATATGATTTTGCTGGTTTTCTTTTATGCTATTATGTGTGACAGGTATAAATGATTATAAATCTAATTGTATTTTGATGAAATGGGGTTATTTTTGTTCTTACACTGTGCATGCTTGATTGCTTGTATATATTTAAGTTATATCTTTAATTTTTAAAATTTTGATGTAAGGCACTGTACCATGTTTTATTATGGCATATCAATTCAACAAATAAACAAAATATTGGAAACCCATGTCCACATTTACCAAACGACTCAATAATCTTTCCAAAAAGAAGCAAAAAGAACCTAAAAAGTATTATGCAGTGTATTATAGCATTATAATTTTGGAGTTTCATAGAAAACAAGAAGAAGGAAAGGGAAGTAGGATAATAAGACCTAACCCAGATATAATTTATAAAATAGTAAGTTAAATGGGCACTGCGCCAATATAAAGAGAAAATGTGGGAAAATGCCTACAGTGGTACGGCCATGTTCTACAAGCAGCACCCCGCACCATTGCCTACATTGCCTTCCACTTTAATATAGATGGCAAGAATGGAAGGTCAAAGCAGAGATGGCAAGATACAAAAAATACAGACATGAAAAATGCCCAGTGGGACCTGAATGCTACATTTGATTTCACATGGTGGTGTTTGTTGCCCCAAAAAGTAGACTCTGTACTTGCAGGAAAAACACTAAGATGATGATGATGATTAAGTTAAGTTTTATGTCATGTTATTCTTCATCTAAATTATACAGGAATTGTGATAGGATATAAAGATCTGGCATGAAATCTCATAAATTAATTGCTTTTGCTTTTTTTTTTAAAAAAAGCAAAATGCAGGGCTTTTTTTTGTCATAGAACGCCCAGAACGGAGTTCCGGCACCTTTTTTGGATGGAACCTTGTAGGGTAGGCAAGGTGGGTTGTATGACATGTGTGAGTTCTGGCACCTTTTTTTTTTTTTTTTTACAAAAAAAGCACTGGCAAAATGTATATAGTGCATTTAAATGTGCTTTTGTGCACATATATGAAAATTTTAGCTTGACTAGTAGTAAAATGGAGATTCATGCATGACTTGTGAAATACTGCGTTGACTGCCTCCCAATATTAGTATACTACTGTATACTAATGGAATAGCAGAATAATGGAGTTGGAAAGGACCTTAGAGGTCTGCTAGTGCAACCTCCTGCTCAAGCAGGAGACAAATCTATGAGTGAATTAGTTGCCTGCCATCAAAGAAGTTTCTCCCGTAGCAACTATAGAAACAAATGCTGTTTTTTTTTTTTAAATTTTTTATTAATTGAACACATAAAACAGTGCACTTTGAAAAGTGCCCTCCACCAGACAAAATACAAACATTAACAAACATTAATCCCACCACCAATATGGAAGATTCAATTTCTATTACATATATACTTCTCAACTCTGGGTTACATTATTCATACTTTATAGAGTGACTGAATTTTATTCTTTATTTTTGCATCGCCTATTAAGTTCAACATATAATTTTTTACCTTTTCCCACCGCTTCATCGTTGCCACCAATTTACCTTCATTATAATTGTGTAATCTAATTTCCATTATTTGATAGTGAATGTGATCTACCATGTACTTACACCAATTTTGTATATTCCATTTCTTCGCATCTTTCCACCCAAGCACTATAGTTGCTTGTGCGCTTTCTATTGCTGCAGTTTTAATTTCCTTGTATTCCTTTACCTCACTATTTTTTATTAATAGCGCCACTTCCTTAGTTATTCTCCAATTAATATTTAGCATCTTATTTACCTCAATTAGAAACAAATGCTGTTGACCTATTCCTTATGATAATCCATAGTTCTTCCCAAGATGTTCCAGTTATCTTTTTGATCCCAACCATTTATGTTATTTATTATTTTGTGTTTCTTCCATTGCCCTTTATACTGCCAAGCATAAGAATTTTTTTAGTCTTGTCATTCACTTGCATACATGCCCCAAGTATGTGAGCTGACTTCAGGTAGCAGTCAGTGTCTATTTGTCACGAATAATTTATTGGTTCTTCTTTTAGTGTATGGTACTTTTACTACCTGTATCAGATAATGTGATGTTATCTATCTTTCTCTGACTTTTCTCAATGTTTTGCCGGAGCTGAATTACAACACGAGAAGCCATTGCTTTAAATATTCTGTCTTTGTTGTTATAGGAACGTCGTTATCCTTTATGAACTTATCCAAGTTTGCCATTATGTTCCTCCATAGGATTTATCTTATTTTTCCCAGCCCACTGTCTATTTCAATTTCTGAACCTGAAGAAATAAAATCTATTTATCAGCTGCAGTTCTACACTGTCAAGTGTGGTTTAATAAGCATGATAGTTATCTTTATTTTTCTCTTAATATTTAACATTAATTCAGATGTTTCATTTTCCATTTTTCACTTTCATTGTGAGCTTCAATCCTGCCATTCTTATAATATATTGGCTCTATGTTTTAAACAGACACAGGGAGAATAAACATCTTTATTTCTCCTCCTCAATCTGAGCTATTCCAAATTCCATTCTTACAATAGTTTGTTGTTCATTTAAAGAATCCTTAAAATAAGAACCATGTGTTCTGTCATACTTGTTAATATATTTTATATTCTGATATGATCTGCTATAGCAGTAGTAAGAAAGGTAAATGTATTTCTTAAATTGTAATTGTCATCTTCATTAACTGTCTTACATTAACTCATTCTGCCTTTTCTACCTGTTTCTCTCTCCACATATAGCTCTATTTTTGTAAAATTGTAGCAAAACATCTTAGCACGAGGAAAGAATGGTATAATAGTTCATTACTCTGTATATTCTCCTATATCATCTTTGGTATAGCATATATGCCATATTTTCCTATTTGTAGATCACACACTATTGTTCCATATTTACTGGAACAGATTGGTTAAGACTTTGTCTTTCCTCCTGCAGTTCAATAGGAATTTATGTTAGTCTATTGATAATTGACCATATACTTCAGTTTTAGCAGAATTGTTTCCTGAAAATGCTGTCTTGTTTTCTTCAGTTTCACACTCTGAACTGGATATCTTTCCTAATCTTTGTTTTATAAGTCTTCATTCAGCTAGAATAAGTCCTCCGAGTTGCTTAAAGTTTTCATCCACTGTTTTTTCCTGGCTAATATTATTGTTTGTTCTAAAACAGACTTGAATAATTTCTTCTTTGAAATTTTGGGTACATTTATTTCAGTACATTTTTCAGTACATATTTCAGTACATTTTCATTTATTTTCAGTACATCTTTTTTTCCATGGCAAATAAAATTCTGTCTTTCAGTTAATTTACGCATGTTGAATTGGTTTCCTACATTGATCTCATAGCCTAAATGAATATCGTCCAGGTCAAATCTTCTTCTTGGCAACCCTATTATCTTTGGTTAACTCATGTATTTGACGCTAGTTTATAACATTTAATTGTACTCAAATGAATTTATTTCTTGAGAAATTTGATTACGATTGTCCCATAAGGTTTAATGCACTATAGGCAGTCCTCAACTTATGACCATTAATTTAGTGACTGCTCAAAATTACAATGGCACTGAAAAGGTTACTTAAAACTGGTCCTCACATTTACAGCCACCAAGGCTTCTCCAAGATCATGTGATCACTGTTCAGGCACTTGGCAACTGGCTTGTATTTATGATGATTGCAGCTTCCTGGGACTTCATGATTGTCATTTGCGACCATCCCTCCTGGCTTCCGACAAACAATGAAGGAAGCTAGATTTGCTTAGCAACTGTGGCAAAAAAAGGTTGTAAAGTTCGACACGGTCATATGATGATTCACTTAACCATATCGCTTAGCGATGGAAGTTCCGATCCCGATTGCGGTTGTAAGTCAAGGAGTACATGTACAGTGTTCCTATACATTCAAATGCTTGTCCGTCCTTCTATGTGCAGATCTAACTTTCAAAATCAAAGGAGCAAGTTTATCTTCCTGAAGCTTCTCCGTGTTTTTCTTGTAATATAATACTTGTTGTAACCATAAAACCCAAGGGTTTCTCTTTTTTTGTTTTCCCTTTCCTTTGTGAGAACTCACTTTGGGGTAATTATTTATAAAGAAGGGTAAGAAACAGGTTTTCCCCTGTATCGCCCTGCAACACTTGAATTTTGAAAACACAAACATTAACAATTACTTTAAAAATTAGTTTCCATTTTATATGTAATTGAGATCTGGATGTATAGTCTTGGTGCTGCCATTAACACTTTTGTATGTTCATTAATTGTCCTCCTCAATGTGTTCTGCACTTGGTGTAGTCACATCCATAGCTTTGCGCAAATACACTGCAATGTTGCAGTTGAATTTTTAATAATAGTTTCCTCAACTTCCATTTATATATTTTGATGCTTGATTTAGCACAAACACACCACAAGGGTACTTCTGTGACACACCTCTTTGGTTTGCCTCATGTCTGAGTGTGTGCTTTCCAGTAGGCTGACCTTTCTTTTAAAGCTGTATCCCTTTAAAGTTTCTCAGGAGTGCAGTACAGATGTTTTATAGTTCACTTCCAAACAGCTGCCTTCCCTTTCTTTAGTCTGTTTTTCCTTATTTATCAAATCCCACGGGAAGTCTGTCTGCTTGAAACTTTGGCAGTTGCCTTCTCAGTGAAAACATTTGAAAGCTGCACAAAAAGAATGCTTCATAAGTAGCACCTGTTGCTAAGTAGGTTTATAGATTTAACAGGTTGTTGTTAGGAGTATCAGGGATTAATGTGTGCACTCGTGTGTGAGAGAAGGAGAAAGTATATGCAAGAATATTTCCCAAATTCCATCTGATTAAGGAAGCTTACAGCTTCCTCAGCTACACACCTGACATATCTAGCATTCCATAAAACAAAGTGGAGAGAAATGGAAATATATGGAGACAAAAATGCTTCTTGGTTTTTTTCATCAAAGGCTAAAGCCTCACCCCCATCTGGGAATCTAAGGCACACCAATTTAAAAGGCTTCAATTAGGAGGTTTATTTTATTGTGTCCCGAAAGTTTGATTCTAAATTACATAGCGTAATCCCATTTTCGTTTGATTTCGCTGAAACATGTATTTGTTAACTTCCATTGCTATCTAGTTGATCAGAATGCAGAAAAAAGAAGGCACCAGCAATGCTGTTCTTAAACTCCTAAGCACAAATTCTGGAATAATTTTTCCCTCTCCCTCAGAATGGAAATTGGTGACACCGGTATATGTACAGTATTGTAGGATCTGTTGCTTTGGAGAGACCTTGAGTTTACTATGATGTTTATTTTCACCTAAACATGTATGTTTATGTAAGCACATAAAGAAAAATTCAAATAATTTATCCTTAAAATCCAAACCAAAGTTAGCATCTTCAGAAGAAAGATATCTAAATTGGGAGAATGGTATTAGAGGAAATAGTAAATGCTTTGTCTTAGTCCTGCAACTCAAGTCCTGCCCATAGTCTCTTAAGAAGAAGAAAAAAACAGTATAAGGATAGGTCTAATCAGTTCTCTTGTGTTATATGGTTTATACCTGATATGTAGATAAAAGTATTATCTCGCAATGAAGGCAAATACACACTATGTGTCCCAAAATAATGTTACAGGACGTAATCTGACTCTTTGGTCCCAGTGATTGGATCCTGCAAAACTATTATCTACTTACTGAATGGCTGGACAGGAGGAGAACTTTTAAGTTTAAAAATAGGTTGATATAATAGTTAATTAAAATTTTGGGGGGCAGTATAAATTCTGGTTTGGACAAAACTCAGCAGCACTTTTTTGTGCGGCTGCTGATAAAAACAGGATCACCAACATGATCGCCAACGTCCGATAATGGATATGGCACAAGAAGAAGAAGAAGAAATATAAATTCTATCCTTTTCCTGTGGAGAAGAGACACTAATTTTTACCCCCAAACTTCAGTACAGCTGGCAAGCAAGGGTGGGGACAGTTGGTTTATTTACTTTGGCTCTTTCAAAATTTAGGATTCCTGAATGAGAGTGGCCTTGTGGCAATTATTATCTCAAAGATTGGGAATCGATTTCAGTTGAATTCCCTAATATGTTTTATTTATAATTAGGAAAAAATATTTGAGTGGGGAAAAAAAGTGGAATGACTTCACTCAAACATGTTCACACTTAAAATGAAGTTTGGAAGCATCGTGTCCCTTTCTTTCAGATGTTATTTAGGAAAAGGATTTTTGTTTGTTACTTGCCATGTCCCTTTTTCATTATTGTGTCTTTTAACATTGCACTATTGCTGTGTTGCTGAGAAAAGCTGTTTTGCTAAGCTGAACTTTCTCTGGAATTTTGTTGAATTCCTGTTTTTGGAGTCAAATATCTATGCAGCCCTTGAAAATGAAGACTGTAAATTGATCGCACTAACTAAAGACAGGCTTTGTTTGGAGTTGAAACGCTCCTGACATAACCCTTGCTATTCATCAATAAATAATGTTCCTGGCACCTCTTGAAATGTTTCTCTTGTATCATCTTTAAGTTGCTGCTTGTGTTTTGCTGTCACTACACTGTTGGCATTATTCTTATGGAGGGGAAAAGAAAGTTTTGACCCAAAGCCTGATTTGAAGAGTCTTAATCAAGCCAAATCTTGCACTGTTCAAGTGTTTGCATTTATGACTTAGCAATAGTAGAGCAAAGTGTTTTCCATGTTACTTTCCCTATTTCTTCCTTTACTGGACAGAGGTTTTGCCTATTTTGCCTTGCTCCTTTCCTTTTAAGTAAATATATATAGCATGCATGATAAGGAAGTCTCTATAGTTTTAGGTACAGTGAAAATAACTACTGCCAGTTCCCCTCTCCAAGGTCTGGGAAATATGCCTGACTTTTTCTAGTATCCTTGTTTCTGGTATCCAAATTTTCTTGTTTGCATTGTTATTCTCTTTGCAATTTGAATCTTATGCTTTAATAAGGACAGAAACAGGAATGTACTGAGATATCTTGTTATATACTCTTTCCATTGGGAGTGTGTCATCTGCCTCCAATCTTAAATAACTCTTATTACTCAACTTTTAGTAACCTCACCTTGGCTACAATTACCTATATTTTCATAGAAAAGAACTTGATTTTCAACACTCCCTACAAGCTGGCCAGAAAGAGTAATTCTGGACTACTTTATGTTTCTTGCTGTAATTGGCTAGATAAGATCTTGGTTTTTGTTCTGTTGACATTAGTGGAAGGAAATGCATGTATTAGAGAAGAGGAACACTCTGCTATATCAAGTTTTCTTCTACAGTATTTATCTATAGATGTGTTCCTTCTATGTGTTTATCACCAAAATCTGTTTAACAGGGATTAAGAACATGTCTTATTAGTCTAAGCCACATTTCTGACACTCTTTTCCTAATTTCTCTTCTGTGATGGCTTTAGCTTTACAGACTGAATTTTTGTTTAGGTAATATTAAGGTAAAGTTTTATTGGGATTTTGGAAAACTGATCGTTCTTTATATTATTTAAATAAATGATAATTATTTATCATTTATTTGTAAAGCACCTTTTGTTCCCAGATGGATCATAAATATACTTGGATGGACATGGTAAAGGGACAAATTTGCTTTGTTGTATTGTGTGAATTAAGCTATTTTGGTTTGTAAACTGTGGTTTAAAGTTAGCATACTCAGTGAATTTAGCCCTTTGTGGCTTATTACAAATGGCCTTTTAAAATATGCTGAGCTTAAGTATAAATATATTCTTCTTGCTAGGGTTAATATTACTTGTATTATTTTTTATTTATGTATACATGTGTATGTCGATAGAGTTTCCTTAGCAACATTTTCAGAAGTGGCTTCCTTCTTGCTAAGGCTAAGAGCGGGTGACTAAAAAAATCTCCTGACTAGCTTCTGTACCTAAAGCAGGACTAAAACTCAGTTTCTATACTTCTTTTTAACCTCTGGACTAAACTGGCTCTCTCCTATATTTATAATCTATTTGTGTTTGTTTCATTTTTCTTTCATTATGCCATTCAAGAATGAGCACACCAAGTTTCTAAGTGGTGTATCATTCATTGTCTGCTCTCAGATCATATTTCTATAAATTGGCTGAATAAAACAAAGTCATTTCCTCTTTCCTTTGCTCTTGCTTTCCTGGCTGGTAGAAATGAAAGCTCATGCCAGTCTTCAGGTCTCTAATGCCAGACCATGTAGTGGTTGTGGTGAGTTTGTTGGCTGGGTGAAATGGGAGGAGATCTTAAGCTACTTACACCTGCACATTCTCTGGCTAGTACATAGAAGCTAGCTGGCCTCATTCATTCCCTCACTCTCTATTATTAGTTGCTGTGACTTCTAATGGAAAAAGGCATTGAAATTATACAATTGCGGTATTTAAGTACCTGTATGGTTTAATTGCTGGTTTAATTATTGCATATACAATTTTCTGATTGTTTAATAAATGTTATTAGTATTTTGAAGGCAGAATAAAAAGTAACAAGAAGTAATATTTAGAATGAAACAAGAGGAAAAAAGGAAGAAAAGAGCAAAGACACAAAGCAAATCTGTACAAAAGAGTACAGAAATCAAAGAAAAGAAAAAAGAATTATAAAAAATGATTTCCAATTTTCTTTTAGAGAGGTTATAAGTGTAAATATAAATTAACTCTTACTGTTATGTCTACAGCACTGTTTACATTTTTCTATAATCTATTATTTTTCTTCCAATCATCAAAACTATGTATCATAACTTTATTTTTTCTATTTCCTGCAAAAAGGCAATAAGGGCTTTTCAGTCATCATTAAGCTTAGAAATGACCTATCTTTAATTAAAGCAATCATTTTGGTCATCTGAGCAAGTTCCATCATCTTCAACATCCATTCATTCATTGTGGGTAAAGTCGAATCTTTTCACTCTTGTGTATATAGTATTCTTGCTACAGTTGCCATATATAAAAATAAAGTTCCATAATTTTTTCCATTTGCTTATCCATCAGTCCCAAAAGAAAAGTATCTGGTTTCAATTGTATATGGATCTTAAAAATTTTCTGTATTATTATATGTAATTGAGTCCAAAGTTTTTTGGCCTTTTTACACGTCTACCAAGAATGATAAAATGTCCTTTTTTTGTTGATTACATTTCCAGCATAAGTTTTAAGAACTTTTATACATTCTAGATCGCTTTTCCGGTGACATGTACCAACAATACATCATTTTATAAAAATTCTCTTTTAAGACCATAACATAGTGTAATATCAGTCCTTTCAATTACATATTCTCTCACTGTTCCATTTATATATCAATGTAACATTACCTGACTGAGATATTGTGACAATTTATGGCTATCTTAGTTTGTTATTGGAAATTATAGCTTATGAAGTCCTATGCATCAATGTCTGAAAGGCAACTGGACTTTACTTGTTTTTCCTTGAAGACGCTTTGCTGCTCATCCAAGAAGCTTCATAAGTTCTGATTGAATGGTGTTGGGGATGGAAGGATTACTTCTGATAAGAAGTTAGTTCTGACAGGATGTCAGAACTAATGGAGTCCTTCCATTCCCCCCCCCATCATCCAGTCAGAACTGATGAAGCTTCTTGGATGAGAAGTGAAACATTTTCAGGGAAAAACAAAGAAAGTCCAGTTGCCTTTTGAAAAAGCACCTTTGAAACAACCATAACCTGGATGATGGAGAATCTCCATAAATATTCATGCAATGGATTATTGTATTTATATTTCATCAATAGTAGCACTAAATCCCTTTCAAATGTAATTTTAAATGCTATATTGTTATAACCTTGTCTATAGTTCCAAACAGTACTGCCTTGAAAATACTTAAGAGGTATGCATTGTGCTACACAATAGAGCAGATTGTCACTGCTAGTGTTTTTCTGCCGGAAACTTTTCCAGAAGCAAAAAACATTTCCAGAAGCAACCCCCCCCCACAAAAAACAACACCCTTTCTGCCAATGAAGGTGTGGATTGATCTTGTTTTAAGTTCTTGCTAAAGTACTTTATTTCTTACCAATGAAACAGGAAACTCCAGTACTCTTTTTTTCCTTTCTCCATCCCCCTCCCCCTTCATTAACACTGCTTATGGATAGAAAGAGTAACATCTAGGTAAGGGGTTCTCAACCATGGCAACTTTAAGACTTGTGGACTTCAACTCCCAGAATTCCTCAGCCAGCTTTGCTGGCTGAGGAATTCTGGGAATTGAAGTCCACAAGTCTTAAAGTTGCCAAGGTTGAGAACCCCTGATCTAGGTGATAGTGAAAGAAATAAACATTATTTTGAGATTTTATTTCTGAAGTCTGCATTTATTGTTTGCAACACGTACGTAACAACTGTGCTTTTCTTTTTCTTTTTGAGCAGGAATATGCAGTAAACAGGAAAGCTTTCTGCTCAGAATTCCAGAAAAGCAGCTGTGTTCAGTCTGATTTTTTTTTTTTGCTCTGAATTGTGACCTAAATGCTGTGTAACTACTCAAAGCTGCCAGTTCTTAGTTTTTTCAGGATCTTATCAGTTTGCCCAATTAGTTTAGAGTAAGATGAAAATGGGATAATAATTCTGGAATCTTTATAGTGTGTCTGTCAGCAGTGACGTGGCTTAAAATGCAGCATGAACTGCATGTTGCCTTACAAAAGATATTCAATGCTTTATATCTTAACAGTCTTGACAATATCTGTAAACTAGTAGTAGTGATTATTTACCCTGATCAGAAATAGCAAAACTCTTACTGTATTTCATTACAATCCACCATTGCTGCCCTGGAAATAACCTGTTATGTTCTTTCTTTGGTATGGAGAATAGTAACATTGCTGACTCTCAGAAAAAGATAGATTGAGGCCTTTTTTTATATATTGATTTTTGTTGTTGTTGTTTCTTTGAGTCATTATCAACGAGAACTCACCATTACCCAGTATGTAGCCTGGTCCTTAACCTTTTTACCACATCCTTTCCTCCCATTTGAAGGAATGGGCAGATACCTAATATTGTAAGGTTGACCACTATGGGTGCAATTTGTAAGTCAGGCTGAGTGTCTGTCTGATGAATGTGCATGGCTGAACATACATAGGAATCATGGTTTCTCTAGTCTCAAGCAACACTTTCACCACTATAGAGTGGTAAACTCTATCCTTAATCTGTCTTTTTAAGATGTCATCTGTAGAAAGCTGAATATCTGAGTTGTGAGTGATCATACTATTTTTGATAAACATCAGGCAGCTTTGGGTGGTAAGGGCTTACACTTCTGGCTGTGTGTTGTTTGTGAGACTAGAGATTGTAGGTTTTTGATTATGAAGAAGCAAATAGCAACTTTGTTATTTCTGGAAGCTGTGTTTGATTGGGGAGGATCAGACAGAATTTTATTTTGTTGCATTATTTGTGAGATTATTCAGTCAGTTTTCCATATTTTTAACATACTACCCCATTAATTTGTTTACATTTAAGTCAGTTTATCAAATTTATGGAAAGGGAAAATACAAAAGCATATGGAGTCCAAATTTTGAAATCGTTCTCCAGTTGATAATGATTGATCTTAGCAATAATATGTAAATTATCTCAGTTATGACAAAGGCAAAATGTATTCATATGAACTTTGTGCAGTTATAGTTGACGTGTAATTAGTATAAATACTGTAACTAATAATACTGTGAAAATAAATAAATTAACCTGAAGGATGAGTGAATGTTGAGTTCTAGACTGTCTTGATATCATAGACATAAACATCAGCAGTGACTTCTGACAAATATCTTAAATGGCGGCAGTGTTTGTAGGAGCAAAATGCCAGCCCCCCCTTTTTTACATATGTGTGTGTAATGCATGTAAAAAGTAGCAGGATTTTGATTATGCAATCAGAGCCACCATCATGATTTTTCTGACTTCACAAGTACTCTTGGATATGGAAATTTAGTCTCTGTTCCTTAATTAAAGACTATTTGATTGGGAAAAAAGAGACTCTCTGTGATAGAAGATAGTCCTTTTTTTCAGTCATGACACCATGTAGATTGTGCTTCATTTGTCCTCTTGATAATTTTGACTAGATTTGTACATAGTTTAAAATGATCAATTAGTATGTAAGATAATATCTAGCCAAAAAGGAACCCTTATGACATAAGACCACACCATATAAAAAATGCATTTTTAGACCTCATTTTATCCCCAAGGCCAACTACTTTCTTACTATCATTTAGGATAACAGTAAAAACTGCTCTTCTACAGATAGAAGAGCCCCTGATGGCAGTTTTGGGGACCTGACTGTTGTTAGCACTGATAATAAAGTTTTATGCTTATTTTAGATATCTATTGGCTATGACTGCAAGCTGCTTAGACTGAATCCTAAATATATTAACTTTCAACCCATCTAGTTTCTGCTACTAATCACAAGTATCATGTGATTTCTTTAGCAAACTGTTTCCCTTTCAGTACTTGTTAGAACCATGTGTCTGTTAAGCAATAGTATAAGAAAATGAATTATGCATAAATGGACAAAATGTCAAACACCTGTTTCCACTGACACTAATTCAAAGAGATGAAGTTTGTTTATTTCAATCTTCCAGTTTTGTTATTCAGCCAATGCTCCAAATACTTAACACTTCTTGAACTTTCACAGTTTGACCAAACTTGTACAGCTTGCAAAGATAATCAAATGCCTAAATCCTTGGAATGTTTGATTTAATGGCAATTTTCTTTTAATTTTGGCAGATTAAAGAAATTGAGTTATTACAAACAAAAAGGAAAGAAACACATAGTCCTGTTTTGGAAAACAAAATGCTTTTAATATTCTACTTATGGATTTCCCCCAAGCTGGACAGCTGTTGGTGGCTAAGTTCTCCATGTTGACAGTCTCATCTCATTGCCCTCAATAGTTACTTTTTAATGAATTAAAAATATTACCATATGTAAACTTACAATTTAATTTTACTTCAATTTGGAGGTTTTTTGGATAAATCTGAAACAAAAACAGAATTAATCTGAATACTGAATATGAAAATGTGAATATATCAGAACTTCCAATCTCATTCTCTCCCTCCCTCTTCATATATGAACAGAGAAATATTATTTCTGTTTGAATTCAACATTTTTATTTCAGGATTGCATTAAAATTAGATATGTAGCTTAGTAGCTTTTTGTGTAAGGTTTTATAGTAATTAGTACAGATACAATCCGAGGGTTAATTATAAATGAATGCTGTGTATAAACACCACTCCTAAATGCTCAGAATAACTAGTGTTTTATCAAGCTAAAGTTACCTATGAAAATATTTTTGATGAGTAAGTGTAAAGGAACACAGAGATAAGATATACAGAGGTTAACAAAACATGAATTCAGGGGAACAAGGCAGCATGAGAGAAAAAAAACCTTAAAAGGTGCTCTGCCTTGATTCTCTTTGGGTATAAGAGAAAGAAAAAGAGAAACATGATTAGGCTTTCAGGATTGTGTTATTATTTATGCCCATTTGCAGCATCACTGGTCACATGACCACAATTTACAACATTACAACCTTTACTTCTGTTTTCTGGCAAAAATCATCCCACAGTTGACAAGCATCTGAATTTTGACCGTGGGGATGCTGCAACTGTGTGAAAGCCTGTCACAAGTCATTTTTTTCAGTGCCATGTAACTTACATGGTCACTACATGAACTATTGTAAATTGAGGACTATCTGCATCTGGAGGCCTGCTAGACAAACATAGTGAACCTTAACACAGATTTAAAACGGGCTGTATCTGCTGCTGTCCTGGTTCACAATACTATCTATTTTGGGGAGGTATCAGTACTCTGCCAGAAGTTTATGTTATTACAATAATCAGAAGGATTGTCTTTAAATGTGGTACGCTAGAATTATATTAATTTAAATGTTTATATTTTAATTAGACAATAATCTTAATACACATTAATTCAGTTCTGTTGTTCTGTACCTCTTTCTATATAGTTGTCAGGTTCTTTGATAGCTGTTTAAAAATGAGAATAATTCTTTTCCAAGCATGATTCCCACAGTGTTCTGTTGAGCAAGATTTATTGAGATAAATGGGATGGATGAATTCCAGCAACTAAACTATTTAGAACCAGTACATATAGCCCACGTACTTTAGAGCATAGACTTTGTGATTTTCTTTCAAATTGGAAGGAGGGGGAATGAATTTGTTCACTGAGAACACAGAAGCTTGCAGCTGACTATGTATATAAAAGTTCCTTGAATCTTTATCAGCCAGGGAACCACTATTCCAGGCATTTTAAATGTTGTATTTGTCCATATAGTTTTGAAGTTGGTAATATTGTGGAATTAATTAATTCTGTTCAATCTCAAGTAGAAAAATGTTAATGTTGTAAAAGAATCCACATTGTATTTCAAATTTCAGCATCACCATGCAAAAGGTTATCTGTTTACAAGTCTGTTATTTTGTGTCACCATGAAACTGGCTTTTGATAATGAATTTAGTACTTTAACCAAATTAACCTGCTGCATTGGGGCAGTTGTCTATCTGAGCAGGGTATTATTTATTACGATCAATGATCCACATAAATATGTTTAAAAATCAAAAACATCAGGGATTCACTATTGAATGGCATGTTTTAATCACAACAACATAGATCTTTATGTTAGGACTAGTAATGCTAGTGAGGGACTTGGAAAGTAGAAGTTTATTTCTACTAGTAAAGAGTTGTTCATCCTGGATATGTCTCAGGATAGACATGCCATAAGTCTGTACAGAAATCGCAATACAATAGTGCATGGGCAATTAGAGATGAAAATTTAACTTAATGACACAGGCCATCCTGCTCAAAAAGGTTAAAATCCTGCTATCTGCTATATATGGTACTCAGATAGGCTGACTTAAATTATGTTTTGACCTATTATTATTCATTCATATAATTTCTATACTGTTGCAATCAAAGGGACTCTTGTGGCTTACAATGATATAGAAATATGAAAACATCCATGATAAATTTTAAAAAACTGCATCAATCTAGAATGAAGTAAACAATCAATTCCAAGTGAACCAGGATTAAAAATAATGGTAAGAGATAAAAAGAAAATATTCCTAGATGGTTAAAATATTCTCTAGAGAAGTTTGAATGATGGCATCCTCCTGAATGCCATCAAGGAAGGTCCCAATTTGTTCTCTACAGGGAGACTATTCCAGAGGACTGGTACTGACCCTTGAAAAGCCATGCATTGTGCCTTCAGTTCCTAGAAGTAGGGAAATAATAATAATAATAACAACAACAACAACAACAACAACAACAACAATAATAATAATAATAATAATAATAATAATAATAATAATAATAATAATAATAATAATAATAATAATAATAATAATAAAGTTGGAAGGAACCTTGGAGGTCATCGAGTCCAACCCTCTGCTCAGACAGGAAACCCTACACCATTTCAGACAGATGGCTGTCCAGTCTCTTCTTAAAAACTTCCAGTGTTGGCTCATTCACCGCTTCTGGAGGCAGGATATTCCATTGGTTAATTGTTCTAACTGTCAGGAAGTTTCTCCTTAGTTCTAGGTTGCTTCTCTCCTTGATTAGTTTCCATCCGTTGCTTCTTGTCCTGCCCTCAGGTGCTTTGGAGAATAGCTTGACTCCCACTTCTTTGTGGCAGCCCCTGAGATATTGGAACACTGCTATCATGTCCCCCCTCGTCCTTTTCTTCGTTAAACTAGACATACCCAATTCCAGCAACTGTTCCTCATATGTTTTAGCTTCCAGTCCCCTAATCATCTTTGTTGCTCTTCTCTGTACTCTTTCTAGAGTCTCAACATCTTTCTTACATCATGGTGACCAAAACTGGATGTAGTATTCCAAGTGTGGCCTTACCAAGGCATTGTAAAGTGGTATTAATACTTCACGTGATCTTGATTCTATCCCTCTGTTAATGCAGCCCAGCATTGAGTTTGCTTTTTTGGCAGCTGCAGCACACTGCTGGCTCATGATTGTCCACTAGGACTCCGAGATCCCTCTCACAGTTACTACTGTTGAGCAAGGTACCCCCTATACTATACCTGTACATTTGGTTTTTCTTGGCTAAATGTAGAACCTTACTTTTTTCACCATTGAATTTCATTTTGTTAGATAGCGCCCAGTATTCAAGTCTGTCCAGGTCCTCCTGTATCTTAAGCCTGTCTTCTGGAGTGTTGGCTATTCCTGCCAGCTTGGTGTTGTCTGCAAATTTGATGAGTTCCCCATCTATCCCCTCGTCCAAATCGTTGATGAAGATATTGAAGAGCACTGGGCCTAAAACAGAGCCCTGTGGCACCCCACTACACACTTCCCTCCATGTAGATGCAGTTGCATTGAGGACCACACGCTGAGTACGGCCGGTCAGCCAGCTACGAATACATCTGGTGGTGATGCAGTCTAACCCACTTTTTTCTATCTTATCAAGTAGTAGGTTGTGATCTACTTTATCAAATGCCTTACTGAAGTCCAAGTAAATTATATCCACAGCATTCCTCTGATCCACTAATTTTGTCATTTGGTCAAAGAATGCAATAAGTTTTGTCTGGCATGATCTGTTTTTGACAAATCCATGTTGGCTTTTAGTAGTGATTTTATTTGCCTCTAGGTGTTCACTGATTCGTTGTTTGATTATCTTTTCCAGAATCTTCCCAGGTATTGAGGTCAGGCTGATAGGTCTGTAATTTCCTGGGTCCTTTTCCCCCCCTTTTTTGAAGATGGGAATTACATCTGCTCTTTTCCAGTCCTCTGGTAGTTCCCCAGTGCTCCAGGATCTTTGAAAAATATAGTTCAGTGGTTCTGAGATCACATCTACCAGTTCATAGGTCAAAAATGGCACTTTAAATTTTACCTGGAAATGAGGGGTCCTCGGTGCTCTCTAAGCTTGGTTGTTTTTTTGCAGAGGTTTCATTACCCAAACTAGGTAATGTCATCGGTGTACTGATGACATTACCTAGTTTGGGCAATGAAATGTTTGCAAGCAAACAATGAAGCTCAGAGAGCACCAAGTACCCCTTATTTCAACCCTGAGCTACAAATATTCTCCTTTATTGTTACCTGGAAATGTGTGGATACCAGCACTTCTTTCTTACAGTCCAGGGTGGTGATGTGCAGTTGAATATCATCAGCACACTGATGATACTATAGCTTGAACTGTCAAATAAACTCTCTCAATAACTTCACCTAGATGTTAAAAGTAGGAGAAAGGATAGACTTTTGTGCGCTCCACAAGATAAAGGCCAGTGAGCTGATCAATTCTTCTACCACAACTGCTGACTGAAGCTACCCATTGAGGAAGGAGCAGAGAACTCCAGAATGGTGCTTCTAGTTCCCAGCAGATGGTCCAGGAGGAAAGATGAGAAGGTACCAATAACTCTATATCCTTCATAGTTGTTCTACCACCACAATCTCAACAGAAAGGGGACTTTGGATTGATAGTTGTCTAAAATTTCCAAGTCAAGAGATGGACTCTTCAGAAGGGGGCACCCCACAGGTCTTTCAAAGTTGATTGAAATAGTACACTTTTTTGTTACTCAGATTTGATATTCTGTGAGTTAGTCCTGCTGTTGTATGAATTAACAAGTAGTGACCAAAGGACAAGAATTTCTATTTCAGAATATCAAATGGTTTGTATGTGAGAAAAATTGTTTTATCTTTTTTCTAAGAATTGTAATAATTCTATTATTATTTCTTTCCCTCTCACGTTTTGAACTGTGGCAGTTTCTGCATTTAAATCATTTTCTTCATGGTTTTTGACTGACTCATTGAAATCTAATAGAGGCACCCCAGTAAGCAGTGATGTTGTAGCTTAGGACCATGCCAGTCCATAGCCACATGAATCTTAATTAAAACAAATTTCCACAAACAAGTATAATATATTTTTGGAATAAATTTGGAATAAACTCCTTTCTTTATGGTGAAGAATTTGGCTTCATTGTGTAAGAGGACAAAATAGCAGGTGGGAGCTCACAGGATTGGTTTATCTTAATGTTTTCATCTGGTTTCTAGAGATATTTAAGAAGCAGCATCAAAATGGGTTGTTTTTCTTAAAATGCTTGTTAGATTAAATGAAGCGGTTTCCACCAAAACATCAGAAGCAATCTGGAAAAAAGATCTCAGAGGAGCTTCAGTATTAAATTGTCTCCATGTGTGCCTTTGCACCTGCTTGGCAGTTTTCAAAAGAAATCTCATGTGCTCTGTAAAAAATGACAGACACATAATTCACTTTTCTGTAACTCCATTAAGACAAAGTTAAATCATCTAGAATAATTATGAATGGATGGAATGTTAGCTATTGGGGAGGTTATTGGTATGAAGAACTGCTTTGCTCTTAATAAAATACTTTGAATAGGGCAGAGTTTTAAATCTGTCAGGATGTCAGCAGATTAGTTTGGTAAATTTTGGCCACAGAATCCTGGTTCAAAGACCCATTCTGAAATTAAGTTCACTCAATGATCCCAGGCCAACTGATATTTTTTGTCCTAATTTAGGCCACTGGATTGTTGTTTTTAGTTATTTATAAAATTTTGTAGGTCCCCATATTCTTTGATGGGGAACAACAGTATACAAATCTCACAAATAAATGAGTATACCTGTGCTGTGTGGAGGAATTTAAGTAATATGGATTGCAGGGGTTATAATGTTGAGTTCTAGAGAAGTCAGTGTTGACCAAAGGTGGTCCGGTTTTGGTTTGTGGGTTTCTTGCTGTGAACTACTATATCAGAAATAATAATTTCAGAGAAGGAATGGCTGGATTTAATTGCCATTGGCCATGGTTATCTACCCTGAAATGACTTGTGTATAGATCTGTGCCTGAACATTATTCAGAACATTCAGATGCTGCAGAATACCTTAAGAAGTCTGTTAATGAATACTGATTGTTGTGAATAGTAAATTGTCATCAATTTCTAATTCTGCACCTTCTCCCCCTTTATCTCTTTAATATAGATTCAGAGCCAGTCTCTGAAAACAGGTGGATGAACTTTTTTTTTGGTAATTCGTATGTTAGAACTGCTATCCTATCTTGTATTTGATTAAAAAATGACAATATTCTGTTTAAAATTATGTTAAATGTTGTTTTTGCCTGCTGACTCAATCTATCACAGTGGAGCTGGTAGGGATCTTGGTGATCTTCTCGTCCTTCTTTTCTCTAGACTGGCCATACCCAACTCTTGAAACTGTTCTTCATATGTTTTTGTCTCTAGGTCCTTAACCATCTTACTTGCTCTTTGCACTTTTTTGTAATGTGATCAAAACTGGATGCAATATTCCAGGTGTGGTCTAACTAAGGCTTTATAAAGCGGCACCAATACTTCATGTGATTTTGATTCTATACCTCTGTTTATACAACCAAGGATTTTATTAAGCTTTTTTGGCTGCCACCGCACACTGCTGACATGTTTTAAGTGATCGTCCACTAGGACTCCAAGGTCCCTCTCATATTTACTGTTTTTGAGCCAGGTTTTGCCTAATCTGTACTTGTATCTTTGGTTTTTCCTGCTCAGGTGTAAAACTTTGCTTTTCTCCACATTAAATTTCATGTTGTTGGATAGGGCCCATTGTTCAAGTCTGTTAAAGTCTTTTTGAATCCTGAGCTTCTCTTCTGGGGTGTTGGCTATTCCTGCCAGCTTAGTGTCATCTGCAAATTTGATGAGTTCCCCTTCTATTCCCTCATCAAAGTCATTTATAAAGATATTAAAGAGTACTGAGCCTAAGACAGAACCTTGTAGTATTCCCTCCATACAGTAGTTGTACCATTAAGGACTACTTGTTGAATATGGTTTGTCAGCCAGTTACAAATCCAGCTAATGCTGTCTATCCCACATTTTTCTAGTTTACCAAGAAGTAGGTTGTGAATGCCTTGCTGAAGTCTAAGTATATTATGTTCATAGCATTTCGCTGGTCTATTAATGTAATCACTCTGCCAAAGAATGAAATAAGATTGGTTTGGCTTGATGTATTTTTAACAAACTCAGGCTGGCTACTAGTTATAACTTTTTTTTTTAGATGTTCCCAGATCTGTTTTTTGATTATTTTTCTTCTTTATTTTAAAAGTTGTTATTAACAATTTTATCTTTAAAATGTGTTAATATTGGTTTGTAAGTTACCTTCACAGACTGTTAACATCAAACAGCCAGTGTAAATTCCTTAAAACAAACAAGTTCTCAATGGTGCTTGTTCAAAATACTATTTTTCTGGCTGCCTCAGGGTCAAAATAGCCTTGTTCGGAGGCTCTGCGACACGGGACCTGTAAAGCCGCCAAAACAGTGCAAAACAGCTGTTTTTCGCGGCGGGAAAAAACCCCTCCTCGGTAGGAGAAGGGGCGAAGAGCTGTGAGTGTGGGTTGAGATCCTCTGAAAACCCCCCGAAAAAATGTTCGGGGGGAAGAAAGAGGACTCCCCGTAAACTCACAATAGCTCCAGCCCGGCGCAGCATCTGTCAGCTGACAGACCAAGATGCTGAGACCAGCCACCACTCGAGGAAAACATTTCAAAGAAGCACAGAGACTGACAGACTGAACGCAGGAGCTTAAAAAGCAAGTATTTCTTATATTTTACCTCGGATCAATTACGTTCACAATAAACAAAATGCACCCAAGATGGCGACCGCTTTTAATTTAAAGTGATAGCTACCGGAAGAGAAAGGCGAAGGAGAAACTGTAATGTGAAAGAGACCTCTAGAGGGCAGCAGAGACGCATAACTTAAAAACTTTGCAAAATAAACCTAAGGATGTATATAAGCTCTCCAGAAATGACGATGAAAGAATTAAAAGAAGTAATGTCAACAACTTTTGAAAAAATAAGGAGAAAGATGGACATGATAATAGACATATATGAGAAAAGGTGGGAAGAAAGGATGAGGACATTGGAGGCAGTGGAACAAAGCAGAGAAGTGGAGAAGATGGTGGAAGATCAAAGCAAAGCAGTTATTGAGGACTTGGACCAAACCGGAGAAACAGTACAAACGCACAGTGGGAAAATGAGAGAAGATACTGGGAGAAATTCGAAGAGGGTCTGGGAAGGGGTTGAAGAAAAGATGGAAGAGGTGGAGAGTCAAGAAGAGAGACAACTTACTGAAATGAAAAGTGAGGTGCAAAACCGCTCAACTATGATGTACCATCGCCAGATGATGACAGCAATTAGGGGCAAGAGACTGGAAAAATCCCCAAATGAGAAACAAGATTTGAAAAGAATTGTTATAAAAGCATTGGAAAAATATCTAGGAGAGGAGGCTAAAAATTTCTCTTGGCAAACTGACAGAATCCATAGAGTATGACTTATATGGAACCAAGGAACATTGCAAGCAATAAAGAGAGACTTATTACTTGGAAGGGAAGCTGTGTTATGGAAATCCACCTGGCAGAGGAAGAAACCCAGAATTCGAGTGAAAAGAAGAGAAACTTAATATTTTATGCAAGGAATTAAAGGCAAAGAATTATGGACTGATTTAAGGACTAAGTGTAAGAGCAAGAAACAGAGGGTGATTAATGGAAGGTATATATTAAATAGACTAAGAATGTACGCGTTGAAGGGATGGGTGTATCGATCCCCATCTGGATGATACCGGGACACGCAATAGGGGACATAAATACATCTCAAGGGCAGGAAGTGGTGCCCTATAGTAAACTTGTATTGGAAGAAGAAAATGGGTTTTCATTAAAGCCACCAAATACGCTAGCAGAAGAAGGAATAGGGGGTACCTGGCTATCATATATGCAACTGCAGTCTAGGTGGCAAAAAGACATGAGGAAGGGCTTATCCCTGACAGACGAGAACTTAATTGAACAAATTAGAGAGCAGGGGATCACGCATATCAAACGAGTGTACGGTGCTCTGATAGAAATCGACTCTGAAACTGTGCGAATCAAGACCTGTATGGTAAAGTGGGAACGAGATTTTGGGCATCCTATCATGATGGAAACGTGGGAGGACATCTGGGTGAGAAATGTAGAATTCACGAAAGCGCAATATCTAAGGGAAAATTTCTACAAGATGTTCTATAGGTGGCATCTAGATCCGAAAAAAATATCATACATCTACCCAGACACTCAACCTAAATGCTGGAGGTGTGGCAACGAGGAAGCTACATACTTTCACGTATGGTGGACATGTAGAAAAATTAAAGCCTTCTGGAGGAAGATATGGTGGACACTCCAAACCATTTTAAAAAAGCGTATTGAATTTCTACCTCAGGTTTTTTTGTTAGGGATCATAAAAGATTGCACTACCACCGAGACGAACTTAATTCTGAATTTGATCACAGCAGCTAGGCTGCTGGTGGGACAATACTGGAAGAAGCCAGAAATACCACCTATTGAAGATTGGACTTTGAAAGTAATACATCTGGCAGAAATGGCAAAAATTTCGGCATATTTGAAGGATCGCTCAAATGAACAATATATGATAGACTGGAAACAGTGGATAGACTATATACAAGAGAAACACCAATCAAATAAAATGTATCTGGCGTATAGTTGAGGCTTGATGTGAGGAGTGAAGAATGTTTACCAAAACAGACGTTTACAAAGACTAATACCTAATGTTGTATTTTTATGTTGTATGATGATTGCTTCTTAATATGATCTTATGTTTAAGGTTGAGTGCTTTAATATTGAAAAAGCGTACTGAATTTCTACCTCAGGTTATTGAATTTCTACCTCAGGATCTTTTGTTAGGGATCATAAAAGATTGCACTACTACTGAGACGAATTTAATTCTGAAGCTCGAATGAACAATATGTGATAGACTAGAAACAGTAGATAGACCATATATAAGAGAAACACCAATCAAATAAAATGTATCAGGCGTATAGTTGAGGCTTGACGTGAGGAGTGAGGAATGTTTACTAAACCAGACGTTTACAAAGACTAATACTTAGTGTTGTATTTCAGGTTATATGATGATTGCTTCTTAATATGATCTTATGTTTAATGTTGATTGTTTTAATAAAAAAATTTTTTACCTAAAAAAAAAGAAAAGAAAATTATTAACTTTAATAAGAAGACTTGTTTGTTTGATGTACAATGGATAGATCTGAAAAGAAGTGAAACTTAAAATTTTTAAAATGTAGTTGGCTTATAGTTAAACTTTGATATACGGAGTGAAGAAGGTCTACAAATTTAAAATGATTGTACTAAGTTGAATGGCTTTAACTTGAATTTTTTCTTTGTTTGCATGTACAAATGGTTATCTAATAATAAAAAATTTAAAAAAAATGCTATTTTTCTGAGAGTTCATTTCAGGTTATATAGGAATTATAAAACCATAGTTTATTGCTTTCCTTGAAGTCATGTCATCATTATTGTGTTCTTTGCTGAATATATCATCTCACCATATTGCTAAATACATCTCTAAAAATATATTTAGCTTGTCATAGAATCAGTTCATAGATAGGGAGCACTTTATAATTAAGAGAAAATTGTATTGCCTAGGCTTTCAGTGTAGTGCCCATGGGTGGCAATGTGATTGTATATTTCCAAGAATTATTCTAAAACTCCTAGAAATAGTTAAAAATAAAGTAAAACCAGTCACTGCAGCTAAGGATTCGATTTGGAATAAGTCCATCTGTCCTGCACAGAGTTATAAGCTGATATGGCACACAGCATTCTGGAAAGCTAGTTGGGTGGTATTTTAACCAACTAGCCTCAAAATGTACGGGTTGCCTGTGCTACAGCTAAGGTGGGTTTTGAGGAAATGAGGAAGCATTATGATCCAATATGCCTTTTCTAAATGTCACTTGTGTAATTAATTATAGGATTACATAACCTGTTTATTGACAAATGGTTGTGCTACTGGCAAATTGAAAAACTGTCCAGGAGTGTTGAAGGCAAGTCATCCTTGTCAGTCAATGTTCATTTGGAAAGTTAATGTGCTATAGTTTATGAATATATATAAGGGAAAATATTGCTGATGTGCATAGAACCCTAAGAAATTTTAACCTAGAAGGATGAAATAGTCGTGCCTGCTTGGTGGCTGATGTAACAGCATATGAGAAACATGGTTAACAACAGTAAACAGAATTTTTTTCAGTATATTTGCAAAGCCAACTAAAAGGTTTATAGTACATGAAGCTTTAGAATCATATTTTGTTGAGTCGTATTAATAAATAGGACTAACCATTGATGGAAGATTGGCTCATACCAATAAAAAAAATCTGGTAATATGAAAACATATGAAAATATACATATACATTTGAGCTCATCTATAGGATGAGTGGTGGTGGCGCAGTGGTTAGAATGCAGTATTGTAGGTTAATTCTGCCAACTGCCAATAGTTTGATTCTGACCGGCTCAAGGTTGACTTGAGCTCAAGGTTGCCTTCCATTCTTCTGAGGTCGGTAAAAATGAGGACCCAGATTGTTGGGGGCAATACGCTGGCTCTGTAAACCACTTAGAGAGGGCTGTAAAGCACTGTGAAATGGTATATTAGTTTAAGTACTATCACTATTGCTACATTTGCTGTACTGAAAACAATAATTTTTATTAAAAGGTAAATAGTGAACACGTATGAAGATATAATTATATAACATTAGGTTAATATATTTGACATACAAAGTTGATGATTTAAATGCAAAATACACATATTTAAGGCTGTTACAAGTTTGTGCTATGTACAAAAGTGCTTTCAATGCTCAAACTGTGGTATCTTGTCAATGGCAAGTATTATGCACTATCCACAGTATTAAATTAATGTACACTTACATTAAAATCTGCCTTTGGATAAAAAAATTCTCCTACTATTTTGCAGATTGTGGTATGATATTGATGGAGGATTAACCAGATGAGCTTCCCCGGGAGCCTTGAGATAGAATTGCTTCCTACAGGTGCTTCAGGATTTCCCCAACAATTGGATGCTAGTGGGGGAGGTAGAGTTGTAGATGACATAGGAAGAGAAGTCTTTTTAGTGAGCTCCTTACAACTTACTTTAGAAGTTTAGTCCATTTCCTTTTAAATTTGTTTATGTTTAATTTTTCCCATTTTAAGTGTTTTTTTATTATTTTATTATCTCCCCTCTTGCTTTTTATGGCTCTTTTAATGACCTTATCATTCTTCACCAGAGTCTTAGGTTAAGCTGTTTTGTTTTGCTCTGACTCTATTGCGTGTCAGCTGGTGTTAAGAGGAGATATTGATCTGAAAAGAAGTGAAATTTAAAATTGGTAAAATGTAGTTGGCTTATAGTTAAACTTGGACATACGGAGTGAAGAAGGTCTACAAATTTAAAATGATTGTATTAAGTTGAATGGCTTTAAATTGAACTTTTTCATTGTTTACATGTACAAACGGATATCTAATAATAAAAAATTATATAAAATATAAAAAAAAAGAGGAGATAAGTACTTTCACAACAGAGAAGAGAGAAGGAGGGAGGGAGGAAGAATGAACGAGCAACCTCAGGAATAAGTCTTTGGATCATATTGACTAAACAACCTAAAACTGAAGAATCGTTAGAATATAAAAAAGCATCAGCTGTAAGTACTAAAAGCCCTCTAGAGTTACCTCAAATCATTATGAAGCCCTGGAGTCAGATCTGCAGTGGTAGCGAATGAAGGCAAATACCTGTCTCTCTGGATAATGTTGCAGGATCCAATCTGAGTTGGTCATCAGGAGTTTATTCTTCCAAGCTTTGGGGCTTGTGCTGGAGCCCATCATCAGGGAACTTCATCAGAGGTGGTAGCCAACGATTTGTAGAACTCTCCTCTTTATGGGAAGAATTCATCTCGGTGGATGGATCTACTGCTTTAACCTCTTCCCTGTGTGAGGAACCACAGTTAGTTCTGCAGCTGCGCTTTCTCTGAAAGGCCATGGGAATGTGAGGATTCAAAGAGCAGGAACAAGGTTGACTTTATATTGGGATGGTGCTTGTTGACTGCATGGATTGCTATTTCTATCTTTCAACAATTGTCAGAAGTAAATGGAAGGTGGACGCTCTGAAACTGGCAGTTGATGCACATTCACGGTCTTGAGTTATATATAAAAATAATAAAGGTGGGATAAAATAAATCAATTTACAAAAGTCTACTAAAACTAACTGGCAGAGATTTCAGAGGCTTACCTCTTCTGTGCAAATAGGAAGTGCTCGCTTCTATTGAAGAGGCAGGGACTGTTCCCTTCCTCAGATCAAACAAGTAGAAGAGCCCTGAAGAGGAGGAACTCATCAATCAGGAAGCTATAAAGATGAGGAATGAATCTAACATATACACTCCCTACTAACTAATCAGATTGTTTTACATTTAATAACATTAATTGCAATTGATGGGGATCAAAAAATGTTACTTTTTCTCTGAGCCAACTCTGCTGTGAATTGAACTTCCTTTTACAAGCTGAATAGTTGCTAAGTAGACTGGGTAAAATGTATTTTTTAATATTTCAGCAGTGCATCATTCATTGCTTGTATACTGTTAATACTGAGACGAAGTTAATTCAGAAGCGCAAATGGACAATAGGTGATAGACCAGAAATAGTAGATAGACCATATATAAGACTTAGCTCAGGTTATTAAACTTTTACCTCAGGATTTTTGGTTAGGGACCATAAAAGATTGTACTAATACTGAGATGAATAATATGTGATAGACTAGAAACTGTGGATAGACTATAGAAATGAGATAGCAATTTTTCTAGTCTTGTCATACAGGGATATCCTTAGCTTCACTGAAGTATTTTGTGTTTTAAAAATTCAAGCCTGACATACAAAGTGTAGATTTTTCATGTGTACATTTTTATTAGTAATTCATATTGATGTATGAAGTATTGTAGTTTTCCTCTCTAGGTAATGAAAAAATATCACTGAGATGTCATACAGTATATTGAGTTGAGAATTAGTTCATACTGATTTGTGAGTTGTGAACCTTTTACCCATGGATAATTATCCAAATGTTCATCTCTAATTTATCTTGTAATGTCCTTGATATTTACTATGTTCTCCCAATATATGCATAATACATCAAACTGTAGCAAAATCAGAGCAGAAGGAACAGTGTTATCTTGAGGTGATTTAACCCCCTGTGAATAAACTGAATACTGTTCTTAACATATGCTTCTCTAGAAAGGTGCCACTATTTTCAATAATGCAGTATCCTTGGGGTTCCCAAGCAGTTTCTAAAACAAAATTGCTAACTTCATAAGGTTTCATATACTTTCAGAGCATAGAACTAGCAATTCAGACCTGACTAGTTTGAACAATCCAATTTATTTTAATATACAGGGCTTATCTTAATTGCTTTATTTCTTTCTTTGTATATAGAAGAAGCCAGGAAGCTGCAATGAAGGGCAGCTTCTTTAAAATGCAAACTGCGAAATGTGGTTAATTACTTAGAAACTAACCACTTTAATAAGTTAAGTTTGGCTTGTTTAGAAGCCAGTAATCTTGAAAATTAGTTCATACTAATAGGAAACCAGCTTACTATGGCTTTTGTTTCATCTCCTGTATGAAAGAGAGAAATAGTAGTGAAGGGGTTACACAAATCTCATATATATCCATTTAATTAAGTTGGCTTTGATCAATACTTTGGCACCAATATTTGAAAATGTCTGGCAACATTGAAATGCGCATCTAAGTATGTTTATTCTAGAATTTATTCTGAAATGTGAATATATAAATGTGTAATCAACTCATAACTTTTAAAAAACTGACTAGGTATACTAATTTGAAATATTAACTTACATAGCTAAATAATAAAGATTCATTAGCCTTTTTAATGTAATATATATATATTTAAAATTATTAAATATATTTAATATATTAAATTAAATTTAATTTAATTTAAAATTATTAAATATATTTAAATATATATATTTAAAATTGTTGACAAAGAAATAAGGGAATTTCTGATATAGCTATTTCAAGTTTCTTAACTCTCTTCAGTCAGACTCACCCTTCTGGGATTCGAACCTGGGCAGTCTGCATGCTAAGCAGATGCTTTAACCTGTTGAGCCACAAGTTCTCTCCCGCTTTGTCAACAATTTTAAACAACATATATATATTTGTGCTTGCTGGATGGCTCTGGGTTGAGCTGAAACAAGCAAAAGGAAAGAATGATTCCTTCCTCCCATATTTGGGTTTACAGGGTGCAATCTAAAAAATAAACACTTGACACATATCCTTACTCCCTGACTACTGACAAAGCAGGAGAGAACTTGTGGCTCAACAGGTTAAAGCATCTGCTTAGCATGCAGACTGCCCAGGTTCGAATCCCAGAAGGGTGAGTCTGACTGAAGAGAGTTAAGAAACTCGAAATAGCTATATCAGAAATTCCCTTATTTCTTTGTCAACAATTTTAAACAACATATATATATTTGTGCTTGCTGGATGGCTCTGGGTTGAGCTGAAACAAGCAAAAGGAAAGAATGATTCCTTCCTCCCATATTTATATAAACCCCTTTGTGTACTTTTGCAGTCTTTCCAATATGAGTGTTTCATGAAGAATGGGCATCCTTCTAAATTCGTCTCTTCAGCTTGATGTGGTCTTTTTAAAGTCTACCTGTAATGTGGTTAAAGGGAAAAAAAATTGCAGGATTTCCCAGTGATCTGGCAGGCAATTTGACCACACACCAAGTCAATCTTTGAAATTCAGAGCTGATATGTGTGAGTGTGTGGGGTTGTGTGAATGTGATAGACCTTTTTTTTTATCCAAAAACCTACAGTACCAGCTTCCATGGCAATTCCAGTTTTAGTTATAGATGGAATCACAATTTTTTCTGAAATAGCAAGTCTATTATCTGGGTGTTTACTTGGACTCACAGATATTGATTGAGCCACAGGAAGACACTGTGCCCCGAAAAGTTTTTATTTAGATTTCATGGATGGTCCAATTGCAACTCTTTTTGAAATGCATAAGGAATTGCCGGACTTATCACCTTGTGTTTGGTTTATTGTAATGTACCCTGCTTTGGCTGCCTCTGAAGACTACTCAGAAACTGTAGTTGATGCAAGATGTGTTTGTTAAGTGAGTGAAGGCCACTTAAGCCATATGATACCTTTAACACTGGCACTGATATGGTACAATTTAATATTAGTTATAAACAACGAACATTAAGTAATTTATAACTTGGGTCCTTGTAAACTCCCAGAGTTTCTGCAAGTCAGATAGCATATACATTTTAACAACCACAGCAGCAACCACAACTATAAGACTATATTCTCCATGTGGAATCTGTCCATTTCTGTACACGTTGAACATCCTGTTTTGCAGGGATACTCAAGTCGTATGTTCCTGTTGCTGCTTTGTTAATTTGCATTTGTGGATTCATGGAGCTTCAGTATAACCCTTAATTTATAATTTGTCAGGTAATGTAATCCTGGCACTTAATGTTCCCTTTGAACTGTTTAAAACAACATAAAAGGGATATAATTCCACTACTTGGCCTCATTGCTTCTGTCCCAGCAGTTGTCATTCCATTTCCTTTCCAAGAGGTCTTCATGCACCAGCAGTAGCAATTAAGAGTTTGTCCTTGTGCCTAATACGGCTTTTGTATGATCCATCCATTTCTCTCTTGTGAATCTACAAGGAAAGTTTGAAACTCTCAGTCTGTCTAGAAACAGTAGCTGTTATTCATATTTTCATTATATTTTATTTCTAATACACTTAGTCTGTGGTGGGCTGGGGGGGCATGGTTTACAGATTTACTAAGATTACTCTTAGTTGCAACTTGTGCTTAATGGAAATTATCAGGAAAATAATTTTAAAATTTAGAGGAAATGAAGGAGCAGAGTACTTAGATCACAGTCATACCCACAAATATAAAATAATAACCTTCCCATTCCCTGGACCTACTCAATAGACAAGAAAGAAAGAAGTTTGTGACTGAGCACATACAATTGTCACACTCCAACTTCAGACAGCATCTGCTTTTCCTATATTTGTTTAGTTGCTTGACTCTATGAGCAGATTATAGGTAAGCTCTTTTAGTCTAGGCTTTCTGGCTTTATGCCTCAGTTCTCTCCTATTTTTAAACAGAGCAAAATATACTAACTGTAGTATCACGTTCTATAGAAATAGAGAAAAAGGAGACAGTTTTGGATTAAAAGAAGCCCAGCAAGAAGCTAACATACAATAGAGAAAATAAAGATCTTCATAGACAGAGAGACAATAAATAATTTAGTCTTTGTCCAAGGGGAGCAAGTAAAAACTCTTGGTTGTCCTCCATTAGAAATTTCCTCTCCAGTGTAATCAAAGGTTGAATTTATTAGGTTGCTGCTGCACCATAGTTTTTGATTTTCTGTATTTGAAACCTCTGGCAGGAAGATAAATGCTGTGAATGGTCTCCCTTGTTTGGAGGCACACTGAGGCACCTAAATTTAAGCAAGTAAAGAGGATGGCAAGGAAACGATGAGTGATCATTATTATGACTTCTTATGAAAAGATGCATCACCAAAACATGGGTCAGAGTTTCTTTGCTTCACTGTCACTGGTCAGAGAACATTACTGCTTGCTTCTGCATCTCAGCTTTTCTTGAGACATTATTTTCCTTTTGGTCTTTGCTTATTATCAAATACAGAACTGAAATAGATTTCTGCCTGACAACAAGTGACGTGAGTCTGGTGGGGGAATTCTGGGAGTTGAAGTCCACAGGTTGCTAAAGCTGGACACCCCTGGTTTAAACCAACATGGTATAACAAGAAGGAATTATACTGGCATTCTGAAAGCAAAATTTTCTTTCAGAATAATCACTGTTCTGGAAGGCATTTTTGTGAAATTCTATTTAAAATGAATACAAAAGAGTGTGCCACATTTGTGGTTTATTTTTTAAAGCCAAACATGAAATTCATTCATTTTGATTATAATAAAGTAGCATAAAATAGCCAAAAAAAAAAATCTATCGTCTAGACTAGTTTGCTCTACTGATTTTTTCCTTGGGTATTTAAAAACCACAAGGATAGGGAATGTTCAAAAATTGCTGTTTGCCAATACACCTACTCACTGAATATTTTGTTCTTCGTTTTACATCTTGTGAATATAAATATGAATATAAGAACATAGAATGAATATTTTCTTCCTGAATGAAAAACATTGAACTTGAGGTATTATGTACATACATACATACATACATACATACATACATACATACATACATACATACATACATACATCTCTGGGAGAATTCAGTAATGATTTAGATAACTTTCCCTGGGTAAATACATTATTATGGTTCTCCAGTATTAATTATATTTATACTTCCACAGTATTTAAGGACTACTTAAACCAATCAACAGGACTGACACAAATTACCGGTATGTATCATAGCAAGCTTGTGTTTTTGTATAATGTTAACTATGAATATCTCATGATTCCCTATATTAGAATAAGCAGTTTCTTTTGATATATTCAACACAATAGTACTTCAGTGTTAGAATTAAGTAAACTATTTTTACTTGTAGGTAATACTATTTGTTTCCTTTTTGCACATGAGAAAGAATATTTACCCAGAGTTTGGGCTTTATAACCACAATGTATTCTTTTCCTGACTTTTTGTGAACTGCTATTTATATTTATAGAGAAGTGGATTTCTTGAAGAAATTTTAACTGCATATTTTAGAGTAAGAGTGGAACTGGATTGCAGCATCCAATCTCTTTATCAGATGGACTGAGGCATTTCAAGTATGTTCTAACTCATCAGGGATATTAATTTAAAAACCCTGTGTGGAAAGAGAATCTGTAAGCTTTTTTATATCTCTTTTCAGATAATCATAGTTTATGCCACATCTGCAAAATCATGACTACTTACTATAGGCTTGCTAACCTGGAATAGTTATTGGTTATGCACTGAATAATGGAAAGTACAGCAAATTTAATATTCCTTATAGTGACATTGTATTACATTTTATAGTGGACTGAGTTTTCACCTTTAGAGTAAGTATGTATTAAAAATGACTTGTGCCAAAATACTACTGTAAAATGAGTAGCTCCCATCTCTTTTTCTTTAAAAAATATTCTTCAAAATATATAGCTACATGCTAATAAGCATTCCATTTTTTTTCTGGCAAGACAATTAAATAATAAATGGAAATGTTATTGAAAAGCGCAGTTTTGATGATCAATGCATCAATATGTTGATTTAAAGCTGCATTTAGCTTATCATTGAACTAGTAACAATATAAGTTTTATAAGTAGAAATAAAAGAAAGCAGCAGATATTAGTGGATTGTATACATATGTGATATAGTGGCTTTCAGGTTTTTAGCATAATTGTTTCTGTCATTGATTTACATCACATGCACAAGGCATGTGAATTTTTGTTTGCTGATCCCTGAGTCAAGGAAGCAATCTTTATTTCTCACAAAATTAATGAAGGTTCTACTTCTAGTCCATAATTTAAAACCACCACCTCTTTTTCTTTCCTTATCTCTCTAGCTTTCCCAGTCATATATTACCAATGAAAAGAGCACTGATTTAAGTGGTCTGATATTTATTATTATAGATATAGCCTTATCTTGTTTATGTTTGTTATTGCCTTCCTCCCTGCAATTAATTGCCTCTTTGCTTTGCCAGCATATCATCAATCTTCAGGTGTGTTTAACTCTTAAGAAACAAAATATTTATTACTGTTATGTTATTGCCATCCAGTGTAAGTTCACTGAGTGTATAGGTTGATGTTTTACCTTTATCATCCTTATTTTTCATGTTAACATGTATTTTTCACTTTCTGTTTTTATTTTCAAAATACATCTTTTAAAATCTTTATTGCTTTCAGATAATGAAGTGACAGTGTCTAGATATCTGCTGTTGCTGCTATTTGGACCTCCAAATTTCATTTAAGCGATCACCTTTTCCAGTGTGATCATTTTTATAATATATTCATTGTATAAGTTAAATAATATTAGAGAAATTATTTTATAAATGTATCTGTGATAAGAAACTTACTAGTTTCATATTTCTTTCACTTGCACAGTTGGATAACTTCTTTTTTTTTTGTAATAAGATTTCCCATAAAAGGTTCCTATTCTATCTAATGCAGGGGTGTCAAACTTGCAATGTCATGTGATGTGTCGCGACATATCGTGACATTGCCGGCAATGGGATGGGTGTGGTTTCACTATGATGCATCCAGCTTGTGGACCGGCAGTTTGGCACCCCTGACCTAATGAGTTTGGATATTTGTCAATTTTTAAGTTAATTAACTCAACATACTAAAATTTGTTCACCATCTCCAGATATTGGTTAGGCATTGGGTTTTTTTTTTTCATTTATGTGAAATACATATGGATTGTGGTTGATAATATAGGAAATAAAGGAAGATACTGTTGAAAGCAGTTCAGTAAGCAGGATGTCCAAAGCAGGTGGGTAAAACAAGGCAGGAAAGAGTTATCTGCATTCCATCAAGTAGATGAGAACATGAACAACTCTTTTTTATATTGGTTTTTAAATTTTTAACAGAAAAAGAAAAATGCTCAAATCAAATCATAGTGTTAAAATAAACAATAAACATAATCACAACATAAATACATATTTCAAAATCATCCATAAACAAAACATAAGTACTTATTTCAATACATCTAATAATAATAACTCAACTGAAAATAATCATAGACCACATTTACCAAACAATTAACATTACTGCTCGGTACCCCCACCACCACATCCCCCTAACCCTAACCTTCCCCCCTCACTTACCAACTAACTACCTACTCTCCTCCCTCCTTCTCTATCTCCCTCCTTCTACTCCACCCAACTATCCCTACTCTTCCCCCTTCTTATCAACTTTCTACTTACATCAGCCTTCACTCCTCCTTCCTCTTTCCATCAGATGTGGTGCCCAGAGGCCAAACATGAACAACTCTTGATGCCTGCTTTTAAAAAGTATGGTCAGCAGTAAGTTAGTCCCCTCAGCCAGAGAAAGTGCTACATCAGTGAGAACTCTGAAAAATTAGAATCCTTTGTAAATGAAAGGAAAATAAGCCTAAAAGATTAACTAAAGGAACTAGATCCTATGTGTGCTTCCCTAGGAGGAAGAGTCACTGGAACTTAGTTTGACATGCTGCCAGGAAAGTGTATATAGATTTCATTGTATTCACAGCCCAGCACAATAACTCACTTATTTTCTTTTTACAAAAAAGGTCAGCCCAGTACCAAAACAATTCCATCCCTAGCTTACATAGAGCAAGCTGGGTTAAACATATCTATTCCATACAACTGCAGCCTCTGCATCCTTATCTAAGAATAAGAGCCATAGAACTCAATGAAACTTAGTAACATACTACAGGTTGAACATCAATAGAAGGCTAGAAGGAGTTCTTGTTTTAGATAAGAAACAGGGTTATGGAGAAAAATGATACCAAAATAGAATGGACAGTGGCAGTGTGCCCACAGAGCAGAAAAATGCTGAGTCCAGAAGGCATTCTTTGGGGATCTTGACTGGCACCCAGTTAGAAAAAAGGCCAAATACAAGAAAATCCAAAAAAGGTATAGGATGTGATCAAGGAAACATAAAGTTCACCCTTTTACCATAGTGATAATAAGTCTAAGCCACATGAATTAAGGTTCAAACTTCTATCGGCCATAAGCAGATTAGAAGTAACTTTATTTGTGTTCGCTGTGGTGATTTGATCAGTGTATGGTATTAACTGCATTTTAAGATCAAAGAATCTTTGAATTTTTCAGCTAACCTATAATTGAGATACTAAAGCAGAATATTCAAACTCATTGATCCAAGTCTTATCAGAAGCTAATGCTGATTTTATATGTTCATTTCAATTTCTTTATATGAGTGAACCCCAGAGTATAAGAAGCCTTTAACATATGTAGAATTCCAGTTACTAGTAATAGAAACCAGTAATTTCTAGTAATATTTGGATCAAAAAATTTCAGTGGCAGTGTCTAAATTGTTCTTCATCCCAGGTAAACACTTAGTACAGTGGTTCTCAACCTTTTTAATGCCACGACCCCCAACCGGTCGTAAGTCGAAGACTACCCAACCGGTTGTAAGTCGAGGACTACCCAACTGGTTGTAAGTCGAGGACCCCCAACCAGTCGTAAGTCGAGGACTTTCCCTGCCCGGGAGCACCGCACATGCATGGTGCCGCCCCCTGCACCGGCTGAGGCGTAGCTGGCAAGGGGCAGCCACGGCGCAGGGCGACCACCAGCTGGGCCACCAGCTGGCCCAGCCCAAGGGAGGTAAGGCACCCACCGGGCCCCACGCGCGCCAGCAACACTCCCTGCGCCCGCCGGCCTTCCACCTCCCACCCCTGGCCCTCTTTTACTTACACTTTTAGTAGTTGCTCAGCAGGGAGGGGTGGAAACAGCTCGCCTTCGCTGCAGACAACTTGCAGCACCATTTGCAGACTGGGACTTTTGGCGGGCTCAGCAGGGCAGAGACAGCTTGGACAATTCCTATTGGCTTTTGAAAGCCAATAGAATTAGACTCTATTCAAGAGAGTCTATTCTATTGGCTTTCAAAAGCCAATAGAATAAGAGGGAGTAGCACAGCTAAGGAAAAGGGGGGGGGAAATGGCGGACTGCGTTGTTTGGCGACCCCCGTGAAATGGTCGTTCGACCCCAAATGGGGTCGCGACCCACAGGTTGAGAACCACTGACTTAGTAGCAGCTGGGTATTGTAGCTAACAGAAAAGAACACTTTTGACTCCTGCAATTACTACCATATTCCTTTGGTCACTAGATTGTTTTTTAATCATAATACTCATCCTGGAGGTGACAGAAATGAATTATAAGTGATTGGAATTATTATTACACCTCATGCTGTTTTGGGTGAGCGATATTGCAGAGGATGTGGAAAGTGTTAACATGTTCATTATGTTAAATGGAGCAATCCATTATTCTTCCCTAACTCATTCTATGCAAAGTTCTGGAGGAGGAAGCAGGCCCAAGGCCTGCGGGACTCTCTGGGGAGGCAGAAAGGCCTGTGGGGCTCTAGTGGGAAGGCCTGCAGGTATCTGGTTGTGGTGGGAAAGCAGGCTTAAGGGTGGGAAGATGGCTGGAGGAGGCCTGGGACAGGTGGGGCTAATAGATCTGTATAAACCACATGCTTATTCTTTGGAGAAAAGCCAAAAAACAAATAGAACAAATATTGTTTCCATTTTTGCTAACATAAAATTGCCCAATTCTGATTATTTTTTTTTTAATAAAATATTATTTTCCTAGATGTCTCAGCTGCCTTATTTTAGTTTTTCTGAGGCAAGTTTGTCATTAAAACCAAACAAATGCAATCTTTATTTCTGAAAATTAGTCTGCAAGGGAAAGCATAGAATTTATGGTTAATTTATACTTGTCATCTTCTTGCTTTTTATACAGTTGAATATGACAAGGAATTCCTGCCTTATCAGCATCATCACAAGGAGTTCAAATTTAATTTGTCTCAGATTCCAGAAGGAGAGGCCGTTACTGCTGCTGAATTCCGAATCTACAAGGACTGTGTTTTTGGAGGCTTTAAAAATCAAACCTTTCTGATTAGCATCTATCAAGTATTGCAAGAATATCAGAACAGGTTTGTCCTTACTGCTAAAAATGTGAAACCAACATAAGCATAAAAATTCAGATTCTATCATCTCCTACTTTTTGAACCATTTTGTTTTAATTCTGTGGAATTAAAGCTGTTTATTTTTTGAAAAGTCTTTATTTCTGTTCATACTCTTTGAAAGTTATACACAGAAAAGATTTAAAGTCTTTTCAAAAATAATGTGTGGGATCAGTACAAAACTTGTTTTTCACTGCCAAGATTTAGAATCTTAATTTAAAAACTTGTTCTTGTGCCATGCTATTTTAGCAATTATATCCCAGAAAGTTATAATATACATATATATGAACATACAAGAGTTATGATTTTTTTTTCTTTTTTACAAGTTTAATTAGAAATACTTTTATTCTATTTGTTGGCTTCGCCCTTCACTTAATTTAAACTGAAAAACTGTAAAAAACAACAACAACAACAGTAGGGCTATCATATAACTAAAGAGACACGTGTTGTTTTTGAAATGCAGATAGACTGGGATCTATGACCGTAATGTCCTTTATGGTTGTATGTTGTGATAGTCATTAAGTGAGATTGCTTGGCTTAATGACCCTCACCCCCTGTTCTCCCTGATGAAGTCATTTAAACAACCACAGAGTTATTAAGCAGAGCACATGGTAGGGGAGATCTAGCGTAGACTTAGGCCCATCTGTCCCAGACCTCCCAAGGCTTCTTCCACCCCCTGAGACACCCTATACTCCACTTCCTGCCCTTGGGGTCTCCACAGTCTTTGAGCCTGCTTTTCCACCACCATCAGTCCCTATAGTCCTTCTCCACCACCACTAGGGCCCCACAGGCCTTCTTTCTCCCCAGAAGGACCCGCAGGCCTTGGGCCTGCTTCCTACTCTGGAGCTTTCCACCATGCTGCAAAAACTGTGTTAGGAAAGCAGAATGGATCACTCCATTATGGGCTGCACAGCTGTATCACAAAAGCAGCTGCCATTTTGGTGCAGCTGCAAGGAACTGTTGCTGCTCTGAAAATGGCAGACACCTTTAAGACCCAGCTGTGCGGCCAGGCATACTTAGGGACTGAATGGCTTGCCCTCTTTCCCCAGTGTAAGGTTTGGTACTCTGGAGATCCTCAAAGGATAAGTGCTTGATGGGTGGTGGAGAGGAGACTCAAATCTTGGGAAGACCTGAAGGAGTGGGGAGGAGGCCTAAGACCTGTGAGGACCTGGTAGGGTGGAATGGAGAGGGGGAGTTGAATGTCTATGTGTAATGATGTGTGGGAAATGGTTTGGGAGATGGGAGGAAGAGATGCAGACCAGGGAACGGTCATTGCAGCTGAAACTGCAGAACAAATGGGAATATGGCAAATCCCTCGGAGGGGACCCCCCTAGTTTTTGGACTGTAACTGTGAGGGGGGAGAAATGTACTTTCAGACTTGCAAGTTTCTATTAATGTAACCTTAAAATAAAGATAGAGCAAGGTAGAGTGTGCCTGTCAAGGCTGCCATCAATCTTGCAAGTCTGAAAGTACCCTCAAGTACACTTTTCTGTTACAAATGAAGGGCACAAAATCACCATATTCAAATACATTATCAATTTTAAAGGCAGCTGTAATCACAAACCATAACTAGGCAGAAGTGTCAAGCTTGGCTTAGTATGGCAATTATGATTGTGTCTCTCCCAAGGGTAGCATGTAAGAAAAAGGGAATGAAAAGGGAAAAACAAAGTGAAGGAAAATGAATAAGATGCGGACAGACAAATGGAAGGTATCTTGGGAGGTTATAAGGAGGAGAGTTGCCTCCAAGAGGAAAAATGTTTCGGTTTAGAATGAGTCAGTTGACTGGGTAGCCCTTCAGTTTATTGTGTATACAGTCTTGTTTATGCAGAGCCTTGTGTTCCATTAAGGAACATGGAAAAGAAAACAAACAGAAATGGGAGCAGCCTTTGAAACCCAGAATTTTGCTATAGAAGACAGCAAACACATCTCTGTTCAGATAGCTTATATTTTTCCTACATTCACATTTATATTGTACGGAAGCCCAGCAGTTATTGCCATGTGTCCACTGAACAGAAATTATGTCATGAATAATTATTGCCATTGAAGTATCTTCTAGGTAGAATAGACTCTACTCTAAATCCCACCCAGGTTTGTTATAATAATGTAAGAGAGAATGTACTGTGAGGGACTTTCAGCACCAATACTTCTGTATTATTGCTATTGTAAATATTAGATTAGATCTATCCTGACTGTAGAAGTAGTCCTCAACTTATGATCACAATTAGAACCAGAATTTCTTATGGCAGTTGTTAAGTGAATCACCACAGTCATTAAGTGAATCATGTGATGGTTAAGCAAATCCAGCTTCCCCAATGGGTTCAATTTTAAGTCTAGAATATGGTGATGCAGTTTGCTGGTAAGATTCACTACTTAGAAAATATATAATTTCCTCAAAAGAATTGAAAGAGAGATGCATTTATTTAGTTTGTTTCATTGTATGTTGCACCAATGTTTAACTATGCTTTTCAAATAATTAAACAGTTGCCAACTGTACTTTCATGGTTTGCATCTATATGCAAAACTCAAAAAGTTATACTATCCACCAATTTTATTACTAATATTAATCTTGAGCATTTCAGTTAACTCATAGGAAACAGCAGCTGCAAAGGGAAGCCACGCAATCTCCGAAAAAGACACAGTTGCTTTCACAAGTTACAGACAGATACTGTTTGTGTTCCTTCGCTTCAAAGAACGTTTTTGCTTTCATATCTGAATCACTGTACAGCTCAAGAAGGCAGTTTCTTGTGATCCTAACTCAGAAATAGCTCAGAAGTGGAAGATGGAAGTAAATGTCCTACTTCTGAAAATGTATTATTTGAGGATAGTTTCATTTCACTTAATCACCCTGCTTGAAATGAAAGGTTACTCATAAAATGGCATTGGATTGAGGTGAAAATATCAGTGACGTATGAAGCAAAATATCTACAAAATTAATCAACTCATCAAATTTAACCACATAAGGAAAGACACATACATATATAACTGTCACAGCTTCAGGTTGTTTTTTTTTTTTAAAGAAGCCTGAGGTTACCAATATGCAGAGTCTAGACTGTTATGTCAATGTGTCATTGAAGAATAGTAAACATCCAAAAAAAGTTGAGCATGAGGAAAGTTTTATTGAGTAAGGATAATTAATAGCTCCATAAATTGCCGGTGATGTGTAATGGTCCTGTTAAGCACCTGGTAACAGTGACCTTTGAAGACAGGCCAAAACCTGCAGTTCTTAAAGGGTAATTAAAATAAGAAGGCCTCTGTTTGAAACTCAACAGATTGGGGAAAAAAGGTCTGTTTATTCAACCCGAATTTAAAGAAATATATCTGACTAGTTGGAAAAAAACAACTAAAGAGTTGGATAGTAACTGTAAGAAAAAAGGTTTTTTGAGAGTATACCTAAAGCTTTTTTATTACTTGATGTGACGTATATCTGTGAGAAGGAGGAAAATTATTTTTGTCTCACAGTGTACTTATTAAACCAGCAAAACCAACCCTTTTACTAATTACATAAAATGTTATTACACAGTCAGTGCTAGAAAAATAAAAAAGCTTCAGGATTCTTTCCAATGGCCTAAATAGAATTTTAGAAAAAGAAATTTCAGATTGTGTTGGAAATACTGTAATCAGTTGCAAAGTACTTGTCTCATGAATGCTGTAAATATAAAGTCAGGATATATTGGTTAAAAATAGTAAGTAGGGTTGATATTTATAAAAAAGCAAATGAACACTCTTCTTTCAAACCTAGAGCTAATTTTTCCTTTCTTGAGAGCTTGTGGTCTAGAAATGTGGGATGGAAATTCCAGAAATAAATGATTTCTGTGTTAGCACATCTATCTAGCTTAGGTAGACTGAGCGCTGTTTTTTCTAGATCATCTGTTTGCTGACCTTATTTACTCTTACAGAGGTTTGCTGCAGTAAAAATTGTGTTTATAGACATGCACACACACACACACACAAACCATCTTGTAGGGCAAAAAAAAGAAGTAAACTATAGAACCCCTTAACTTCTTGGCTAGCTGAAGACTGTATTTGACGATGTTTTAAGAGTGGATATTACAGTAGTTCAAATGGCAAGACTGAAGAAAACCAATCAAATTCCAATAAATCTGGAAACATAGCGGTGACTTTCATTCTAATCCACCTCATAGAGTGAGAATTAAATATGGGGAAATGAAGCCAAATTTTTGCTCCTACAAGAAAGAATATAAATGTAATATGTTTCTTAAAAATTTTCCCTATGTAAGTGCATGTTAAAGTAATTTACAGTCACAATCAACACAAAGATACAATGAAAACAAAAGTAATAGGCTATGCACTCATGGAAAATGTTTTGTGAAAAAGTATTTTGAATCTTATATGAGCATAGAACCTCTCTACTATTAAACAATGTCCTTTTCAGAGTTCAATGTGAGTCCCCCCCCAAAAAAGCTAATTCCTTAAAAGCAGCCAGATCTTTTTCTGGTTCACGTGGAATCCTAAAAGATGATGCTACTTTAATGAATAGCAGAAAGTGGCTATGCTTACTTCAGTCCAAACCATTTATAAAGTTGCTGTTTTCTATTAAAAAAGCATAGATGCCTTCAGGAAGGCTGCAGGGTATAGGAAAAAGATGATGTGTATCATGACATCACCAGGCAAATAATTCACTATATTGTGGTATCATTGATTTGTGTCATTTACACAATGACATTATGATGCATTATCATTTTGACTTTTGTTACAGACTCAGCTGCTAATAAACAGTGAGTGCCCATTTGATGTAGTGGTTAAGGTGCTGGATTAAAAACTGGGAAGGCATGAGTTCTTGTCTTCCCTTATAACATGGAAGCCAGCTAAGGAATTTCAGGCCAGTTATTTTCTTAATCCAGCCCATTTAATAGGGAGAATAGGAGAAGTGAGCATTATTATATATATATATAATAAAATAAATTGCTTATGAAGAGGTCAAATTTTGGAGTCCTTGATCCTCTCTCAACTTGGTGGTTTTCTTGCAGACATTTCATTATCAAACTAGGTAATATCACCCATGCAGATGATATTACAGATCAATCCTGAACTGCAAATATTCTACCATTTAAACTTTCTCATTGTGCTAATGGCTAAATCTGCATCCTGCCTTTGCTGGGGGTACAGCCCTATTTTCCATATTTTAAAAAAATAAACCTAAGTGCAACACCCAAATTGGAATGTAAATTTGGGACAATCCCAGTCAAATTGGAATGCCTGGTAACCCTGTTTCTCTTTCTCTATTCCTCTCTCTTATCCCATATACATTTTTCTAACCATTTTGTACTATATTACTTTTTTCTTTTTGCAATCAATCTTAATATAAAAATGTATTTGCAAGGATACTTGATATGTACCTTTTTTTACTGTAAAATGAACACATTAATTGATTAAAGAGCGGCACACTAGCCTAGGAGATGCGCAGTGGCCTAGAGGTGAAGATGCTCGCCTCCCACTTGAAAGGTTGAGAGTTTTCAAACTTAGGCAGCGACAGATGTTTCTCTATCAGGGTGCAAAGAGAAAAAAATATCTGCTGCAAATGCCACATAGGCATCAGGAAGGGTATCCAGCCAGTAAATGCTCAGCTCCACTCAGTCGACCTGATTCCATCCCATTAAAAAGGATTACAGGTTTGTAGAAAGGAAAAAAATTGATTTAAAAAATACCTGAAAAAAAGTATATGGCCAGTTTAACGACATGAAAATTAATGGCTCATTTTGGTATTAGTTCAAAATTGAGGAAATCTGCATTAAAACGAACAGAGTACGTAGTTTTTTTTTAGTGCGATAGATACATTATTTACACATTAGTAATTTAAATCCTACTAAAATATTAACAATCCCTCTAGATTTTCATTGCTGTAATTTATAATAGGATAAGTCTTTTCTCTTATATAAAGCAGTGTTTCTCATCCTTGGCTTGCTGGGGAATTCTGGGAATTAGTCCACATATCTTAAAATTGGTAAGGTTTTGATATAAAATAATTAGGAAAAGTTAAGTGAGGTCAGAATTAGGAATGGAATCATGCAGCATGCTGCCACCTTGAAGCACCTCCTTAAAACACAGTCTGGAGAGCACTGCAAAGAGTCCCAAAGATGATTTTTCACGAGACAACTGGACTTTCTTGTTTTTCTTTGAAGACGTTTTTCTTCTCATCCAAGAAGCTTCTTCTAAAGAGTGTCTGTCTGGTTGGGGAATTTGGGGAGTTGAAGTTCACACATCTAGAAGTTGCCAAGACTGAGAAGCCATCACATTACATGTAATGAGGTGGTAATAGAATTTTAGACTGTATCTCTCCAGAATAAGGATATGAGTTTCAGACATTTGAACATTTCCCATAAAATATTGGAAGAATATGTCCCACACTTAGTGTATTTAGTATATCTGAATGTGAAGAAACAATCTATTAATTTGTTGAGTTGTGCAATTTTTTGAAGATGCTTTGCAATATGCAAGATAACATATGAAACATTTCTTTTTGAATCATGAAAGTAGCCATGTCTTGTTCCAGCTCTGTACACTTGCTTCATACATTATTCTTACTTTCTTAATTTGTAAAAGCATACATCTAATTATATATCCTCTAACCTGGTTTGTTGTAGTAATAACACACAAGGTTAGAGATAATATAACATAATAATATAATCAATACTGGGAAATTAGAAGAATTATTTTCCTAAACATTACGTAGAGTCCCATTTGGGAAAGGCCATTACAATAAAGATAATTTTTGGCTACCATATCTCAGTTGTAAATTCTGGTTGACCACTAGGTGTCAGAAAACAATTTGAACTTATATCTATAGCATTAGTCTTCTGAATCTTTTCAGTCTAGATATGATAGTGGTTCAATCCTTATAAACGTAGGATTAAAGGGCTGGATAAAATAACAGTGATACACAATGGAATTATTTTGTTTTCATTGCTTTAATGATTTCAGTATTTAATGCAGTCCTTTTTGTACTCCTAACCTTTGTTTTCTACTTTCAGAGATTCAAACTTGTTTATGCTGGACACCCGAATAGTATGGGCCTCAGAAGAAGGATGGCTAGAATTTGACATCACTGCTACTAGCAACATGTGGGTGATAAACCCTCAGCATAATTTGGGACTCCAGATGAGTGTGGTGACTAGAGATGGTAGGTATTAGACCAACATATTCTAAACATCTGACCTTGTCATTAAGTGAAAGCTATATTTATAACATTAAGCTATCTATCTGGCTCATGCAGTCACACAGCTGTGATATGATATAGCTTTGGCTCTGAATCCAATAGCACAGATTGAAAGCTTCTTGATTATTTTATCCCATGTTTGTAGTTATAAAATACTGAGAATTCCTGGCTTGTGAATATTGTTGGCGGTTGTTGAAAAACTCTCTGAAAGTACTTTTTTCTAGGAATGACTACTACATGTAGGGTAACTGACTACTACATGTAGGGTAACTGAACCATTGCCTAGGAGGCAGATAGAAATTTCAATGTGTTTTCTTGACTGGATCAGAAATCACACTCTTTTCTTTGTAGACCAGAAGTGATGATACAGCGTCAGTCTATAACAGGGGTGTCAAACTGCCGGCCCATGGGCCGGATGCATCACACAGAAGCCGTGCCCACCCCATTGCCAGCAATGGCAAAACTGTCCCGATAAGTTGCGCAATGTCACGTGATGTCGCGAGTTTGACATGTCTGGTCTTTAAGGCTGTACATCTGATAAATCTATGGTACTTAACTTGTGTAATGCTGGTGGGGGGGTGTCTCATGCTATATTTCATTTTTGCAATAGGCCATGTATCTTTAATAATCAAACAGGTTGGTAGAATGCCTTTCAGCTTCAATTGATGGGGAAGCGTACCATTTTTATCTGCTTAGCCAGATTGGTTTTGTTCTTAGTTCTGCTATGTCAATCCAGCTATTCATGTTTCTGAACTATGGTTTATTGATTATCACCTTTGCAAGTCCAACAGATCCAGGCTGATATGATGTGATTTAATTGCTTTCCATTCGTTGTTAACAAGCCTTTTTAAAAACATAATGCAGGAAACATTATGCAAGACAAAAGAACTGTGCGAAATAAATTTGATTCAACTGCCATTTTCATGTTATAATTTTTAAATAATGATAATAGCTATTGAATAGAAAGAACGAGCAGGGGAAAATTAAAGAGGGTCAGTAAGATGTTGCATGTATGAAAACATCTGCTTGTCTCAAAAGAACTATTCAGAAACACTGTACTCTTTATATAACATACTACCTTTTTTGGTTTAATTTATAGGTCTCAGTATAAACCCTAGAGAAGCAGGACTAATAGGTCGAGATGGCCCTTATGATAAACAGCCTTTCATGGTGGCTTTTTTTAAAGTGAGTGAAGTTCATGTTCGGACTGTTAGGTCAGCACCCAGCAGACGCAGGGACCAGAGCAGAAACCGCTCCACACAACCACAAGATGTTTCCAGGACATCCAGTATCACAGGTAACCTCTTACATACCTGCTGGGCTATGTTTATTCATTACACATTATTTTTGAGCATTTTAAGAATTTTTTTTATTCATATCTATTTTTTCCTTTTCTTTCTCTTCTGTAGTTATGTTCAGTAAAAAATAGCCCTAATATTTTAATTGGCCCCTCAACTTTATACACATGAAATCATCATTAGTATCTTTTTGCAATATTTATTTTTAAGTACAAGTTGCTCAATTGGTGGATTCACAACCAGTTTTGAAGCCTACCAATCTCAGATTGCTTTTGGTGCAAAAGTTGATCATTTAATATATGTTCCAACCCAGTTATGACAAAACTTTAACTTGGCTTAATGTCTTGTGATCATACTATCATTTTGATTAAATAGAAAAGTTACTGTAGCAAAAGTGAGAATTGTGACTCTCAATGCTGTAATATAAATTTCAAAATTGTAAGTTTTAGGTAGCAATACGTTCTGTAAAATTTGATTAATTTTAAATGCAAAACTATTTATAGGCTTAAAAAGAGAGCTTCTTTTTCATTCAAAGCCTGATTTATTATTTCAGATCATAGTCTTAAAATTAATGTAATCAACAAAAAATACTGGAATTGTTGTAATGAAAGGAAGTTGTGTTACTTCAAACAAAATATACAATGCTTTTTAGCAAGTTTTGTTTTACTATAGTTTGAAAAAATAATGGACTTCAGATAATATAGTCGAAACACACACACATCTGAATCTACTACTTGAATGACTACTAGGTAGACCAGGGCTCTTCCAACTTGGCCCTTTTATGACTTGTGGACTTCAATTCCCAGAATTCCTTAGCCAGCCACGCTGGTTGAGGAATTCTGGGAGTTGAAGTCCACAAGTCATAAAAGGGCCAAGTTTGAAGAGCCCTGAGGTAGACAAACTGGTCAATATTCATAAGCTTGAATGTGTATAATAATCAGGCCAGATCAATCCATTGTAGGATGAAAGCCTCTTCATTGAAAGCTATAGACTAATCTGCACACCAATCCAGTGTGGTTTGGTAAATAGATGTTTTTAATTTCCTACTCTAGGACTAGAGTGAGTGACTAAGCCAGACTCACCCAAACTTCCATGCTTAAGTGAGAATCTGGGTCTTTCTGTTTCTAGTCTTACCGTAGCACCTTCACTACCGGTATTACACTATACTGGCTTTTTAAAAAACCAAGAACTAGATAATTGTGTGTGCTTTGGAGATTGGAGATTAAACCTTACTTAGAAACTGGGTTATTTTCTTCCAGAGTTATTGTTTGTTACATATCTTCAAGTCAGTCCTGCCATTGATTTTATCTACAATGCTCAAATCTCAGCCTGTCTCAGGCATTTTCTAGGTTTCCTTTATTCTCAATCTTGCCAAGCACGCTCACTTTTTTCCTAGTTTATCATCTGCTTGAATCACTTTGTAAAGAATTTGAGTGTCTGATTCCTGATCATTACCTTAAATTTCAGTTTTGGAGCTTATGGTAATCTTAATTGTCTCAAAATCCTTAATTTGGAGAAGCCCATTTTCTTTCTCTTAAGTCTTATTGAAGATTAGTTTTTCATATTGATATCTTACTACGGGGGGGGGATTGCTATGGCTATTGTGATGTTTGTTGTTGTATATCCTTTTTTTTCATGAGCTTATGTAAATTTGTCATACTTTCATCTCTAGTATTGATTAATCCTTTGTTTGTCCAGCATTCGCTCCATTATTCATTCTTGAGCCCAACAAAATTAAATATCATCATCATGTTTTCCTGGTCAACTCAGAATTCACAAAGCATGATGGCATTATCTGTGTCATCTTAATATTTCAAATAATCCCAGATTTTTCATTTTTTACTTTCATAATGAGGTCATCTAAATTTCTCAATATTCATTTAAAGAATTAACGTCAGCTATATGTCTCTGAGTTCTCCGGAATAGGGCGGCATAGAAATTGAATAATAATAATAATAATAATAATAATAATAATAATAATAATAATAATAATAATAATAATAATGTCTTAAAATATCAGTGTTTCAATCTTTTGATTTCAGTTGTCACCTTAAAATTCTTAAATATATATTCTTAAAATATATTTAAAAAGGTATGGAGACAATATAACTTTGTCTTACTTCTTTCCCTATTCAGGACTATTTATTGCTCTACATTCATGTCTTACAGTAGCTTTTTGTTCATTTAAAAAATTCCTCATAACAATAATCAAGCTTTCTGGCAAATTTGTTAGCTTTAATGCATTCCACATTCTGTTCTGATCCACACAAAGGCTTTGCTGTAGTCAATAAAATAATAAACTCTCTTCCTTAAATTATCTTGCTTTCTCCATAAACCATTTGCCTGTGCTAACGGAAATACTTTCTGGGATAAAACAAACAGGGAAGATATTTGGACAGCAGAACACCAACAATTGTCTGTAACTCAACTCCAAGCAGAAATACTCCTAAACACCTCAATTTCCTAGTGATAGAGAAATCAGAGACTGATTTAGAAGGGAGTGTATTTTACAAAAGCTCATGCCTTTTAATAAAATTTATTAGTTTGAAAAAGTACTAATAGGCCCCTGATTTTTGACTATCATAGAATACAGGTAATCCTCAACTTACGACCACTATTGAGCCCAAAATTTCTGTTGCTAAGTGAGACATTTGTTAATTGAATTTTGCCTCATTTTATGATCTTTCTTGCCACAGCTGTTAAGTGAATTACTCCAATTGTTAAGTTGGTAACACAATTGTTCAGTGAATCTGGTTTCCCCAGACTTTGCTTGTAAGGTTGCAAAAGGTATTCACATGACCCCAGGACACTGCAACTGTCATAAATATGAGATAGTTGTCAAGCATCTGAACTTTGGTCATATGACTGGGGCTGCTGCAACAGTCATTAAGTGTGAAAAATGGTCACTTTTTCAGAACTGTTGTATGTTGAGGACTGCCTGTACAGTTTTCATTCTACAAATGTCTACTTTGGGGAGGCAGATTTCTGATAGAAATCTCCCTTTTAACCTGTGCTGGTGCTATGTCAATTATTTAGGACAGTGGTGGCAAACCTATGGCACTTATGCCAGAGGCGGCACTCAGAGCCCTCTCTGTGGGCATGCGCACCATGCCCCGGAGATGGCAACCGTCCTCTTCAACCAGCCGCCCGCTAACTCACCAAGGTCCCACATGGCCGGATGCATCCCAGCACCCATGTGCTCGCTTGCCTGTGTGTGCGGGGGCCAATGGTGTCAGGCAGCAGCCACCCCGGCCCCTGCCTCGCCTTGCCCTGCGACAATTGCATCTCTGCCCTGCCTCGCCTTGCCTCACCTTATACCGCAGGACAAGCCTCCTGTCCACCATCCCACCCACCAGAGACCCCCTGGATCTCCCCCAATCCTGCCCAGCCCCCACAGGCGTCCATCCCCAGGAGCAACATTGAGCTGGCCACGCCCATCCTGGCCATGCCCACCCATCTGCCATGACCACTGTAGCCACACCCACCCGGCAGGCCATGCCCACCCGGCACCTGGCGATACATAAGTGGTTTTGGGTTGCAGTTTGGGCACTCGGTCTCTAAAAGGTTTGCCATCACTGATTTAGGAGGATAGATCTGAGTGAAGTCTGATATCACCAGGTCACCCTATCAGAACTCAGTGATAAAAAAGCAAACCAGCCCTTTCATCCAGGTAGAATAGTAGAACAGCAAAACATTGAAGACTTGCTGATGGGAATACAGGATGGGGGGGGGAAGGGACTACCCGTAACACATCACTGTTGCTCTGATGACCAGTTATCTCTGGCTTTTCCAAAACATTGCTAATAAGAACAACTTTACACATATTAAATAGGACTAAACAACCTTAGGTTACAAAAAATAACCCAAACCTGTGCTAGCCTAGTATTCCTTCAAATAATTTTAATCTCCTGCCCGGTACAATTAAAAAATGATTTTGGATTTCCAAAATCCAAAACAGGCCCTGTAAGGTTCTGAAGTTATGCTTTCAGATCATTGCAGTCAACAACCTGCAAAATTTAACGTGTTTTAAAACAGGTGTGGCTTGTCTGTGATCCACGCAGCCTCTACTATGCTGCTTAATTTTGCACTTTGAGTGCTGAAAATCAGTACTATACTACATCCTAAGGAAACTGATCAATGCTGAGGCTATGGTTTTTAAAACTGCTTTCACAGAATTAAAAACAATGTTTATTTTTTATTCTTAAAAAATTCTGCAAGAAAATAATGTGTGTAGCAATGCCCCATTTATGTAGTAGCTGTAGTTTTTGTCTTCCATTGCTATGTGCACCTTTGCCTATTAAAAAACTGCTTACCTTTGCTTTAGAACTTACATCAATTTACAATTTCCAACAATTTTTTTTATATATACCTCCTAACAGATTATAACAGCAGCGACCTAAAAACAGCTTGCAGAAAGCATGAACTTTATGTTAGCTTCCAAGACTTGGGATGGCAGGTATGTGGTGTTTCTGTCTTAAATGTAGCCTTAAAACAGTATCTGGGATATTGATGCTAGTTTTCTTTTTAGCAGATTTGATGTGTTCATGTTCTACCAAAGTACATACAGGGAGAAAGGAAATCTCCTTGAATATCCTGTTCAGTGATATATTTGTCATAATCTTAACTTGGATTGAAGAGCAAATTTTTAGTTATAGGCTACAATAAAATGCTTTTTCAATTGTTTTCTAGAACATATTGATTACTATTTTGTTTACTTTGTAATATTTAAAGTCCTCTCCATTCCTGATGGATTTTGAGCAGGGTCAGCAAAACTGTCATTTGGTTTGTCAATTTTTAAATTTTAATAATTCCTATTATAAGTTGTCCATTTGATTGTAAAGCCCTCTGAATGTAAGTTCCAAGTGTCTAAAGTCTTGCATAGATCTTACTAAAATGGCTTCCTTCCTTTTGAATTAAAATCTGTCTTTCTGTAATTGAATCTTGCCTTGCTGGTGCATGCAATAGTGTGTAGTAAAATGGTTCTAGGCAAGCAATCCTTTGTTTCTAGCTGTAGAAGCTTCCATTTAAAAATGTAGCTTATATTTATGTGGAGGCTGTGTGCACATGTATTATACTGTTATACATGTATTATGCTGTTATAGAAACAAATGCACTTTCCATACACATCAGTCATGCAAGAAATGTCAGGATCCGTTTTGTAGTCTCTAAACCAGACATGTCAAAATCCTGACATCATGTGACGTCGCACGACATATCGGAGCTTTTTCTCCACTGCTGGCAATGGGGTGGGCGCTGTTTCCTGGTGATGCGTCTGGCCCGTGGGCCGGCAGTTTGATACCCCTGCTCTAAACGCTCAGAATAGGTAGAACCAAATTGTGAGTTTTTTTGTTTGCATACACTGGGCATGCAAGTGTAAAATGAGGATCAAACACTTGGAGATGTTGAAATCGTTGTTTGCAACCTAACTCCATGCAAAAACTCTTTTGATCATTCTTTTAATCCCTTAAAAATCCTGAAGTGCCCGTCCAGAACATTCTCTACCCTTGCCTACTTTAGGAGTGGATCCTTTGACATGGCACACAAAGCTGAGGTGCTGGAATCTGTGGTTCTGTGTTATAGACATTCACCATGTCTATAACTTAGTGACCATTTTTTACAGTCATGACCTTTGCAGGTCTGTAAAGCAAAGGAAAGCTAAGTGAGATCATAAGCACAGTTGCAGTTTCACTTACTGACCATTTTGCTTAACAACCAAGTTGCTGGTTCCAGTTGTGGTTGCTAAATGGGGCTTACTTGTATATGAGTATACACTTCACAGGATTGGCAGAGAAGATTCAGCATTACTTTAATAATGCATGAAAGTCAGTATTAGAAGCAACGCTAACGTTTTTTCCTGAAATCAGTGTTTCTCTATGAATTTGGAGGATGTTATACAGAATGGTTTACTATCTCTTACATTGGTTTTTTATATTACATAAAGACAACCTTATACTACAGAAATTATTTTTATATTGTCTAAAATTCAAGACATAGTAAACAATTTTATAACATCCTGCAAATTCATAGAGAAACACTGTTTTCAATGTCCTTGTTGTATGTATATTTAACCTGAGTTGTTGTAATCCATATAATATTCTTTTTAAGGATTGGATAATTGCACCAAAGGGTTATGCAGCAAACTACTGTGATGGAGAATGCTCTTTCCCTCTCAATGCTCATATGAATGCCACAAATCATGCCATTGTGCAAACTTTGGTAAGTATATGTGTTATTGCATGGCTCATAATTGTAATTGTTATGAAGAATTTAAACTTGTGTCTTTCTTCCTGAAGTTGTTACATAGCTGATTTCTCCAGCATATCTATTGGCTAACTTAAACTTCCATAGAAATAGGAAGATAATCTTGACATTAATAAATTACGGTAAGTCATCAGTGTTAGAGGTGGGAAGGCTAGCAGGATTATAGAAAGCAGAGGAAGATCTAAGACGGGCAAGTTCTGATTTCATTAACTTTGCATGAAAATGTACAACTGCATCTAACTTTAAGTAGCTAAAAATAATAGTATAGGCTCCCAAATTTTGCAAAATTGAATAAGAACATAGGGTGGCTATGAAGACATGGAGGTACTCTTATAAATATGCCGCCATCTCAGATGGCTCCGATAAAAGTTTAGTTTAGGAAGGACTGAATTGAAATTACGGGTAATACTATCAATTTTTTTTAAACAGGTTCACCTAATGAATCCGGAGAATGTTCCTAAACCATGTTGTGCTCCTACAAAACTTAATGCAATTTCAGTTCTTTACTTTGATGACAATTCCAACGTCATTTTGAAAAAATACAGGAATATGGTGGTAAGAGCTTGTGGGTGTCACTGACAAAGTATCTTTACAAGAAGCAGTAAAAGGAAAATCTAATGCTTCTGGAACAGCATTTGTGCCTTCAGAAGGAATAATGAAAAGCAAAGAATTCTGTTACTACTTGTTAAGTATTTGCAGTCATTGCTTTTTGATCTTATAGTTTTAAATAGGCCAGAGCAAGTTATAAAATATGGATCCTGTGAATATAGACTGATCTGACAAAAGTTTCAACTACATTTCAGTCTTACTAAACAAGCGTCCCTCACATTTTGGATAATATCTCAAGAAGAAAACAGGAATCTATCTAAGGAATAAAAAGCACAATTTTAACTTGAAATTACAACCACATAGAAGTTAACAAAACTATCTTTGCTTACCCTTAAGGCATAAAAACCGAATATGTGAGATCCTGGAAACTACTGCAAGAAAATGTCTTCTGTTTTGATGAACTGTTTCACTTAAATTGCTTCCTTTAGAAGCTAAAGACAGCTTTTATACACTATCCTTTCAAATAAAAAAGAACTGGTCATATGTCTCTTAATCTGATTAGGGCAACCTTCTTTGAGCTACCATTTTGGGGATAAGGGGTTGTTTTGGAGGCAAGCTTATCAGACAGATAGGAAGATGCTTCTGTGTTATTTTCAAAAGCATTTCCTACAGTTACATTCTATTCCTAATCCTAACCAACTTTCTTAGTATTTTGGCAGCACCATGACCAAATGTGCACATGAACCCAGAATCTATTCCTTAGACAAAAAACATGTAACTCCACTGGACATATGGAGGAACTGAGAAGTTTCAAACTACATGTTTTTCAAAAAATCTGGTTTCCTCAAATGGGAAAGAAAATGAATCATACTAAGTTTACTAAAGAAGAGACATTTACCCGATTGCTCTTCAGAATAATGTAAGTTGACAAGATGAAACTGAGACAAAGCTGCAGTCAGAGAAGTAGAACTGCTTTTCATTTACTCGTAATAATGGGGCATATCCTTAGTTTAAGAAAAATACATTCAAATGATATATGATACTTATTCTAATGTCAGATTCCAGATAAATGCCCAGGCAAAATTTCAACAAAGTGCACTTCCCTTTGACTACTTTTCATTTTAAGAAGATTTTTGTAAATAACTAAAGGTATAATTTATTGCAGTCATCAGATATATTAACCTTGATGTATTATTTAGTAAGACCATGATTTTAAAAAAAAATTTATTCAGAAATTGTGTAAACAATTGTACCACTTGATTTTGTACAAGAAACTCATGAATTACAACTTAGCCAGCTCATAAGATTGTGCTTCTTTAGGTTTTTAAAATGAATAAAAACTCCTTTTAAGGCAGAAATATGTGTTGATTTCTCTGCCATATGTGATTAGCCCTTTCAATTAACTTCCATAATTCACAAATGTTTCTTCCAACTTTGTTCTGGACAAATTCTCTAGCCTTCCAAAAATGAAGGAAGGACAAACTAGAATACAAAACAGAGCATCTAGACATGGCTATGAATATTGTATATCTTCTGTATAGACCTGCAGATAATGACCCGTAACTCTGCCCCAGAAAGATGGCAATAATCCATATGCAAATTAGATCAAGATTTAGCTGCTATAGTTCAATCTTGTATCACTACTTGCACAAGAAAGTCTTTGGCTTTAATTCTCTCTCTTAGGGCATACTAAATTGGAAACAGGATTGGATGGGGCTGGAGAATATACAAACCTATAAATCATCTAGAAAAATTCTATAAGCAAGTTTGATTTCTTTGTTACTGTGGACCTGGGAAAAGAGAAGGTCTTTCATAGACTTCTAAAGTTTTACTTGTTCATATGTAAACATGGATCCTAGCTAATCTGAATTTGACAGGTTGTAAATAGGGGACAATCCTCACCCAGTAAAATTTTATTTATACTCTTTGGAATTGAAATGAACATCAAATCTATGTGAAGACAGCCAAGTCATGCAATTTAATTAAATGGAACGTTGGGCTTAGCTGAGAAGTAGCATCGTCCAATATCTAGACATCTGTAGTACCATTAATTTTCATTGCACATCCTCATGAGAGGAGACAACAACAGAAAGCAAATAGCCAGGGATAGCTTCCTAAGTGTTTGTGTGTCTGTGTGCTTTAGAATTTCTTCTAATTTGGTTTCTGAAGGAGATTATATTAGTGATGCAACAGGTTGACAAATGGGGATTAAATTCTGCAAATTTTATGTAGCTGATATTGTACTAATGTGTTATCTGCAGTGAAACTAATGTGTCCTGATGTTAAGCCTTTTTTCTCTTAATTTTTGTTTCAAAACACAATTTTTTCATCATAGGACAAGTGGAAATTCATTGATGTAACCAATACCATAAATACTGGTTCCTAATTTGAACAGTTACTATTTGTTGTAATCGTCCCTCAAGTTTAGCAGAGTAGATAATAGAAAACACAAACATATGCATAGACGATACCACATTTTAGAACATCCAGTTTCCCGCATAACCGCTATTGGAAATCCAATAACATTACCATGATTCAACTTCAAAGTTTACTGGACCCAGCTAAAGAAGCAGCAACTAAGCAGGTACAATTTTATAGTTCATCTTTGGCCTGTCCCAGAACAAAGTTGTGCAGTGATTCGAGATCTCTCGCTCCTGTGTGTTCAGTTATTTTCTCACCACTACGGAAAAGTAAGAGTGTTGGGTAGCCATGGACCTTCAGAAAGAGAAAAAAAAGGAAATCAGAAAACACCATCATTTAAATCATATCACCTTATTCAGCATATATTCAACCCATCACCACCATTCCGGTTGCATTAAATGCAATTCTATACATGTCTAAGGCATATTTAAGCCAAGCTAAATCTCTGTTGTTTTCTTTGGCAGCAATATAGACATTATTTGTCTTGATCATCTTCTGCCCTTTTAATTTCCTAATGCTATAGTCCTAGGAAATTCCCAGAAGTCTGCCATCCAAGTACTAACTAGGCCTGCCCTTTTCTAGGTGTTTCAAGATCTCCAGCATATTGACCTTGTATAACAGGTATGAGGAAACCCTTTAAATCCTAGTATATGGCTTTAAATATAAAGCAGTAGGACTGACTAAACCAGAGATGGGGAGCTATGGCTCCTTTATGATTTGTGGACTTCAACTCCCAGAATTCCGGAGCTAGCATGTCATAAAAGGGCCGTAGTTCCCACCCCTGGACTAAACTAATGGCCACTAGCAATTTCAACGTTTAGGACAAATTCTGGAATACCATCTAGCCTTGTGCTTACAGAAAATCTGTTGCAGACATTGCGTTGAGCAGTGCAGTCTACTTCTGCTATCTTGACATCCACTGGTCCTGGAAAGTTCCTTTTTGAGAGGTTCTCCCATGTGGGAGCCAGGTTTTTACAATGTCCACACCTGAAATGATGAGTAAATTTTATTTCGGTTTTGATGGTTAATGTAAGAAATACTTAAAAAAAAGAAAGAAAATTGAAAGAAAATCCAGCTTAGACATATCACAATGCAGTCTGTTATTAGTCACACAAGAACATTAAATACAGATATAAATATGAAGTCTTTCAGACAATCCAATTCATATCTGATGACAGAAAATTAACTTAAATCACATCTACTTCATTACACTCATAAGAATCACCACCCATTTTTCGTGAGTAGAAATCTGTATCATCTTACCAGAGGTTCATAAATATTCAACTACTCCCTTTGAATCTGATAAGTTCATTATGAAGGATTCAGGAGATTGCCTTTCTCTAGATTTAGGAGAATATGGCAATCGCCTTAATTTTGCAATATTTCTTGGAAAACAGAAGTTTGGAGAATTTGAAAATGCTTCTGAAATGCAAGATCTAAGACAAAACACACTCCCCTCTTGGTATTTGGGGAGGGAGAGGATCAATGACAAGCCAAAACAGTCTGGAAACCTGTATTTCATCATTTTCTGTTGCAGTGTAAAAGTAAGCTACTTTAACAGCTCTTGTGTTCTTTCAGATTATATAATATCTGAGTTAAGGACAGTGAAAAGAATGTACCATTTAAACAAAAGTTTTTCTAAGGTACTTTAAAAGAAGTTAAATTTTGCTGAATGGGATGACAAAGGCCTTTCTCTTACCACTAACTCAAGCACAATGATGGCAAACCTATGACACATCTTTGAAAGCTGACATGCCACAATGTTTTGGGTAACGTGGCAGCATTCATCACCTCCTGACAACTATTCTCAAATAGCACACCCTATTTTCACACTACTTTTGGAGACTGCACAAGAATGAGGTGTGCTCTGTGTGACCTCTGAAGCTTCTGAAAATTGTATGAGAATGGGGTGCGCATGAAGTTTTTGGTGGCTCCAGAGGCTGTGGAAGAGCCTTCTCCGAAGATACTTCAAGAATGGGAGCCTGGTGCAACCCAGGGGCCCTTCAGTAGAAAGACAGCACTGCCTGAAGGTAAGTGACACATGGCAGATCCTGGGGAGCACCTATGGACTGTGGGGGCAATCGTGCTGTTCCCCAAGCCTTGTGGGTCCTGGAGAAGAGTGTGAGGCAACCTTTTTGAAGGGCAGCAGTGGCACAATGGCTGAAGTTGAAGTTCCAGCCTTTACCTCATGCGCAGCCTCCGTGCTGCTACTGAGTGGCCTAGATGGGGCGGGAGGAGATTGGTAATTGTTTCTCTTTTGTTCAGGAGTGGGGGTGACACCCCAGCAGAATCAAGTTAGGCATTTTCTAATTTTTTTTACAAAAAAAGCCCAAAAAATTCACCATTACTGCTCTAGCAAACTCTAAATTTTAAGAGGCAGAAATAAAGCATTTGTACATGTATGTGTAAAATGCTACATATACGGGAAGGGGCGTGGCTGCCTCAGGGTCGAAATAGCCTTGCTAAGAGGCTCTGCGACACGGGACCTGTAAAGCCGCCAAAGCAGCGCAAACCAGCTGTTTTTCGCGGCGAAAAAAACCCTCCTCAGTAGGAGTAGGGGCGAAGAGCTGTGGGTGAGGGTTGAGATCTTCTGAAAGCCCCCCGAAAAAATGCTCGGGGGGGGGGAGAAAGAAGACTCCCTGTAAGCTCACAATCGCTCCAGCCCGGCGCAGCATCAAGACGCTGAGACCAGCCACCACCCGAGGAACACATCTCAAAGAAACACAGAGATTGACAGACTGAACCCAGGAGCTTAAAAAGCAAGTATTTCTTATATTTTACCTCGGATCAATTAGACTCACAATAAACAAAAGGCACCCAAGATGGCGACCGCTCTTAATTTAAAGGGATAGGCACCGGAAGAGAAAGGCGGAAGAGAAACTGTAATGCAAAAGAGACCTCTAGAGGGCAGCAGAGACGCATAACTTAAAACCTGTGCAAAATAAACCTAAGGAAGAGAAACTGTAATGCGAAAGAGACCTCTAGAGGGCACCAGAGACACATAACTTAAAAACGTTGCAGAATAAACCTAAGGATGGATGCCAGCTTCCCAGAGATGCTGATGAAGGAATTAAAAGATGACATATCAACAATTATTGAAAAAATGAAGAGAAAGATGGACATGATAATAGACATGCATGCAAAAACATGTGAGGGAAGAATGGAGGCGCTGGATGCAGTGGAACAAAACGGAGAAATGGAGAAAATGGTGGAAAATCACAGCAAAGCAGTTATTGAGGAATTGGACCAAACCGGAGGAACGTACAGTGGGGAAATGAGAGAAGATACTGGGAGAAATTCGAAGAGAGTCTGGGAATGAGTTGAAGAAAAGATGGAAGAGGTGGAGAGACAAGAAGATTTGAAAATAATTGTTATAAACGCATGGGGAAAATATCTAGGAGAGGAGGCTAAAAATTTATCTTGGCAAACTGACAGAATCCATAGAGCATGGCTTATATGGAACCAAGGGACATTGCAAGCAACAAAGAGAGACTTAATACGTGGAAGGGAAGCTGTGCTATGGAAAGCCACCTGGCAGAGGAAGAAACCTAGAATTCGTCTGAAATGAAGAGAAACGTAATATTTTATGCAAGGAATTAAAGGCAAAGAATTATGGACTGATTTAAGGACTAAGTGCAAGAGCAAAAGACATGAGAGGGTGATTAATGGAAGATGTATATTAACTAGACTAGGAATGTACGCGTTGAAGGGAGGGGGGCAAAGACATGATAATTATTAACTTTAGAAAGAAGACTTGTTTGTGTGATGTACAATGGATAGATTTGAAAAGAAGTGAAACTTAAAATTTATAAAATGTAGTTGGCTTATAGTTGGACTTTGATATACGGAGTGAAGAAGGTCTACAAATTTGAAATGATTGTATTAAGCTGAAGGGCTTTAACTTGAATTTTTTCTTTGTTTGCATGTACAAATTGATATCTAATAATAATAAATTTAAAAAATTAAAAAAATGCTACATATACAAGTGCATTAGTTAAAAGTTACAATATAGTACAATATATAACTTCTTAGCAGCTCAAAAGCAATTAAAAATGGAAGTGGTGCTTAAAAGTTGGACAACAAAGATAAATATGTAGCTGTTGATCATTTTCCTCAATAAGTAAACTGTTTTTGACTCATTTGTTTTGCTGGTTTCCCTGCCTCTAGTTTTAGGACTTGTGTGAAGAAAAGATCACATTTTAGGTCATAATAGTGCAAAAATTCAAAAGGTTCACAAATTTTTAAGTACCGATTTACTTTGTGTATACTTGGTATTTTGTACATTTAGATTTCTTTCGAAGATTATTCTCTTTTAAGCTCCTAGCTTCTCTTTACTAGCTTGATAAATAAAAATAATTACATCCATAAATAAGGTCAATGTTTTGAGAAGTTCTGTCTGTTACATTGATTTCTACATTTCTTTCCAGTATTCCCCTAAGTAAATTTCCTTTAAAGAGTATAGTTACAATTGGATTAAACTTTATCAGAAATATTTAATCAATGCCATATACATTCTAATCTTTTTTTTTGCAAAAAAAAATCAATGCCATATACATTCTAATCTTTTTTTAGTTTATTGAGAATGGCACTTGAAAATCTGATTTATTTTTTATAAATTTCCCATTTGAACTATTACATCATGAATATACTTCAGTAAGTGTTAAACAGTTTTATAAGCCCTGAGCTACATCACAAAATGTAAACTATATAAATTCTGGAGTGATCACTTCCATAATAAATAGCACAGGAATAAGCATATAAAATTAATATTCTTCTTACAAAACAATTTTCATAAACTAGCAGTTAAAGGCTGAATTTAACATATAAATTATTAAACTGTCATGACATCTAGCTTGAAAAGAATTTATTCAACTGTTCCATACTGTATTTTTGTACATGCCATCTGTTCCCTATCATTATCTCAGATAATAAAATTGTTCTTTTAAACAAGCTTGCTATATATGCAGAGTGTGCATTACAGGCGTGGGTTGTATATATTGAAAGCTACTAAGATAAGATGTACTTCTTGCTATTCAGCTTAATGTAAATATTTAGTTAAAGTAAACAGCAAAAGTAGCCTCCATAAACTCTTGGCTACTTAAACAAATATGTAATAGTTCATATGGAACAGAGAAGAATATGACCCAATTTCATGCCATCATAGTTTTATAAGTGAAAGATATATATGCCTATTCCCCAAAGCTCAATATTTCTTCACCTATTGTAAGGTACTGCTAGGATGAGTCAGATGAGAAGCTTCAGACAATATGAATATGAGCACAAATGTTACATATGTGCCCAAAGATGGTCTATGCTTAATTGGAGTAAAATTCAAACCACTGAACAATACAGATCACGATCCCATTATAATCACCCATAAAATCACTGAATCCCGGGCAAAGACCAGTTTACAAATTCATATTTAATCACTTGATCACTCAAGTATATGTGATTATTACCAAATTACCAACGAAGGTAAAGCCTATTAGAGTAATATGCTGAATCCAACATAATCAGAAGCAATGTAATAAAATCAATGTCATCATTAACTTAACTCCTACTATTACTGTAAGACTAAGTCTTCATTAAATCAATTATTTTTAGCAAAGTTAAACTATTTGTATTCATAATCAATAAAACTTTACAAATGTTCGTGTGACTTAGCCTTCAAAATTTTCATATTACAGACTTCATAGCCCTATACTTTCTGACATTGATATAGACTAAATTAAATCCAATACTTGCAAGGGAACAAACAGTTCTCTGAGTTACATGCAGCTAGATAACAGAAAAAAATATTCTTAATTCTCCTTCAGGCAAAGTATATTACAGGCAACTTGAGGTTCACACAGTATGTCAGCACTCAAGACGTAAAAATTTCAACACTGATGTCTATGAATGGAGGTGGAAGTAACACAGAACTATTTGAATAGATAAAAAGTTAATTACTTTCTACTACTAACAAAATAAATGAGGAAAGGAGTACTATCTGAGAACATTAAAACACTGTAAAGGGATGAGTTCAGAGAAGACTACATTACACTTTTAATAAAATTAAACAATTCTGCCTAATATCTAACACTAAACTGTAATCACAAATTATTCATAGTTATCAAATTAGAAGTTAACTATGGGTAATTTCAGTTTATCTCAAGGATTCCACTGATGTCACCAGAACAGGAAACAATTACCTATGTATAAAACTAGTCATTTATTCTATGCTATATTTTCCAATTCTATAGGATGAAGTAGGTAGCTTGGCTGGTAGTATATGCTCCACAACAAAAAGAGAAACAGAAGTTAAATACTTATAGTATACTTTTTTCTCTGAAAACTTACCATGGAGCATAAAACTTGATGAAAGTGATCCCATTAGCCACTTCTTTATCAAAATCTTTTTCAGAGAGGGAAAGAACTTTGCCCTATAAATAGAAATAAAGGTTAGAGTCAAATTGCCTTACCCAGGATCCTAATTATAAGCCCTTTATTATGGATATGCAACATTGGGTAGCTCCAGGAACAGCATAATCCAAATGGAAACAGAATGTTCCAGAGTTCTCTGGAACATTCTGATGCCACACTGGCAAATTCTTTAAAGGCGAAGTGGTGCAACATCTTTCCATACCCATTGCTGTTAAAACTGTGTGACAGGTAAACAGATGTTGAAACGAACTGAATTTAAAATTATGGAAATGCTAATGAATTTTTTACTGGTTTTGGTCCAGTGATCTCTTCGTTTTCCCATGGTTCTTCTTTTCGGACAGTCTTGTTTATTGTTATCCCGTCTGACCTGTCCATTTGTACCCTGTCACCTTGCTGGGTCACATACTAAGACAGAAAATACTTATGAGTATCTCAACCTGGCAACAGAGTATGATGTCACAAAAATGATGACTGAGTAAAAAAAAAAAAGCAGGGAAATTTAATTTGCTGCCATCCAACAGGAAGTACTGCCTTTAAATATACGTACAATATATGAGTAGCCAAACAAAGTGAGAATGAGGAACTATTTTGGTTTTGCAAATACAGGCATATATTTGGAATCTGGCCAGAAGCCTGGCCAAAAGAAAATAATTTTTAGTGAGAGGGAAAAAAAAATCTCTTTAATGAAATAACTTTTCAAAGACCTACCTCAGGACTTGTTTCTATAGGTGCTTTAGTGGGTTTAGCATCATTCGTGGCTTCTTTGGAATCTTTTAATTGAGATTCAATATACTCTTTCAAAGAATCTAAATCTCTCTTTCCTTTGTATTGGTCAACCTAAAATCAAATCACAATTATTGCTAGCTTAGCAAACATTTTCTAATGTCCTATTAGAATATGATTATTTTAAATAGTTATTGCAGGACACAATAGCTGATAAATATATTATTTTACCAATGCCTTTGATATAGCTGGATTCCTAGCTTAATTATTTTTAAAAACCTTGAAAATCTGAATGTGTTGAGATGATGATTCTTTGCTGAACAATACTTGAGGGAGTCATACTGAAATCAGAATTTGGTTTAATTAGGCCTAAGCAGACATTAGGCAAATCAAGATCAGAGTTTTAGAGGGGGGGGGGAGGAAGTAATTTGACTGCAGTTATATACATGGGCAAAAGGAAGAGGTTTTTTTTTTTTTACTTCTAGGAAAATAAATCCGAAATGGCAGAAGACGACAGTGCCAGAAAATAAAGGAAATGGCTTAAACTAAAGAATACATTCAACAGGTAAAACAATCTTACTATTAGGCCTTTATGAGGAAAAGAACTAAGATCTCATTATTCCAATGAGACTTCTTCATTTACACTTTGCCTGAAGGCTATCATGACCATCTTTTATCTTCCTAGTGAAATCCAGTGTTCAGAAAAGATTGCTTTTGTAAAATCAGCATAAATAAGATTGGAACTCTTACAACAAAGTTTATCTTTGTCTAACATGCTTATGTGTTATGATTCAATAATATAACAATTTAACTTCAACAACTAGAGTGCCAGGTTTTCATAATCACATTTGAGATAGGCCTAAAAATAATCTAGCCTAAGCAATCGTGTAAAAGTAAATCTGTAATTTTACAAACAAGCCCAATTCACAATATTCTTACCTTTTCTCCACCTCTGAACCAAAGCAGAGTTGGATAACCTCGCACCTGATTTTCTGAGCAGATTGCAGCATGCTGTGTGCAGTCCACCTAGGGATTCAAGATTTTTTTTTAATCCACAAAACCCAAGATTATAGTGTAAATTTATACAATTAAGTATATCCTTAATAGTTGTTTTATAATGTTTAAATCCATATGGTCAACTGTACAAAAGGAGCAACTATTGAACTGATGTACTATAAATTAGAGTGGGTTATGTATGGAGCTAAACTTATTAGGAATGGTGTTTAAATAAAATACATAGTTCTACACTTAACAGGCTTACAATTTCAAAACACAAAAGAGGAAAACAAAAAAATGCTAGCTAAGACTAGAGTGAAAAAAAGGAGATATGTAAAACCAATACAATAACTAAAATGAGAATAGAATCAACGTAAACATGAGACTCGATGTTGAAGAAAGCATAAAGATATGAATAACTTTTTAAATAATTTAGGTAAGCATCATAAAAAAATGTCAAATCCTAAACAAAAAAAGAGTTTCATGCATAGAAAGCCAGGAAAGAAAGAGAGAAAGAACTTTTAGAAGATGAAAACAGCAAATGATAGTAGAAATTTAACGAACAGTTTAATATTTATTGAATGGAATGAAATAGGGGGAAAACAATTAAAAGATAAGGTAAAAGATTATGAAAATAAATTGTATGCTACTAAGAGATGTACAGATGGAGCTATCCATCTCTTGTTCATATTTTTACGTTTTTCAAACGTACATTGTGATTAGATCTTTTCAAAACCTAAATATGGTCAAATAGAAAAAGCTACTGAAGAGAAACAACGCTAAATGTAACATTTAAACACACCAACAGAAACACTAAACGAGTGAAGAGTTAAAAAAGCTATAATGGATTTAAGATGAGAATCAAGCAATCTGGAAGATAAACAACAGTGTAATCAGCATGGCATGAAGAATGTTTTTTTGAAAAGAAAATGCACATTTTAAAGCATTATAAAGAGAATAGACAGACCTCAGCTAGAGTAGTAATGTGAGCCAAGCAAGGCAAAGAAGAATCAGAGAGAATATGCCCAAAAGTCAACTTGCAGAGAAGACTGAAGAATTAAGTTGGGACTGAAAGAGAAAAAGAAGATGAAAGTGACAATTTAAGGGGAAACAAATCCTGTCTTGTGTACACTGATTTTGAGACAATGATAGAGCCACCTCCAAAGCAGAAACAGGCCTAATTTAATGAAAATATTAGACAAACATTTGTGTTTAGAGGCAGCGTATCACTAAAAATCATGCTTGGGGATATTTGCTTTCATATATAAGTTTAATTTTATTTTATTTTTGAAAATCTAACTGAATTCAGCAGATTATGCTTGTTTTCTGTAATACAGAGACTTGGATAAAAAATCACTGGAAAACATTGTCTAATGACAATGGGTAAGGACTAAAGAGGAAATAGGATTATCAAAAGTAAATATACAGTAAGTTTAAAAAATCAACAGTTAAGGAGAATTGACAATAGTTCTTCTGTTATGACACAATGAAGATCATTAGAGACACTAAACAGACCAAAATCTCCCTCAAGACAACTTACAATCAATTACATAAATGCCATGATAAAAACTGGAGTCTAAATATTTAAGAACTTAAAATTATTAAAGAAAACAATTTAAACTAATGGCACAGACTGAAACATAAAAAGTTAAGATAGGTAAGCATTAAATGTTCAATTTAAAGTTATAGGGCTTGGGAGAATAAAATAGATTTTTGCTAGAAAGTAAGAGATATATCTTTCTGGGAATTTGCAAGACAGCTCTGAGAATGCATGCGTATTCTTAGCAGCTGCACCCCACACTTCAACCTGAGGGGAGGGGGCATCCAGAGAAGAATCTCCAAAGATGATTACAGGGCTTAATGGAATATATAAAATAAGATACTGTGATCCCAAATTATGAAAGACTTAACAAGTTTCTACCTAAAATGGATCCAGAAATGAATAGAGAGAGAGACTGAAATATTGGGATGATATGATCCTAATAACCCAGTTCTTGTTATTTCTGTAGCTGCTATATTTTGTGCTACCTAGTGTTTTCAGACAGTGTTTAAGAACTCTGCTCAGCGAGATGTCAACTACAGTATTCTTCTGCAGAGGATATAAAAAACTGCCAAAGAGGTTAGGAGAACCAGCACTTTTTATAATGAATGATGAGGGGCAAGGGCTGAGAAGAAAGGTGACTGGCTACTGTGTATTTTGTCATCATCCTTCAGCATTAACGGCATCCAACAAAAGTAGTGATAGGAACTGAACAGAAAAGTTGGTAGCAGAACAATCAAGGTTAAGATATGAAGAATAAAACAATAAGATTTAAAATGTAATTTGTAGAATTTATCAGAATAAAAAAGGGATGAGAGCAAATCTTGAAGACAAGGAAAATGTTAAGTAAGGAATCATACATAGGGAAATAATTAAGGATAAGAGCTAGAAGTATGGAGAAAGAAAAACCAGGATATAAAATCAGAAAAATGAGTAGGAAAAACAAATGGCAGCAATTTATAAATTAAAGTAAAAAAAAAACCCTTAACTTTGAAATTAGGAAAAAAAAATGGAAAGGGGAAAATAAATAACCAAAAAACTTTCATAAAAAGTTGAATTGTTGAATTATCAGCAGAATTGTTGAATTATCAGCTCTAATATATATGAGCTTGTATGCATTTAAATCAGGATGCTGCTCAACTCCAGTTAACTCTGAAGATCTAAATTTATTAAGCACAGAAATTATGGTTTCTATTTGACCAAAGCAGGGAGGAGAAAGAAATTAATTCATTTACTTTAAAAGCAATCATTTCTCTATGCCTAATGCTCTGATGAAATGAGATAAGATAGTCAGGTCAAGCAAACAATACTTTTAAGCCTATTGAACTCAATGGAAATAGACCAAATTAAATACTTGATTTCAACAAATTTTAAAGCAGCTTTCCCCAAACTAGTCCATAGGGATAATAATTCCCAAACAACATGGCTTAAAGAGTGACTCAGTGAGAAAGAAAATAAGTGAGGAGTAACATGAAACAAGAAAAAGAAGTTAGCAGAGAAAAGGTTAAAAAAATTACCAACCCAAAACTGTATTTTTAAAGAAGGTAAACATTTTTTTAAAGAGGCTTTCTTACGTATGGTTGAGAATTTTTTCTCAACTTTAACAGTGCACCCAATTGAATACTAAGACTAGCAGCAAGGTTTTTTCCCCCATCAGAAAGCCAACAATATACCGGTAACTGTACTCCTTTCAGTGGTTCTAATACCTACAAGCAAATGCCTACAATGAAAACAGGACGTCAGTCATAAAAGTAAGCTGCAGAGCTGGCTTTTTTTCTTCTTTAAAATAACAAAGCCTACGGTATCCCGGGCTTTGTATTAACTACTCATGAGACTTCTTATAAAGAGTAAGAATTTCTCCAGGATAAGCTGTTTGCTTAGGAAGCCTAGGAATCAATCAATCAATCTCAAGCAAATGGGCAAGCAAATGCATTTTGACTAACACATGAGGCTCCAGTAAATTCAGGAATTATGGTGCGTGAATAGCTTGCGTGAAAGATTCCAAAATGGGAACTGATAATGTTAATTGTAGTTTATGAAACAAATAGTGTTCTTTTTTTGGGGGGAGTGCTACTCCCAAAGTAATTAATTTTCAACTTAAGATGGAACTACCTTGCCAATCAACCTTACCTTGCCAATCTTGATGGACTTTGACTGTTCAACGGACTGAGACAACTGTTCCCAAGTAGGTGCCAATGCCTTGCAATGGCCACACCAAGGGGCATAGAATTTGATGAAGTGATTGCCTTTAAAAGAAAAGAAAGGCTGTAGTACTCTCACACAAAGCAGAGTATATTCATTCATTGAGTTATTACACACCTTTCCTTATGCAGTAAAGCTTCAAGAAGAGGCAAATCTTTGGCTTAGACCATATTCAGATTTCCATTTTCAAAGAATCACACTTTTATATTCCTGCATTACACATTACTCGTCTAGCTTTACACTTAATACTCTTAATGATTTACTCTGGATTTCTCCATCCTAATAATTCACTAAAAAGGAGAGTATTAGTTTGAAAGTCACCTTTCCCGATCTGCACCTTATAACAGAATTCCCCAACCTTTCTGGCTTGGTGGCCCAGTTGGGGGGGGGAGGGGGCGAGGAGATGGTTCCACGCAAGGGGCAGGCAAGTGCACGTGCTGCTCATGCAAATGGAGTGCGCGCAGTCACTCGTGACTTGTGCAAGTAGGGATACTCATCCACCACTTCTGCAGCCCGGTTCCAAACGGCTCAAGGCCCGGTAGTAGGCCGCGGCCTGGGGGTTGGGGACCCCTGCTTTATAATGATATATACCTTTTCAAAGTTCTCGGTCAAGTTTCCTCAAATAGCAGGAATTAACACTTGCTGATGTAGCTTAATTCTCAAACTTTCCTTCGAACTTCCAGTTACATTCCCCTTTAAATCTTAAAGATCTGCTTGGGTGGATGACAGCAGCAATTGCTGGTGAATTCTCAATGGACGAAGGTACTGAAAATGAAATCTTTTCCAACCACGTTGCAACTAATAGCTCATTGGGTGGCATAAATTTAATAAAGTAGAAAAGCCCTTCAGAAGACCTTTCGGAACCAAGCTGCCATTCACACCACAGAATAGCCAGTCGTTGCTCCCACTTCAGCCTTAAGCTGAGAAATGAGTAGGATTCACCATCGCTACGGATTTAAGCTAGACCACAGGACGGCACAACTCATGGAATGTAACATTGTTAAATGTTCCAATAATGGAGCAACTGCTACAATCAGACTATTTATACTGATTGTGGAAGGCCTGTGTTAAATTGCTGTCTGGTCCAATTTTTTTCTTCATTATGGGATACTATAAATTAAATATTCTTTAAAATGAAACATTAAAAAGAACATTCAATATCAATGATCACAATGTTAAGTTTGATAAATGAGGGTCTTTGGTGCTCTCTGAGTTTGGTTGTTTTTTGGTTGAGCTGCTTACTGTTAGCTTGTTTGGCAGTTCCTTGATTGGGGTACTGTTTACTTCTTGATTGTTGGTCTGGTGTTAATCTATGCTCAACTGGGTGTTAAATGCTGGTGGGGAGGTGTTTAGGTCTTTTTGTTCCCTTTTTGGCTTGTTGATTGTCTCTTTTGCATAGTATGTACATGTTGTTTATATCTATGGGTCTATTGATGGCCTATTTATCAGACTGCCAGGCTTCCAGGAATTTTTTAGTGTTTTTGGACTTGGCTTGGTCTAGGATGGTCACATTTCCAATTGAAACTATGGTTAAGTCTGCCCATATGTTGTGAAATTAAAGAGTTTTCATCATGTCTTCTGCCTGCTAGTTGATGTTTGTGGATGTATTCAGTTAATCTTCTGCTTATTTGTTCTATGAAGTGGCAGTTGCAGTCTTTACACTATATGTTGTAGGTGATTTCTGTTTTTTCTTCTGGGGCTGTTGGGTCTTTTGGTTTATTCAGGATATTTTGGAGGGTTTTAGTTGGTTTGTGTGCTATCCTAATATCCAGGATATCCTGATCAGCAGGTAGTGAGGTAGCAATTTATTTTCTTCTTCCCTAGTGAATTGGATTCCTTTGAAGATGTTGATGGTGTTGTGGTGTCTCAATGGTCATTTTTTTTATTATGGTGAAGGTGTCATCTACATATCTGCTCCATATTTGTGTTGTATTTGTGGGATTGCTATTGATCCTAGATATTGCATTACAACCCCCGCTATGAGTCTTGAAAGTGGTGATCTTATCAATCTCTGCCTAACCACATGCTTTCAATTCAACGGACAAATTTGTCAACAAATTAAAGGTACACCTATGGGATCAATATCAGACGAACAATCTAGAAGTAAACAATACCCCAATCAAGGAATTGTCAAACAAGATAACAGTAAATGGCCCAACCAAAGAATCTCCAAGACCACTCCCACCAACACTGATAGGGCAATCCACTAGAACAGCGGTTCTCAACCTTTTCCGGGACTCAACCCCGGCCCGCATCGCGCATGCGCAGCGCGACGGCCCGCATTGCAAAGGGGAAAAAAATGGCCGACCAAAAAAAATGGCGGACTGTGGTGTTTGGCGACCCCCATGAAATGGTCGTTTGACCCCAAATGGGGTCGCGACCCACAGGTTGAGAACCGCTGCACTAGAACATAAATTGAGAGCAAACCCCATTCCTTACTACATGATGTTATCTAGTTTGGATAACGAAATGTCTGCAAGAAAACAACCAAGCTCAGAAAGCACCAAGGACCCCTTATTTCAATCCCGAGCCACATATATTCTCCTTAATTTGTTCGATAAATAAATAAATAAATAAATAAATAAAATTACCTTCTGCTACATGTTGCTTGAAATTAGCTTCTGAGAGCTCATAAAGACCTTGCTTTATATCAGGTACTTTTGATGGCTTCAATTTAGGTTCTTCCTCCTTATATTTAGCAGCAAGAAAAAGAACATAAAAAACAGCATGCTTAAACTTCAAAAAAATAAGAGTTACAGGTAGTCCTAGATTTTTGATTGGTTGTTCAATAACTATTCAAAGTTACAAAGGACGTTAAAAAAATGCACTTACATCCCATCCTTGAAATACTGGACCTTACAACTGCTGATCTCTGCCTCCGAGTCACGTGATCATATTTTGGGCAGTTGGCAAACCAGCTTAGATTTACAACTGGATGCAGATGGCACAGTCTCATGATCGTGGTTTGCAATTTTTTTCTCAGTTTGGCCAAACTTTGGCATGATTATAAATGAAGACATCCTCTTTCCTTACAGCATTTTTTTTCACAAATGGATATCCTGGGACCACATCCCCCAGAATTCCCTGTTCACATAGCTATAGGTAGTGAAGTTGGAGAAATCCCTAACAAAATTCAGAAACCACCTTGTTTCAAGAAAAATGAAGAAAGGCTGACCACAGAAGCAGCTCCTTTGGGGAGTAGTTTCTTCATGCATATATAAAAGTAATTTGTCTTTGGTCCAATAAAGAAAACAATGGGTCAAATTTTATTTATTTCAATTTCTAAGTGTCCTCTTCCCATTGTCATGAAGACAGCAAATCCTGTGTTTGAGTTACCCTGAATTTTAGCCAAAGTAATTTCTCTTTCAATATTCTTCTCACATCTCCATAAAGATAAGATTCCTGGGCTCATAAAATTTTATTCCAGAAATGTAAACACTGCTCTACTAGCATCCTTTAACAGTTCAACTATTATTGTCTCTTGAATAAGGACTGTTTCTGATTACTTACATCATATCCCTCTTTTAATGTCTTCAACACCCATTTCTCTAGTGACTCAAGTTCTCTAGGTCCCTGATATTTTGCATCTTCTCGGTGTCGTCTAAGTAATTTTAGACTGCAAATTTAAGAAAATAAGCAAAATAGGTTCATAGTCATTTAAACTTGAAACTTTTTTAAAACAGTCATCAGGTTATATTGGATCCCAAACAACATTCCTCACAATAGTTTATTAGTATTAATTCTAACATTTCCGTTAATTTCAATAGCACAGCCTTGGACTTTCCAAATTTAAAATGCCATTGTTCTGCAGACTTACAAAAGCTCTTTTAAAGCAAAGACAAAAGCCAAGTTACTGTAACTCCCATGAAGGCACTATCAATAAACTTTCTTTGCCCCTAAAACATAAAGTATACTTCTGTTCTAAACAAAGCTATTAAATGATTCAGATTTCTAGTTTACAAGGAAAATGATGGTTGCCTACGATGTTATTAAAGTATCCATATTCCCTTCTTTTCTCACTTTGGGTCCATTATGCAATTCCCTTTAAAGTGTTTGTATCTTTCTTAGAAAATATTAAAAAATGGGAACAGAATGCCTGAAATAATATGGCAGAGATAAACCAGATCTGCTCTGGTATTTATTTGGCTTGCAAGGTAGCCAAACTGGAAATTAAGCTGTTAACTCTCTAGGTGGAAAAACTCACTACTGTTGTAATTAGGAAATTATTTGCCATCATTCTTATATTAGCATTTATAAAAATAATAGATTTTAAAAAACAGATTTCAAGAACTAAGTGTGATCTGCTGTTACATGTCAAATCCTTCTACCTGTGGTTTGCTAATAAAATAGTGGATGGTTTACTATAAATCAAAATGGAAAACATGATGTCATCAAATACAGGTTGGCCAGGATGAATTTATGAAACTTGTACAAAAGAGAGGGTGGATGGGGGGTCTTCAGAGAGGAATATTTCTGCTGACTCTACCCTAATAGCCCTTGCTAAAAACCTTAGACAGAGCTTTGGAATTATACCCTAAATTTCCTGGCTCCCTGCTGTTTTGATCTTGATTTAGCAACAGTTTCTTAATGTAAGAAAATGGTTAATACTTTTTTGGTCCTAGTCTATTACAGCAATTCTTCTACTTTCTGCTAGTTATAAAACTGTTGTGGTATATTTGCACAGCTGTGCCAAACCCAGGTAGAAACATTTGTTTACTATACACTGCAAAGAGTCAGGTAATGAAAATATTGCATGCTCATCACTGCTTTTATCATCTTATACTGCTTTTACTACGGCGAGCAAAATAATTAAGGGAACAGATATTATAGAAACTTTTGCAGGTACTCTGGTTTTACAGTTGCATAACCTATTGCTACTTACATGGTATATTCAAAGAAAGGGAAGGAATTAATACAAATACAGAATATCATGTATTTACAAAATAAACATTCAGAAGCTCTTTTCAGATCAGTAAGAGCTGAGGGAAAATACATATAGTCAGTATTATTTTTTTACACATACGTTGGGTATCCCCTGACATCATGTTCAGAACACACTGGAGTTTCTGCAGTGCAGTCCACTTTTGCAACATAGACCTGTGTATTATCCATGTTGTTGTATTTCTTCGCAAGTTCATTCCAAGTTGAGTGAAGACTTTTGCAATGCCCACACCTGCAATTTTTTTTTTAAAAAAAATATCCTGGTGAAAAAGTTGTTAACAATTCTGAATCTACTATTCTATTTTATTGAGATTAGTGACATTAGGAATTCTACAGATATCTAACTTATATTTTCTCTTCCATACATTGGATTTTATCTAAGGATAGAAGATAGGTCTTTATCCAGGTTTCTTTTTTTTTTCTTTTTTAAATCCTTTGGTTCCTTCAAACTTTGGCAGAATTTTTTAAATATAAGGACAATAAAGATTACAGTTTTTCTTTTATTGCTAATGCTACATTAGTTGATAAACTAAATTTGACAAACCATTCCACTGGAATAAAAGCGACATCGTTTCTTTTATATCTACTTCTGGGATAAATACAATGTAAATTTTTACTGTACTGACCATTGATTGAATGTCTATATTTTAAAAAACTCATTGCTGCCATAAAAAAAACAAAACAAAACAAAAAGAAATCGACAAAGTTCTTTGACTGGTATTATTTCTTCTCTTCAGCTCTTTCCCTGTCAGCACAGTAACCAAAGAGGAAGGTACTATATTCAGCCTCTCATTTATTCCAGGATCATTCAGTTTTAAACAGGTAGCATTTCACTTAACAATCATGTTGTCTGAATGGATAGTATGTGACAAATTGTTTTTCTTTAATCAAAGACCTTAGTAAAAGCCCTCCATCCTTAATTAGAAATTATGCATTTTGTTTGTCCTAAGAAGCTACTGGCACCTTCTGTTGTCTATGCATCAGTTCTTTCATTTATTTCCTTCTTTTTACTTTGTCCTTTTCTTTCCCTGAGCTGGTATTTCTCAAGCAAGGATGGCTGGGGAATTCTGGGAATTGAAGTCCACCCATCTTATACTTGCCAAGGCTGAGAAATACTGCCTGCAACAAATAACATTTTGGCTTATCAGGAAACATCAGTTAAGTCTTTAAGTTATACTAGAGCAGCAAACCATTTCATCTCAAGGTATATTTGTTGTGAATTGAAAGCTCTATTAGAATGGAGCAGACAGCAAGATCCTGAGTCACTTCCAAAGAGAGGAGATAGGGATAATTTTATTTTTTTTTCCATAGCCCCCAGTTTGATCTATACCAGGGGTGTCAAACTCGCAACATCATGGGACATGTCGTGATATATCGCGACTTTTCCATAGCTGGCAATGGGGTGGGCGCGGTTTCGCCATGACACATCCGGCCTGCGGGCTGGCAGTTTGACGCCCCTGATCTATACCAATTCCGAGCTCAATCAATCTTTATTTTGCTGGCTTCTCACATCAAATTTGGTTCTGTTGTATTTAATTTTCATACAGTTATTGTTTGACTGACAATAATTGTCCCAGCCTCCTTTACATAGGGCAAGATTTTTCTGAACCCAGAACATGTTTTAAAGAGTGTCTTGAATATGGAACATATAAAAAAGAATCAGCAGCTCTCTTCCAACTTATAAAAACCTCCATATTAACAGTGTAAAATCTATGATTTTGGGTGCCAGCAACCAGACAACAGTTATTCTGGTTCAATATGGCATTCCTGTTAAACTAATGAAAATCCAGGAATGGTTCTGAAATTTTGCAAGTCTGACAAAACACTCAGCAGCAGATCTTATGAGAAACCACAGGTCCATACCCATTCTTCGAAGTTCCTAGAACCTCACATTTTTATTTAATAGCTAAATATAGTATTTATTTAGTATATGGCACTAAATATAATAAATACAGTAGTACCGGTATGTTATCGTGAAGTTTCAGTGCTCTTTATAAAATACATGAAACAGTCTTGCTCTTTTTATTCTAATTCAATCTATGTCTTTCTTAGTGAACTAACATAAAGAAATAAATCCTATAAGTCTTGGGTGAGTGGGGTGGACGTGGAGATCAAATGAGAAAAAAAAAAGACTTCATGAAATTAATTATTCTGGAACAGCACTGAAAAATGATAGCAATAATGAAGATAAAAAAAATCATACAAAAACAAACTTCTGGATATTTTGGTTGATGAACATGGCACTGACTATTTGAAAATCAATACAGTTATCACAATCTTTGCTATAAAAATTTTAAAATATAATAATTTAAAAACCAACATTTTAAGAAATGAAGAAGTAGCTATGGCTACAATGAAAACTATGAAGTACAGTTTCTAGAACTTTATTACAGCAAGTCTCATTGAATGTAGTGGGATGTGCTCCCATGCAACTCTATTGAAGAATATAGTATTAGTATTTCATAGAATTACAAAATTGGAAAGATCCACTTAGGTCATCAAGTTCAATTATATGCTCCACGAATGGATCCAAGATAAAGCATCTGTAAGTGCTAGGTTCCTGTTACAAGCTAGATAATATAGCTATCTTGGGAAATTGATTCCACTGTCAAACTGTCCTTAGTATTAGAAAATGTGCTGTGAAGGACAAAAGTGGCTTTCTTGCATCCATAATTATATTTCTAATAATTCCATAATTATTGGAACAAGAAAAATCAAGTGTTGATTTTCTTCTGGGTAATAGAACTCTTGTTTTGAAGAGTGGCATACAAACACTTGAATGCACATACACATTCTTTCTTTTCAGGTTCTTGAAGAGTGCTGATATCAGACAGTTCTTAAGATAAGCATTCTCACTTCCCAGGACTTAATTTTTAACCCTGATCACCCTTGCTTGTCCTTCTCTGAACTGTTTGTAGTTTTTCTGAATCCTTCTTAAAATGTGCTCAAAACCAGACGCAATATTCAGAGCAGAATCTAACGAATGCAGAATAGTGGAATTACTATTTTCCATGATTTGGCAACAATTTTTCTGTGGGAACCTGAATCTGCATTTATTTATTATTTTGGTTACAGATAGGCATTCCTCTCGAACCTGAGCATTTACTTTTTGTTTCCTAAGAAAATTCTCCAATCATTTCTGCTAAATTTATTTTCTTCACATTTCTCTAAGGAATATTTTGCATGGATGTGGCCACATAAGACATCAGAAGTCCAACTCAATTGAAGACCTCATTTTATATTCCTCAATGACCTCAGGTTGTTGTGAACTTTCATTTTTCATTTTTCCCTCATTGGAACTTTCTGTTAACTATGCTTATGTTTATAGCAGTGTTTCTCAACCTTGACAATTTTAAGGCATGTGGACTTCAACTCCCAGAATTCCACAGCCAGCAATGCTGGCTGTGGAATTCTGGGAGTTGAAGTCCACATGCCTTAAAATTGTCAAGGCTGAGGAACACTGGTTTATAGTATCTCCTTTTCTTTCTTTCTTTTTAAAGAAACACTGACTACTTTTTTTCATAAGCAATGTCTTACTATGGCATTCTACTTATCAATAATTGAAGTTTATTAAAATCTACTTTCTTGAAGTCTAAGATGCATAAAAGAGATAGTTGTCCACAGAAGAGGTCAGAATTCACTGAAGGTTTGCCAACAAGATGCTGGGAAGATTAAATCCTCCCATTACTAATGTGTCATATTTGTATAAAAAAGCAATTTTAACAGCAACCAAGTTATGGAATGAAATCAAAGCAAAACTTCAGGATTGATACAAAATGATTGTGATTTCACATAGGAAAAGTTAAATTTAGCAGAACAAGATCTAATGGAATAATACAGTAGAAGAAATTTTTGCTGGTAAAATTACAGGGGAGACAGTGATTTCCTATTCCACCATGACCCGCCATATGAGTTCCAAAATCTGCCATAGCCTCCCAATTTTCATAGTAAATTTTGAAGTCATGCAGAGAGGGTTGCAGAAGAAAGTTTTGCTGTTTGCATAGAATGGAATATAGCCTATTTGGCAGAAATTTATCCTTTGTAGGAATATGCATCATGCAATTACAAGAGAGTTAAGTGCACCCATACATCCTGGTCTAACTCAATTTTCCCATTTTATTGATGTGGAAATTTGACCATGTCTTGAATGGGCTATTTCTCTTATAGAATCTAAAAACTGTTTCGATCTACACATTTTATCCCCCTAAGTCTTGAATTATTTGATTCACCATTCTCATTTACCCAAAGGTACTGTTGATATTTTTTAGACTACTGTACTATGACTATAAAGTCATCAATGCTGAGAACCAAGCAGAGATATTGACAATCAAATTTATACATGCCATCCTTATACCATTCTATTTTATTCTTGCAAAGTGTAGATCTCACAAAGCTGTCCTTGTCATTAGAATGACTTTTCTCAAGAAGGAAATCTAGGACGCTATTTTAAGAGTAGCAATTGGATGGTTATGGGAAGGGCTGACACTGAAATATTATGTCTCATATGCCAAAATATTTTAGGCCAGCTCTTTGAATTCCTATTTGTGTCTGTATCAATGACATTACAAATAAATATTTTTAGAGCCAGTTCTATCTACTTTCCTACCTGAGCTATGAAAACCTAAGAAAATCACAAACAGAATGCCGGGCTGAGTTTGTGTTTTTAGGGATTCTTGTAGTATTAACTTAGAACAACCAGAGCTGATAGAATATAAATTTACAAACTGGATAATTCCACAAGCAAACATTTTCATTTTCCCCCCTCCATTCCAAACTTTTTATGTCTGTCTCTATTTCTCACTTCTGAAATCTAATATTACGAGGGAAAGATTGTGAGGGTTGCACTCCCCACCTCAAAATCTCACAAAAATCTGTGTTTCAAACCTCAATCTCTTATCCAGGGTTTTATAAGGGACTATCTATAAAGTTTGCACCCCTACAAACTGTTAGGATTGCCAATAGCAGAATCTGTAACTCAGGTTGAACTGTGTGACGGGGGGAGTGTCCTCTGTGCTCGCTGAGCTTGGTGGTTTGCTTGCAGACATTTCATTACCCAACTAGGTAATATCATCAGTACAAGCCAATCAATTCAATCTGTTCCCTTTTCATTTCTGCAACTGACTAGGTCCCAAGAAGTCATCAAGAAAATATCCCTGTTAGACTCTATTTTTTCCCCATTTAAGGAAATATTTCAGTTGACAAACTGATATATTTCAACATAGTTGGTTTTTTCCCTTACTTTAGGGTGGCCTGACTCACTCCCAAACTAATAAATACTGTGCTATTCAAATAGTATTATTTATATACTATTGACTCTTTACTGTACTTCCCAAGTTTCTTTTGTTCACCTCAAAGCAATTTTGGATAGGGCAGAGCTCACATTATGGTTACCCATAATGTCCCCAAAGCCCTATTCACAAATATTTACCATGCGCCTTAACAAACTGCATCTCCATGTCACTCCTATTTCCCCAGCAGCCCTTGGAAATAAAAACAAGCAAATGAGCGTGTGCTCTGAGTCACATCTGTTGACTCCTCCTACAAGCAAGTACAGCTGAAAAATATGGTTGGTTCTATCCATGGTTTATTTAGTGTGTTGTCTCAGCCATGGAATCTGGCTTGTTTCCCTTGGAAAAAGTCAGAAAAAAGAAGCTAAGGACAAACTGAAGAACATAGGATTGGCTGGACACATTATTTAGTAAAAAATTCCATCTATTTTTCCATCTTTAAATTAACTTTGAAGTGGAAACATAGAGAATATCATATAAAATTCATTTAAACTAATACAAGAATCAGAACTTATAAACAATTCTTATTAAACAGGTTACAAAAATCAATGTTGGCTGCTAGAAATTGGATCTAGAAAACCTGTTTCCTAGATAACATTTAAATTATGAATACAACTCTGCATATACTGTATTGCCATTCTTGCTCTAAAACAAATCTAAGAAAAGATACGAACACATAATTAATTGTCTGCCCTTACTGGAAAAGTTACAGTTGTCTTCAGAGAAACTAGCATGCAAATAAATTGTTGCATGGAAATACAATAGTTTATGGCTTCTCAAGTAGTTTGGTTATATTCCTAATAAGTAATTCTGCATATTGAGAAATGAAGTTCTATGGAATACCAACTCAAATTTAAGGCAGATAGATGGGGCAGAAAGCCCTAAGGGCACGTGTATTGCAGCTAACACGTTACTCGTGAAAACAGGTTCTATATTTGGGGGGGGGGGTGAGAGCAATTAAGTTTTCAGGGAATACATCCAATGGGAAAAATATCCCAATATGTCGTGTGATGTCATGTGACATCACGAGTTTGACATGCCTGTTGTAAAGCAACCATTTATTCAGCAATTATTCAAAGTTACAGCGATGGCTGAACAAGGGAGATTATGACCATTCCTTGTAATTGTGTCCATTGTGGCATCTTGGTGGTCATCTTATTGAGATCCAGGTACTTGGCAACCAGCTGGCAATTACGAGTCTCAATATCCCAGAGTCCCATGTTCACCATTTGTGACATTCACTGCCAGCTTCCATCAAGCAAAGTCAATGGGGAAGCTGGCAGGAGGTCACAAATGGCAATCACATGACTGTGAGATGCTGCAACTACATGAGATTTGCCTGCCAATGGCAACTGGGACTGCCACCACTCTCTTGTAAGTCAGCACAGTCATGTGAAGTTGTGCTTTATGACTGGGTCACTTAGCAACAGAGCTGGCAGTTTCAATTACCGTAATTAAACAAGGATTTACAGTAAGAGCCTGCTAGATAAACCAATGCTTAATCATTTCAGTATTCTTCTCAAAATGGCCAAACAGGTGTCTACAAATAAGGCCATGGTTCCCAGAAACTGTACTGACAGGCATGTCATACTCAGGATAACACACAGTAATCGTAACTAGTAGATTTTGGTGTAATCCGCTTTAAGAGGGTTGTGGCGATCACTGTATTTTATGGCAAGAAAACTTTTTGTGCAAAAGAACCCTTTTTGCATATTTTATTTCTACAAAAATTATACTCAATACTGTAACCTTTTTCACAGAAGAACTGTCACTGAACATTTTGTCCAGTGTTTCTTGCATTTTTGCAGCTTTGTATCACTTTCTGAGGGTGAGCAGGACTGTATAAGGTTCAGCCAGTTTTACTTTGGAGTACTTTCCAAATAATGTTCATCAATACAAATCTGCCTATTTCACAACAGTCACATACTGAGACAAAGCTTTCATCGTACAATTCGGAACCATCCCAGTATCAACCTCCAGTGAAAGATAATCACATTGGTGTATGAAGCCTTCCTTGTTTAGGCCCACCTGCTCCCAAACATAAGTCATCAGTAGGACACTTTCGTGGTCCTACCAAGGATGTTTGACATCAGTGTTTTCTCTGTAGTTAAGCCCCAGTTACTGAGTTGAAATAAGTCCTATCCTTACTACAGTCTAGGATGGAACTCAACATGCATGATTTCAGCCCTATGAATGCCATCATTTTAACTTTGGTATGAGAGACTTTGAGTTCTAGTCCTGTCTTATACAATAAACCAGCTGGGTCACCTTGGCCAATCATTTTCTCTCAGCCTTAGGAATAAGATAATGGCAAAAATCTTGCAGGACCTAATCGAAGCAGTCACCAGGAGTCAAAAACTTAAAGGAGTGTGCATACATGGACACACAAACACCACCACCATCATCACCTTGCCCTGGGTTTTTTTTCCTTTTTGTTTTGTTCCATGAATATCAGTCTGCAGCGCTAGACATTTAACTTCGTCAGTTGAGCATCTATTTACCTTTGGAACTGATGTTGCTATTTTAAAGTAGCCTTTGTAATCTGGAATGACTCTGCTTCACCTGTTAAAAGTTGCTGAGATTTCTATGCCATTTGCATAAGGCCAACGGAAGATTGACACAATTGGTTCAATGCTGCAGGAGCTAATATTGTGTATGTTCAAAGATGGGATGAACTACTGCAGTCAAAACTGATGGCTTCAGAAACTGACTCTAGGATAGGTTTCCTTTGTTGTTATCATTCTTTTTCTCCTGGCCCTACCCCACCCATACAGCAAGTCCATCAACCTTTCTCTTCCAAGGGGAAGCTTACAAACAAGACAAGGTCAGAAAAGATTGGCTTCTGTGATTACAAACATCCCAGGATGCCCCCTCCCATAAGAACATAAGAAGAGCCATGCTGAATCAGGCCAAAGCCCATCGAGTCCAGCATTCTGTGTCACACAGTGGCCCACCAATTGTACATGGGGATCTTGAGCAGAAAGAGAAGGCAAAACCCTCCCTTTCCCTTGACCCCCAACAAATGGTACTCAAGGGAATCCTGCCTGCCTGCCTCAACCAACATAGAGGCGGCACATGGACATCCGTTTTAATAACCACCGATACACTTGGCATCCATGAATCTATCTAGCCCTGCCTTGAAGCTGTCAAGGCTGACAGCTGTCACGACCCCTTCTGGAAGTGAATTCCATAAATCAACGACCCTCTGGGTGAAGAAATATTTCCCTTTATTTGTCCTCACTTTCTTAGCTATGAGCTTTAGGGAGTGCCCCCTTGTCCTGGTATTGTGTGATAGAGAAAAGAATTTTTCTCTATCCACCTTTTCTATCCCATGCATGATTTTATACACTTCGATCAATTTATGTACACAACAGGGACACTTTTGACAAGTTTTTCCACTTTTGGTCTCATCCATTCACGCCAGCGATCCCGGAAGAAGTCCGCTTTACGCCTTGGGGGGAAGACAGTAACTTTAGCTCAAACAGCTAATGCCAAGGAGAGATTAAAAGATTTGCTTGCGTGGAAGTGAACTCTCTCCCAAGGCTCAGCAAATCCCAGCCTCTTCCTGGCACGGTCTGCGGCTGTGGGAAGCGGGGAAGTGGGCGGGCGCGCGGTTTGGGGGAAAAGCTAATCGAGTCGGGGCGCGGATGGAAAAGAGAGCCCCCCTCCCGCCCCGGACTTTCCCGGCGGCTCGCTTGGCATCCCGCCCTCGCCGGCTCTCTGTCAGGCTGCCACAATAGCGAGAGCCGGGAGAGGACCGCGGTGTACCCTTTCTCCCTGTCCAGGCCGCCGCCGCCGCCGCCGCTCACCACGGGGCGAAGAACATGACGAAGTGCGGTGCGCTCTGGACGCCATGGCGCAGCATCTCGGCGTTGTAGAGGTGCCGCGTGTGGGGGTCCGTGTCGTCGCTGTCCTCTGTCTCCATGTCGCCCGCCCACGCGGAAGCCCCGCGCAAGACGAGACAGCCGAGCAACAGAGCTAGGCAGGCGGCAGCAGAGGAGGCGCCGGGACGGAGAGCCGCGGCCATGACAGCGTTGCAAAAACAGGAGCAGAAAGACACCGGCCCGGGCAACGTCGACCTGTCTTCCACCCGCCCCGTCCTCCCTCCAACACCAGCCTCCGCCCTTAGCCCGCCTTGACGGAGAGTCAGAGGGCGATCAGGGGAGGGGCTGGAAGGAAAGGGCCGGCGGCGGCGACGAGGCGCGTCTTAGCTTGCTCTCTTCCCGGGGATCGGCTGTGGCCGAAGAGGGCTCGGAGGAGGAAGCGCCTCATTGTTGTGTTTCAAGAACCGGCAGCTCCGGAGTTAAGGTCGGATAGGAAGTTACGCATAAAGTGGCCATGGGCAAGCCTCCCCAAATACGCGGTGGCGGGTCGCAGTCTCCACTTAGGGTTCACCCCCAGACTTCTTTTGATGAGAGCCACGGTTTTGAACTGCTTTCATTCATTGTCAGGAAGTCAGTGGGCGCCTTTGCCCACTACGAGCGAAGCGGTGCCAGTCTAATTCCATTATCTGTAGCTTCCTATTAAGGAGGTGGGTTATCTGCCATGTGAAAGAGAACATAATATTTATTTGCATGGCCCTTTACCAGAGAGATAACAATGAAGGTAACAAACCCACAAGGCGGGATTTATTTGGGGGGGGGCAAATCACGGTAAATGGCCATCAGAAAACTTTGAATTTTTTTTACTGCAAAAGAGCTTATAGGAATGAATTTATGTATTAATATCCCCAACTGAGCAGAGGAATCCATTTTTCCAGCTTCTTCTGGAAAGCCTGACAGGTTGTAGAATCACAGAGACGGCAGTTCAAAATCCCACTTATCCATACAATTCATTGAGTGAACTTGGGCCATTGGTATCACTCTTCAAAACCTATCTCAAAAGAGTTTGGAGGATCAAGTGGGAAGAAAATTATCATCTTGCCTACCTGGAGTTCTTGAGATATGTATATTATAAATAAATTAACAAATCCGTGAAGCCTGAGTGTAAGATTGCATGCTGAGCAAGCTTAAGTCCCATTCAGGCTAATCAGATTCAGTTTGGAGCAAATTTACATAGGATTGTTTATACTGAAATTTCATTAATTGCTTTGAATAAATTATTAATATAATGATTAATTGCTCTGAGTAGGCCCTTGCTTTAAAATTTATAAACCTAAAGTTGTCAACCAGGTATCATTAGGAAATTCAGGAGAGTAGCTCTTTTTTTCCTACCACCCAGCATTTTATTTATTTATTATGGCATTTAAAATATACTGCCTATGATTGAAGAGATGGTATACATTCACATGTAATTAATTGGTCAAGCTAGCTAAATCTCATGTTTTTACAGAGTTGCAAAAAGAGTTTTACTTGTATGTATTGAAAAATATTATGACTGAGCAATACATGACTAGTGCAACTTGTGGACATGCCCATACAGTTTTCTAGACAGCAATACAGAATTTACCATTGTTTTGTTCTAAGTTTGATTTTGGAATTCCTTCTCTTAGATGGGCTTCTCTCTTGCTTGCAAAGCTCTACTTGTTCTCACCACCACTAAGATTACTTTTTAGAAGGTCCTTCTTTCAGCTTTACCATCAAGATTGGTAGCAGTTCAGACTTCTACTGAGGGATTACAATATTACATTTTCTGAAGCCCCCCATCACGTTAAGGTAGTAAGAATACTTAACAATAAAGATTACTATACATAAAGCATTGACCTTTACATGATTATGAAAGCTGGATGTTGAGAAAGAGGGAAAGAAAATACAGACATCTTTAGTTTATGAACTGTGATGGTTACTTAAGAGTACCAGAGACCGCAGATGAATTAACCAGTCATGGACCAAGTAAAGATTTATTGCTCCCTTGAAATAATAGCAGCAGGCAAAACCTCACACACTTTGGACATGGAATATGAACAAATGTTCAACTAGAAAAATAATTATGCTTGGCAAAGCTGAGTGATGAGATCAAAGAAATTATTGAACTTTTCTTGGAGGAGCTGTGGATTATTGGTGGAAACAGAGCAAGATGTTGAGAGTTTGCTCATGCAGCTGAGCCCATTTTTATAGCAGCAAGCAAAATGTAAGCCATGAAAACCATACCTGATGACCTGTGCGAATTTATCAATTCACTTTTACAACTATCTAAATTGATGCCCATCCTTACACCTGAATGGCAGCAAATCTAAAAAGCTAATTATATATTGCATAAAATGTTATTTATCCTCTTCTTACATTTAATTTCAATGAGATTTTAAAAATGTAAACATGTCTGTGAGAAAGACAAACCTCTCCGTTCACACTGTTCACATTATTTTACGGGTTGAAATCCTTGCTTTATATCTCCTTTTACTTTTGATTTAAGTTCAAAATCCCCAGTTATTATGGGCTTTCCCCTTGGGTAGCTTTTCCTAGTCCCTTAATCATTGTGTTTGCTCTTTTCCAGTTGTAGAAGATTGTTTCTCAGGTGAAGTGTTGATCAAATGTATAAAGAGCCAGTTGGGAGTAAAACCATCTGCAGATTTCAAGAAAGACTTTTTATAATTATTTCTCCTGGGAATGGGGGTGCCTTAAGTCCATATTAATATGGGGTCTAAAAGCAACTAAGCATGGCTTGCTTGAACAAGAACTCAGCCTGGAAGCCTTTGGAGCATATGACTAAAAAAAGTGATATCCCTGAGTTCAGATCTGTTGCCATTAAAAACCAGCAGTCTAATCTTTTTACAACACTTGAAAACTAGTCTTTAAGTAAAACTCAACTGAATTATATTAGGCCATTCTTTGGATTTTAGCTGAATGGTGCAAGAGGCTTAACCCCCCCCCTAAAAAAAAAGATCTTGCATAGTTGATCCTGTGCAAAAGAATATAAATTTGGGAAGTATAAACTGAAGAAACAATTCGCATCAGATTTAATAGTTGCCAAAACGGGATTTTTTGCTGCTTTGTCCCATTTCCCAGAGCTGAAGAGGACATACAACAATTTTACTTACTCTGTATTAAACTTCATTTTGAAGTATCTAAACCACACTTGGTCTACATTAGCATCCTCCATATGTGAGGTTACATCTCCTGAGATCTTTTGTAATGGCTATACAATTGTAGTTGAGAAATTCTAGAAGTTGAAGATCATATATACCAGGAGTTCCCAACCCCCGGTCTGTAGATCAATACCGGGCTGCAGCATGCCAGCAACCGGGCTGCACAAACAAGCAAAGCTTTATCCACGGGATGCAGGCAGCACACAAAATCATGCACCTTCTGGTTCGCGGAAAAACCTCTCTCCACAGAACCACTTCCTGGTGCCCAAAAGGTTGGGGACCTCTGATATATATTATCGGTAAAGTGCCAGGATTAGGGAAAACTGATTGAGAGAAAACCTGTAACCAAAACGGATTCTAAATCAGACAGTGAAATACATCAGGCCTTCCCCCCCCTGCAATTGTATTAAATCATAAAATGGCACTCAGAAGTCTACATTTGATTTATTTTATTATTTATTTATTAAATATATAGGCCACCAATTTTAACTCAAAGTAATTGATTTGGGGCTTTATCAAATCTCAGCTCTTTTCTGCTATTGAACTATGCTTTGCATATTTAGTGACTGCTATCAAATTTTTGCAGTGTATTTCTGTCCAAATCATGTTTCCCTCCTGGTTTTAGGTAATTGTTCAGTTTTTTTATAAGACCCTGCAAATTTAAGCTGAAGGCCCTTCCTGAACTCCTTTGGTCCAATTCTCCTGTGAGGAACAGTATTGGCTGTGGGAGATGATAATGTCATTGGGGCCTCTAAAATAATACACATCCATCATTGTTACCATTACACAAACTATGTATATTGAGAACTGCTTTCTGAATTTTCAGGCTTTTTAAAAAGCACTATATCTTTTTCCTTACCTGTTGCATCTTTTTAGAATGCTACCTTGGCATATTTTTTTTATTATTATTCCATAAACCACTCTGAAAAAATGGGAGCTAGAAAGTTGAGTGCATGGGTGTTCCTTAACTTATGACCACAGTTCCTTAACATACGACTAGAATTTCCACTGCTAAGCATGGCTGCTAAGTGAATTGAGCTTGATTTTTATAACCTTTTTGCCATGTTAGTGAATCCCACGGTCGTGAGTCCAGCTTCCCCCATTGACTTTGCTTGTTGGAAGCTGGTTGGGAAAGTTGCAAATGACAATCACGTGACTCTGGGACCCTGTAACCTTCATGAATTTGTGCCAGTTGCCAAGCGCCCAAATTTTGATCACATGTCCATGGGGGAGGTTGCAGCATTTGTAAGTGCAAGAATTTGTCTGAAGTCACATTTTTCAGTGCCACTAACTTTGTTGCTAAATGAATGGTTGTAGGCTTTGAAAAAAAACAGAAAGAAAAGAACTGATTGTTTGAGCCTGCTTCAAGTGAGAACTCTGGGTTGATTTGTTTTATGATCCGTTCGCTTGTTTTCTTGGCTGCCCATGATATGCTCAGGCTTTCCCCCAAATTTCAAATGTTAATACAGTGGTAATATTTATTTCCCTAATACAGTGGTAATATTTATTTCCCTACCTTTTCTCTGAGAGCTCAAGAGGATATATAAAGAATTACCTCCTTGCTGTAACAATCCTATACAATAGATTAGGCTGAGAGCAAATGACCTAAAATCAACCAGTGAATTCTAGAGTTGTACGGAGGTCTTAAGCAATGTATTATGCTGGTTCTTAGATTTCAAGAACCATATATACCAGGGATGCTTTCAGGAAGATCCAGAACGTTTCCTGGCATTTTGTTTCTGACAAACAAGTCAGGAACAAGTGAGGAAGCACTTAGAGACCCTGTGTATGTTTGCCATAGACAGAAGATATATTGAAACAGTCTAATGCAGACATGTCAAACTTGCGATATTACGTGGCAGTTTTGCCATTGCCGGCAATGGGGTGGGTGCGGCTTCCACATGATGTGTCCAGCCCACGGGCCGGCAGTTTGACACCCCTGGTCTAATGTGTTACATCATCAGGCTTGGCCTATTACCTTTCCGGTAAGTATTGCTTTCAGGTAAGTAAGCAAAGTATTGTAGATAAAATATATATTTCCCCCCACACCTGCAACTTTCACAATGCTACTTTCAGTAATAGTCTATCAGGTACCTAGCTGACTAACAGCTTTTAAGTGTTGTTTGTTTTACTAACCAAATTCATCATTTCCTTCTGTTGGTTCTGGGAAGGAATCAGTTTTAGAGTTTTGTTCTGTTGGTTTCATAGCTTTAAACTTTGAGGTAAAGGAAGATCACATCCTACAGCACTTTTTTCGAGTAACTAAAAGTGCCATTGGATTGCTTTCAGAATTTAAGAAGGGATGGTCCTTCAATGTTAAATTTACATTACACATTCAGCCAGGATTCAAGGAATTCAGATTTAGTGCATTCTGTAAGACTTTTCCACAACTTCGTCCTCATGATATCTGAGCCAGGAATTTGACTTGCAATAAGCCATATTAATTAAGACCAGGGGGTGCTTGATCTAGAAAATATGTTTCCTCTTGAATATGGATGACACCTGCTGAACTATTTTGAATTGAGCGTGGTTTGGCAGAAATAAAATACGAAACATTTTGGTTTCCAGGGTTTGGCTCAAAGAAACATCTACTCCACACCCTGTTGCCACAGCCTTTTGCTCTTTCTCCCTCCCCCCCACCTCTTACCGGAACAAAGTATTTTGGCCTGTGTTTAGAAATGAGCTTGGTTTTGTTCTGCATCAGGATTAAAATGTGTAATCAGCTCAAAAACAAATTTTCTGTGTATGTTATTGTTTCATGAATTGAATGTCTTGCACAGCCTTAGTTAATACTATTCATTGAGTGGTTAATTTGATTTCAAAATCAATTCATAGGTTATTCATTCATAATTGTTGGTCAGCCATATTTTTGCAAAAAAAAGTGCTACTCAGTTTATTAGGCTTACTCTTCAAGTAGGTTTGTTCTAAGTCTGGTTTATAAGACCTAGAACAAGATACAGGTCTGGATTTGGATACTACATATGCACATTTCGTTGGTTCCTGTTTTTAAGAGTCACCAAGTAGATTGAACCATCTGAACTATGTGCACTAATATTTGGCTCACTCCTAAATAAGTCAAAATCTTATAGTTCTGGCTTAAAATGATACATATATTTTTTCACATAAATCTTTACTTTCCTTCAAACATAGGTAATGGTGGAATATCACAGACATTAGTAGCATTTTTTTTAAGCTACTCCTATAAAGAAGTAGCATTTTTTAAAGATGTACTCCTACAAAGCACTGAAGGGACACAACACATTTTAATAGTGTTTAGTAGAATTTAAAGCTTATCTGGACAATTTCTCAAATGCATCCCATTTGTATTTTAGTTTTTCTGGAACAAATCCTACATTTTAAAATGGGAAATTAAATGGTAAAGATAATAAAATCTACTAAGAGGTCACTTATTTTGCCCTCTGTAGGAGGAAATAAAACAGTTTTCCCCCCATCAGAAGACAGCAGAGCATCACAAATCTTTGGAAGAGACTGTTTCTCTAGATGGCTTATCGTGATGTTTGAAACCAGCAACACTTGCTGAGAAGTGTCACATTTTCATTTCATTCTTACTGAAATTAATGGGAGCTATACTGGAACAAATGGTCTCTTCCAAACACTAAATTAAAACTTCACTGACATTTGATAAGATTTATCTTTTGAATAAGACTGATCTATAAATAAAGAAGTTTGGGTCTGCAGTGTCACTTCAGCCATTGCGTTAAATGCGGTATTTGTGACATTTAGCCCATTCATGAATTGCAATCATTTTAAACCTATGTACTTTGATTTAATGGGAGTGGAGTCTGAACAATGAGTCACAAATCTTACATGCAATGAGAGATGAGTTTCAGGATCAACTTCCTTAAAGTGACGAGTTGGAATATAATGACTGGAACAGGCAAAAATGCTGATTATAAATCAACTAACGGAATAACTTTATGAAGAGATAAGTTAAAAACTAAAATCTGTATTAATTTTCTGAAAATAATGGACTAAAAATAGCATGAAATATTTGGTCATGTAAAAGGACAATAAAATAAGGCAGTCCTCGACTTACAACCATTCATTTAGTAATCATTCAAACTTACAACAACACTGAAAAAAGTGACTTATGACCAGTCCTTGCACTTATGATCATAGCCAAATTCACAGTGATATGATTAAAATTCAGGTGCTTGGCAACATATTTGTGACAATTGCAATGGCTCAGGGTCATGTAATTGCCATTTGCAATATTCCCAGATGGCTTCCAACAAGCATTCACTTCATATGATTTATTTAACAATGAGTGATTCACTTAACAAATGTGACAAAAAAGGTTGAGAGAATAATAACTTTAAGAATCTTCACCTTTGAATATTAATGACTGCATCTGAAATCTCAAAAGCATGTTTATGGGTATTCCCACAAAATGGCCACCATGATGGGAAGGTTTGGTCGACAGTCTCTTGGTGCTCTCCATATTTTAACTATTTTTTTCCTGAAAAGCTGTCTTTTACCATTTTTAGTTTCTTAGAATACCTCTGAAGTAGTGGTGTGTATATGTGTGTGCGCGCGTGCGTGCATATATAATAAAATGTATATACCACTCATTTCCCCAAGAAGGTGATATGTCAGGTGAAGTATTATTGGACATAAATTGAAGCTAGTGTTTGTATGCTAGTTTCCCATTTCAATTTTTAGATATTGGAAGCTAAGTAAAATGTTAGTACATGGATCCTGATGGATGCAAGGAAGATAAATATAATTATGAGGGGGGCTAGCCTTTCAAGAGAGATTAATTGCAGTTTAGAGAACGATAATCCCAATGAAATGGCTTAATTATCATAAACGTAGTCATGTTTAGTGCTGATCCAATAAAATCTGAGGTTTGATGAATTTCAGTGGGCCACTGGGCTTGCACATCACACTAGGCCAGAAAATATGTAAATCATATTTTTGAAAGCAGGGTAGTGTGTGGAGCAGAGGTATTGGAACAAGATCATAGTTGTGACCACATAATCCAAACCAAGCCTCTTTTTTTATATCCACTACATGTTTATTATATGTAAAAATGTAGGACCTAGGTGCAATCAGTTATAAAACTGTTCTGATTAGGGAAAAATAGAAGCTTGATTTAAAAATAAAAATAAATTAATGTTTTGCCTGAGCACAAGATAATTCTGGTTAATGCAAATATCTTTAGAGCTAAAATTTATCCAGGTGCTGAAAAATATTTGAGCTCAGAAAATATTCTATACAAAAAAATAATATTCCCACAAAAAGACCCAACCATAAGCACAATAAAACAAATTAATTCTAGTGCAGGTTCCTGGCTAGACTGTTATCCATTACTTCAAAAATAGTTTTCAGAAGCAGACAATTGCATCTACTTCAAATTACTTGGACTTTCTTGTAGATTCCTGGATATTCAGAATTTATTAGGGGATATTTGGGGAAATGGTAAACCCCACATTCCAGCCTCATAGTTCTTTTGACCTCTGTTCTAAAAGGACTGGATCTTTTTCTAACCAAGGTAGAGGCTGGGTATATAGTCTCTTGTGAAAATATGGATTAGGCATATCTAGATCAGCAAGTTGGCCATCTATGAATGACTGCCTGAGGCCTACATGCTCACAATGTAACTTTTAATATTTGTTTGAATTGTAAATTAAGTTTTAAATTGGGAATCCAAGATTATACTCACTGCAAATTAAAAATTGCAAATGAACAAATGAATACGACTCCAATGATCTATAGATCTTTTAATGATTTAAAGATCATATATCAAGATATTATTATTAGCTGTTGGGGTTTTTTGTGTGCAGTTGTCAGTGCCTGTTTGAACAGATACTACAGTATTTTTTTCAGGAAAAGTTATCAAATGATGAATATTCCATTTAGTTAAGTTTGTAATTGTTATGTCTGCCATCTTGTCTGCTGCTTTTCTTCTATCCATGATGCTTCTTTTAGAATTACAATGTAATTCATAAAGATGGAGACAACATGTTTTCAATCTGTAATTTAAAGGTGCTATGTAGACAAAAATAAATGACAATAATAGAACCTGAGGCCTCAGGGACTGACATTTAAAAACATCATACTGAAGTCAACAACTTTTTCAGTATTAAAATAAAAACTTTCAAAACTAGTAGAGCTCTGCAGCAGGACTCATGACTTAAAAAGAATAAAAAATATTTTTTATAAAATCAGGTAGCGCATCATTCCACCACTTCTGCCAGTGCTAAATTTATTCTTTTCCATTTATAACCCATCTTTTTTTTTTACATAATATAGCAAATCAAAATAGTTTGCAAAAGGAATGTTATTTCAAAAATAACTTTTTTTCCAAACTTGGAAAACAAATCCTATAGTTAAATGCCAGCATTTTGGGAAACAGGTCCTGCCCATCCTGTAGGCTTCCCTGGCACACATTTTTATCATTTCTAAGAGAAAAATGATTGTTACTAATTTTTGCATGCATGATATCTTACTGTCATGCTGAGGAAGAGAGGTTGTAGACTGGATTCAAAAGTCATGCAGGCCGCATATGGACCAGGGGCCTGATAGTCATTCTTAATAGAAGCAAATGTCACAATAAGATCAAAATTCTGTGGTTGCTAAGAGAAGCAGAAATCTGTGCTACTGAAGGTTCACTGTATGAATTCTTCAGAAGTATTTTGGAAGAATATTAGGGAAACTTGAGCTGAGACCAAAACCTTTAATTCCTCTGCTATGGTAAAGAAAAGGAAAGGAAAATATAAAAACAAAACAAAACAAAGCCTGAGCAGCTGGAAAATTACCCCTCTTTCTCCTTCCCCTTTATTTGTATAAGCTTGCTATGACATTGAAAAACCCCTTTGTATGCCAGGGATTGTCTCTGTAGTACCAGATTGCTGTGACTGAGAAAAGCATCTTCAAAGAAAGAGGTGGTAGAGAAGGATAAGATAGGGATGGGAGAAACAGAGCCAAAACAATGTATGCATAGAAAGGAGTAAATGCTTCCCCCCCACTTGTATATTATTTATTTATATGTATTTATTAGTTGTCCAACTCAACAGACTCTAGGTAGTGTACAAAGCTAAAAAAAAACCAGGCAAAAACAGCAAAACAGACAATCGACTGAAATAATCTAGACAACAAAAATAGGGAGATATTTGTCTTATTTTTTTTTAAAAAGTATTTGATTATTGTTACTGTTCTACTACAAAGAGGGACAGCCAGTCAGTAGGGCCTCATCCTGCTTGCTCAGGGTTTTTTCTGGATCCTGTCTGTGAGACGTCCTCAGTAGATGTAATGAAATGACCTTGGGGGAAAGGAGGTGGGAATTGCTGCCTAGGAAACAATTAGACAAGAGAGGCAGGAGCCCCCAGTGACTTAACAGTCAGGGAAAGAAAGGACTCCCCTCAGTGGATCAAGCTGTTAAATGTGGTGATGGGCAGACTTGCAAGATTGCAGCCCTCCCAGGTAAACCAGACAGGAAAGATGACTATAAGAGCTACATCTACTTTATTGTAAGTCTACATTAAGAGAATCAAGGCTGAAAGTGCCAAGCTTCCCACAGCCATTTTTAACTGCTTGATCCATTAGGGTAGGCCCTTCCTAAATTTCTTTCTCTGACTATTAAGCCTGGGGGGGGGAGAGCTTCTGCCTCTAAAGTCTGATGATTTCCTAGGCAGCATCTCTTCCTCCATTTCCCCAAGAATGTTCTCACATTCCATTGTATACTCCAGATGCAGTCCACGCACTTACCTGTTACCTACTATGGAGAAAGAGAGTTGCTGTGAATCAATGAAGTGTTGTTATAATTTTTAAAATACACAAATGTGGCAAGTCAGGTAAAAGTCCCTAGCAGAAGCATGACTCTTTCTCGCATCCTACAGTTTATCTGTAATAAGCAACTGTTCATTGAATTCTTCCAGAACTTCAGAATTCTCCTCATACCAAGTGATAAAGTTTTACTTTAGCGGCTTTCTGCCAATTGTTTTTGGCAAATGGGCTAAGGAAGGCTATTGTCATTGCTGACTGTTATCTCTGCCTCCAACCCGACTTGGCAGAAATTCAGATCTAGCTTACTGGTGTTGGAAACCTGACTTGAATAACTGGATAAGTCAACTCATTAACAAATAAGGAAATAGGAATCAGTCTTAACAAAATATGCACATAGCAGAGTGCATTGGATGTTGTGATGTTTGTCCTCCGCTAAATTATGACATGGTTTTTATCTTGCTCCACAGTCTTCCTAATAAAGAAATGGGGAGGTCAATGGTTATCATAATGTAATCAGCTTCGGTTTTGAAGTATTACATAGCACAGAAAACATTTTAAGCATTTTCACTGACACATGTGCTGGGCTCAGAAATGACCATTTTCTGTTCTTTACTGCTGCCTAATCCCAGTCATTGGTCTAAGCCTAACCTTATTCTAGTTAAGAGGCTAGACCAGCCTTATCCACTCTAGTGTTATCGTGCTGGATAGGAGATTATGGATATGGAAGACACCAAAGAGTGCCTAACTCACTCGTGCTTTATGCTTTATAATAAAATTTCTATCATTACCAATAAAGCCATCATAAAGATGAACCCTTGATCATAACAATAGGTAACCATCACATGTAGGGAGACACAAATAACAAATATGCTTTCTGTAAGAAGCATGGTTGGTGCTGACCTTTTATTCTTTTCCTCTTTTTATGGAGATTTTTCAATGACAAAAATATATCTTGTATCATATTTTATTGTTTCTGTCAAACATATCTCCTTCACTGAAGTAACTCTTATTGTGCACTTGACACCAGTTAATTACTCTTTCTAGTGCAATTTTAATTGTATCACTATATGCCATTTGTCTTTTTCTTTTTTTGAAGCAAATATCCTATTTTATCAAACTGAAACCTCTTAAGATGACAGTTTTATTAAATTTAATCAAAGACTATTGTAACATTTTCCAGCAGTTTTCTCTTAATGATAAAACATCTTTTATATTCCATCTCTCTTCTGATGTATTAGTTCTCTCCCCCGCCCCAATCTCTGTGCAAAAATGACTGCATATAATGGTATCTTCTTCAAACAACCTGAAACGTGTGAAAGAGACTAGTTTGTTTTGCAACCCTCCCAACCCTTTACTGTAGCTTGGAAATTATAGTAGTCTATTTTTGAACTTAAAAACCTACACGCATATGAAATATTATATTTCCACAGGACTTAATATAGCAATAGCATGCAGAATTAATCCCTAGAAAGCACATAACTGAAAGTATCTCTTATTGGTGTTATATTTATCCCTAGACATTTTGCAAGCAGATGGTATTCAGGGCCCGAGGCAATTCAGAACACTGATTCTTACAACTATTAATTGGAAAGGTATTTTCTTATTTGAAAATGTGAACTTTTTCTTTATCTTCTCCATTTTCTGAAGGGCTAAAAAGCCAACAAATTGAATGTTTTGATCTTTCAAAGGTAAGAGAAGCATTAGTCTAGGTTCCCTTTCAAATTCAAGAATTCTTTACTACACATGGAGATACCTTGATATTTTCAGTGGAAGTTTGAAATATACTTATTCCAAACTGAATTAAGAATAAGCCATTTTTCTCTTTGATTGGAGTCTCCTTTTGACTATCATTAGAGATTTTAGGCTGAACCAACAAGCAATAAAATTAGATATGATTTCCTATTCTTCATTTGAATATAACCTGTAGATCATCTACATCAGTGGTCTGCAACACCTGGGCTCCGGCTAGTTCAGCCTGTTCAGAACTAGGCCATGGAAGTGGTGGGTGAGTGCCTGTGTCCAACTCCACTTGCGTGAGCAGTAGGCAAGCACACAACTCCATTTGTGCAAGTGGCAGGTATGTGTGCCTGCTGCTCGCGTAATGGATCTGTGCACTTGCCTGACACTCACATGGAACTATCCCCTCTCCCCACCCCACTAGTTCACAAAGCCAGAAAGGGTGGAGACTGGTGATCTACATTATCAACATGTACAATTTCCCATGTTTCTGCCTGATACTTGAAAAGGTGACTTTGCTTGGCATACTGAGGGCCTATGACAGGAGTCTCCAAACTTTTCCGCTTTAAGTCTTGTGGACTTCAACTCGCAGAATTCCTCAGCCAGCATGGCTGGTTGAGGAATTCTGGGAATTGAAGTCCACAAGTCTTAAAGCAGCCAAGTTTGAAGACCCCTGGCCTATGAAATATCACTGGAGGAAACATAAAATAACTTTTGAGGACTGCCAGTTTTAAGATCCCGCTGTAAAGAAAATGAGGATTGAAAACAAATATACGAAGGAAATATAAATAGATTTAACAGAAAAGAGAAAACTTAGAAAAATACAGCTGAATGGAGTTGACATGATTTTGTAAAAGAGAGAAATGATAAATTTAAAATAAGTTGTGCAGTGTATGAACATGATGGAAGCAAATATGATTTGCTAGCATAGAAACACAGAAATATACACTGAAGGTTATTAACATAAAATAGTTTTAGCTATGTTTTATTTTATTGTTAAAATATCTATATTTTTTTGTTTACTTCATTTTTGTTGTCTCGAAAATGTTGTCTTGAAAATGTTGCTTGTCTTGCAATTGAACAGTGTGATGAATATGTAGGTATTTATGTAGAAAAACAGTAGAAGTAAAATTCTAGCGTTATTTCAGCTGTGCCAGTCTCACAAAATGGCTGGTTGTTATAAATGAGAGTTCTTCATGGGTCTCCCTAGTGTTGTTCCAAAAGAATATTGATTCATATTATTGATAAATAGAAAGCAAAGGTTACATTTTAGAACAAGACTAGCACCCTCATAGTAGAGCATTGTCACTTTCCTTTTCAATACCACACAGCCCTTTGGTTTTACTGAAGCATTGTGGGTAGTTGGTCAAAAAATGTAGGTTCTGTTCAGTGGAAACATTTGGCCTTTGTAGATTGAAAGATAAAAATTGAGAATGAAGCCTACAGCTCATAAGTGACTAAATATACTGATTGTTAATATATCTTGTAGACAAATATTTCTATCTTGACAGACAGATACTGCAGAAAGTAGCAGTTGATACATACATAAATACTATTATTTGGCAAGCAGTTACCTCATTTAAAAAACCATCTTGCCTCCTGTTTTTGCAAGATCTACTGAATACTTTCTAGAACAGCAGTCCCCAACTTTTGTGGCTTGACACTTTAAAAGCTCAGGTAGGCAACCTCTGTCAGAATTCAAGCTGCTTTAAATATATAAACATCCAGTCTTTGCAATATTTACTGCAAACCCTAACTTATATTGGTGACTGTGATCTACCTTTGGCGTTTAGATAACAAGCCTATTAGATCAAACCACACCAATCTTAAGAACAAAGCTTTAGACTTAAGGAGAGAGTGACATTATTTCTGCAATATTTCATGCATGTAAAATTCTGGATTATTTCTACATGCATTTGTTGTGAAAGATTCTATTTACAGTTAGGAAAAGCAGACACCTAGATTAACTCAATTTTAGAAATATGCAACTGAATTATATATAACATTTTTTTGGTGGGAATGGGTGTCTGGCTAGCGATGGAAGATACTAAAATGCATAATATCAACACTGTTCTTAGAATTCAAATTCAGAATAGAGCTGGAAGGGTCATTGGAGGTCTTCTAGTCCAACCTCCTGCTCAAACAGGACACCCTATACCAGTGATGGCAAACCTTTTAGACACTGAGTGCGCCCGCTCTGCCCCCCCATCCCTGCCCGGCCGCAGGGCCACCTACTGCCTCCACGGCACACCGCAGCAGATCACCCAGGCGGCCTTGCAGCACCATGGTGGCCACACCCTCTGCCCATGCTCTGCAGCATCATCTGCGTGTGATGGGCATCAGGGTGGTGTCTTGGCCCTACTGCCTGGCTGCCATGTCCTTGGCTGTGCTGCCTGAGGGTGACTCTCCTCCGGGGGGGCTGCTGCTGAGGAGGAGGCTGCGGGGGGAGGCAGGGCTGGGGTGAGGGCACGCGTGTCCACAGAGAAGGCTCTGTGTGCCGGCTCTGGCACGCATGCCATAGGTTTGCAGCCACTGCCCTATACCATTTCAGACAAGTGGCTGTCCAGACTCTTCTTAAAAACCTCCAGTGATGAAGTACCCACAATTTCTGAAGGCAAGCTGTCCCACTGATTAATTGTTCTCACTGTTAGGAAGTTTCTCCTTAATAACAGATTATTTCTCTCCTTGATTAGGTTCCATCCATTGTTTCTTGTCTTGCCTTCTGGTGCTTTGGAAAATAAGTTGACCTCCTCTTCTTTGTAGCATGTTAGCTGGGATAGAATTATAATTCCGGAATGAAAGGGACAAACAAGAAAGGTTAGTACACTTTTTAAAGAGTTTTCAAAGATATAAATGGCTCTTCAAGCCAGGGGTTCATTTGGAGGTAGCGGTTTTGAAAAGTAATATCTGTCATCCAGTGGCCGGATACGGGGGCAGATCTTGTCCAATTAGCAGATAGCAGCCCATCCAGTTGGCTTGGTTCACCGACTTGTACGTCCTACGCATTCATGCAAAGAAGTCTCAAAAACAGAAAACTCCAAAACTGCCAGGAGCCAGCTTACTGTGCTTAATTATACTTGGGTCATGTTGGGTGTTCTTAAGCTATTTGTTTTTTCCCCCTCTCTTTTTCTGTATGGCCTAGTTTGAAACAAACTGTTGACAGTGGTTACAAGGTGCCACCTGTGCCCTGGGAATATGAAACTTCCTTTAGGGACTCTATTGGCTCATGACTGTGGTTGGCCTCCTCTTTCACCAGAAAGTCTGATTGTAGTATGGTAGATGGAGAAAATGGCAGAGAGGATTACAGCCAACTTTGTGTCTTCCCCCCGTGAGACGTTTCCCTGTAAGCACTCCTTTACTTTGCTCCATTCATTTCTGTTCTCTGCTGCCTTCGGGTTAAACAACGTGGCCTTCTGAATTTTGACATTCCTTATTTACCCCGACAGTCTCAAACTGTAGTTTCTTTCAACATGTCCTCAATCATAAGACTGAATGGTTGGATTATTTAAAAAGAAATGGAAAAGATTGAATTTCAGAGAAGCAACACCCCCCTCCCTCCGTTCCAAGATCTGCAGTAGGGTTTTTAAACTGCCTTTGAGACTGTGGAATACGTGGATTAACATCAGCAAGAAGACGAGCAATGTGGATCAAATTCCCTTGCCCAAAGATATAAGTAATGCTCTAAAATATACTTTTATCAACTTCAGGTGTCCAATGTGGAATACAGCTTCCAACCTGCCCAGATGGGATAGCTAATGGTGAGAGAGGATAAGACATTTTGATCCTACCAAAAATAGGATGCGCTTCAGAAATGCATTCTGACAAATTGCACCGTTTAATGACTCTTAGTGCTTCCTAGAATCTTCTGCCACAATATAATTACCAGCCCAACAAGGTAGACCAGACTAAAAAACCAATATGATATAAGTCAGGATTGCTTTTATTGTAACCATCACAGGAACAGGAATCTTGCAAATCTGATGTGCTTCTCCTTTCCTTGATTTTATCTTTGTGCGAACTAGGGAGAGGCTTGTCTGAGATATTTTCTCCTACTCAGGCCCCTATGATCTGACTGTTTCCTTGGTAGCACTCTTCCTCCTGTTCTTAAAAGCCATTCTCTCTTCTCCCTATAATACTTTCTTTATGACCACACCTGGAATACTACAACCAGTTTTGGTCACCATACTACAAAAAAGACGTTGAGACTTTGGAAAAAGTTCAGAGAAGAGCAACTAAAATGATCAAAGGCCAGGAGTCTAAAATATATGAAGAATGGCTGCAGGACCTGAAAAAAAGAAACAGGGATGACATGATAGCAGTATTCCAGTATTTGAAGGGCTGCCACAAAGAAGAGGGGGGTCAAACTATTCTCCAAAGCACCAGAGGGCAGGACAAGAAACAATGGTTGGAAACTGACTAAAGAGAGAAGCAATCTAGAATTAAGGAGAAATTTCCTAACAGTGAGGACAATTAATCAGTTGAACAGCTTGCCTTCAGAAATCTCATATATATATATATATATATATATATATATATATATATATATATATATATATATATATATATATATATATATATATATATATATATATATATATATATATATATATATATATATATATATATATATATATATATATATGTTGTTTAAAATTGTTGACAAAGAAATAAGGGAATTTCTGATATAGCTATTTCGAGTTTCTTAACTCTCTTCAGTCAGACTCACCCTTCTGGGATTCGAACCTGGGCAGTCTGCATGCTAAGCAGATGCTTTAACCTATTGAGCCACAAGTTTAAATTTTAAACAACATATATATATTTGTGCTTGCTGGATGGCTCTGGGTTGAGCTGAAACAAGCAAAAGGAAAGAATGATTCTTTCCTCCCATATTTGGGTTTACAGGGTGCAATCTAAAAAATAAACACTTGACACGTATCCTTACTCCCTGACTACTGACAAAGCGGGAGAGAACTTGTGGCTCAATAGGTTAAAGCATCTGCTTAGCATGCAGACTGCCCAGGTTCGAATCCCAGAAGGGTGAGTCTGACTGAAGAGAGTTAAGAAACTCGAAATAGCTATATCAGAAATTCCCTTATTTCTTTGTCAACAATTTTAAACAACATATATATATTTGTGCTTGCTGGATGGCTCTGGGTTGAGCTGAAACAAGCAAAAGGAAAGAATGATTCTTTCCTCCCATATTTGGGTTTACAGGGTGCAATCTAAAAAATAAACACTTGACACGTATCCTTACTCCCTGACTACTGACAAAGCGGGAGAGAACTTGTGGCTCAATAGGTTAAAGCATCTGCTTAGCATGCAGACTGCCCAGGTTCGAATCCCAGAAGGGTGAGTCTGACTGAAGAGAGTTAAGAAACTCGAAATAGCTATATCAGAAATTCCCTTATTTCTTTGTCAACAATTTTAAACAACATATATATATTTGTGCTTGCTGGATGGCTCTGGGTTGAGCTGAAACAAGCAAAAGGAAAGAATGATTCTTTCCTCCCATATTTGGGTTTACAGGGTGCAATCTAAAAAATAAACACTTGACACGTATCCTTACTCCCTGACTACTGACAAAGCGGGAGAGAACTTGTGGCTCAATAGGTTAAAGCATCTGCTTAGCATGCAGACTGCCCAGGTTCGAATCCCAGAAGGGTGAGTCTGACTGAAGAGAGTTAAGAAACTCGAAATAGCTATATCAGAAATTCCCTTATTTCTTTGTCAACAATTTTAAACAACATATATATATTTGTGCTTGCTGGATGGCTCTGGGTTGAGCTGAAACAAGCAAAAGGAAAGAATGATTCTTTCCTCCCATATTTGGGTTTACAGGGTGCAATCTAAAAAATAATAAACACTTGACACGTATCCTTACTCCCTGACTACTGACAAAGCGGGAGAGAACTTGTGGCTCAATAGGTTAAAGCATCTGCTTAGCATGCAGACTGCCCAGGTTCGAATCCCAGAAGGGTGAGTCTGACTGAAGAGAGTTAAGAAACTCGAAATAGCTATATCAGAAATTCCCTTATTTCTTTGTCAACAATTTTAAACAACATATATATATTTGTGCTTGCTGGATGGCTCTGGGTTGAGCTGAAACAAGCAAAAGGAAAGAATGATTCTTTCCTCCCATATTTGGGTTTACAGGGTGCAATCTAAAAAATAAACACTTGACACGTATCCTTACTCCCTGACTACTGACAAAGCGGGAGAGAACTTGTGGCTCAATAGGTTAAAGCATCTGCTTAGCATGCAGACTGCCCAGGTTCGAATCCCAGAAGGGTGAGTCTGACTGAAGAGAGTTAAGAAACTCGAAATAGCTATATCAGAAATTCCCTTATTTCTTTGTCAACAATTTTAAACAACATATATATATTTGTGCTTGCTGGATGGCTCTGGGTTGAGCTGAAACAAGCAAAAGGAAAGAATGATTCTTTCCTCCCATATTTGGGTTTACAGGGTGCAATCTAAAAAATAAACACTTGACACGTATCCTTACTCCCTGACTACTGACAAAGCGGGAGAGAACTTGTGGCTCAATAGGTTAAAGCATCTGCTTAGCATGCAGACTGCCCAGGTTCGAATCCCAGAAGGGTGAGTCTGACTGAAGAGAGTTAAGAAACTCGAAATAGCTATATCAGAAATTCCCTTATTTCTTTGTCAACAATTTTAAACAACATATATATATTTGTGCTTGCTGGATGGCTCTGGGTTGAGCTGAAACAAGCAAAAGGAAAGAATGATTCTTTCCTCCCATATTTGGGTTTACAGGGTGCAATCTAAAAAATAAACACTTGACACGTATCCTTACTCCCTGACTACTGACAAAGCGGGAGAGAACTTGTGGCTCAATAGGTTAAAGCATCTGCTTAGCATGCAGACTGCCCAGGTTCGAATCCCAGAAGGGTGAGTCTGACTGAAGAGAGTTAAGAAACTCGAAATAGCTATATCAGAAATTCCCTTATTTCTTTGTCAACAATTTTAAACAACATATATATATTTGTGCTTGCTGGATGGCTCTGGGTTGAGCTGAAACAAGCAAAAGGAAAGAATGATTCTTTCCTCCCATATTTGGGTTTACAGGGTGCAATCTAAAAAATAAACACTTGACACGTATCCTTACTCCCTGACTACTGACAAAGCGGGAGAGAACTTGTGGCTCAATAGGTTAAAGCATCTGCTTAGCATGCAGACTGCCCAGGTTCGAATCCCAGAAGGGTGAGTCTGACTGAAGAGAGTTAAGAAACTCGAAATAGCTATATCAGAAATTCCCTTATTTCTTTGTCAACAATTTTAAACAACATATATATATTTGTGCTTGCTGGATGGCTCTGGGTTGAGCTGAAACAAGCAAAAGGAAAGAATGATTCTTTCCTCCCATATTTGGGTTTACAGGGTGCAATCTAAAAAATAAACACTTGACACGTATCCTTACTCCCTGACTACTGACAAAGCGGGAGAGAACTTGTGGCTCAATAGGTTAAAGCATCTGCTTAGCATGCAGACTGCCCAGGTTCGAATCCCAGAAGGGTGAGTCTGACTGAAGAGAGTTAAGAAACTCGAAATAGCTATATCAGAAATTCCCTTATTTCTTTGTCAACAATTTTAAACAACATATATATATTTGTGCTTGCTGGATGGCTCTGGGTTGAGCTGAAACAAGCAAAAGGAAAGAATGATTCTTTCCTCCCATATTTGGGTTTACAGGGTGCAATCTAAAAAATAAACACTTGACACGTATCCTTACTCCCTGACTACTGACAAAGCGGGAGAGAACTTGTGGCTCAATAGGTTAAAGCATCTGCTTAGCATGCAGACTGCCCAGGTTCGAATCCCAGAAGGGTGAGTCTGACTGAAGAGAGTTAAGAAACTCGAAATAGCTATATCAGAAATTCCCTTATTTCTTTGTCAACAATTTTAAACAACATATATATATTTGTGCTTGCTGGATGGCTCTGGGTTGAGCTGAAACAAGCAAAAGGAAAGAATGATTCTTTCCTCCCATATTTGGGTTTACAGGGTGCAATCTAAAAAATAAACACTTGACACGTATCCTTACTCCCTGACTACTGACAAAGCGGGAGAGAACTTGTGGCTCAATAGGTTAAAGCATCTGCTTAGCATGCAGACTGCCCAGGTTCGAATCCCAGAAGGGTGAGTCTGACTGAAGAGAGTTAAGAAACTCGAAATAGCTATATCAGAAATTCCCTTATTTCTTTGTCAACAATTTTAAACAACATATATATATTTGTGCTTGCTGGATGGCTCTGGGTTGAGCTGAAACAAGCAAAAGGAAAGAATGATTCTTTCCTCCCATATTTGGGTTTACAGGGTGCAATCTAAAAATAATAAACACTTGACACGTATCCTTACTCCCTGACTACTGACAAAGCGGGAGAGAACTTGTGGCTCAATAGGTTAAAGCATCTGCTTAGCATGCAGACTGCCCAGGTTCGAATCCCAGAAGGGTGAGTCTGACTGAAGAGAGTTAAGAAACTCGAAATAGCTATATCAGAAATTCCCTTATTTCTTTGTCAACAATTTTAAACAACATATATATATTTGTGCTTGCTGGATGGCTCTGGGTTGAGCTGAAACAAGCAAAAGGAAAGAATGATTCTTTCCTCCCATATTTGGGTTTACAGGGTGCAATCTAAAAAATAAACACTTGACACGTATCCTTACTCCCTGACTACTGACAAAGCGGGAGAGAACTTGTGGCTCAATAGGTTAAAGCATCTGCTTAGCATGCAGACTGCCCAGGTTCGAATCCCAGAAGGGTGAGTCTGACTGAAGAGAGTTAAGAAACTCGAAATAGCTATATCAGAAATTCCCTTATTTCTTTGTCAACAATTTTAAACAACATATATATATTTGTGCTTGCTGGATGGCTCTGGGTTGAGCTGAAACAAGCAAAAGGAAAGAATGATTCTTTCCTCCCATATTTGGGTTTACAGGGTGCAATCTAAAAAATAAACACTTGACACGTATCCTTACTCCCTGACTACTGACAAAGCGGGAGAGAACTTGTGGCTCAATAGGTTAAAGCATCTGCTTAGCATGCAGACTGCCCAGGTTCGAATCCCAGAAGGGTGAGTCTGACTGAAGAGAGTTAAGAAACTCGAAATAGCTATATCAGAAATTCCCTTATTTCTTTGTCAACAATTTTAAACAACATATATATATTTGTGCTTGCTGGATGGCTCTGGGTTGAGCTGAAACAAGCAAAAGGAAAGAATGATTCTTTCCTCCCATATTTGGGTTTACAGGGTGCAATCTAAAAAATAAACACTTGACACGTATCCTTACTCCCTGACTACTGACAAAGCGGGAGAGAACTTGTGGCTCAATAGGTTAAAGCATCTGCTTAGCATGCAGACTGCCCAGGTTCGAATCCCAGAAGGGTGAGTCTGACTGAAGAGAGTTAAGAAACTCGAAATAGCTATATCAGAAATTCCCTTATTTCTTTGTCAACAATTTTAAACAACATATATATATTTGTGCTTGCTGGATGGCTCTGGGTTGAGCTGAAACAAGCAAAAGGAAAGAATGATTCTTTCCTCCCATATTTGGGTTTACAGGGTGCAATCTAAAAAATAAACACTTGACACGTATCCTTACTCCCTGACTACTGACAAAGCGGGAGAGAACTTGTGGCTCAATAGGTTAAAGCATCTGCTTAGCATGCAGACTGCCCAGGTTCGAATCCCAGAAGGGTGAGTCTGACTGAAGAGAGTTAAGAAACTCGAAATAGCTATATCAGAAATTCCCTTATTTCTTTGTCAACAATTTTAAACAACATATATATATTTGTGCTTGCTGGATGGCTCTGGGTTGAGCTGAAACAAGCAAAAGGAAAGAATGATTCTTTCCTCCCATATTTGGGTTTACAGGGTGCAATCTAAAAAATAAACACTTGACACGTATCCTTACTCCCTGACTACTGACAAAGCGGGAGAGAACTTGTGGCTCAATAGGTTAAAGCATCTGCTTAGCATGCAGACTGCCCAGGTTCGAATCCCAGAAGGGTGAGTCTGACTGAAGAGAGTTAAGAAACTCGAAATAGCTATATCAGAAATTCCCTTATTTCTTTGTCAACAATTTTAAACAACATATATATATTTGTGCTTGCTGGATGGCTCTGGGTTGAGCTGAAACAAGCAAAAGGAAAGAATGATTCTTTCCTCCCATATTTGGGTTTACAGGGTGCAATCTAAAAAATAAACACTTGACACGTATCCTTACTCCCTGACTACTGACAAAGCGGGAGAGAACTTGTGGCTCAATAGGTTAAAGCATCTGCTTAGCATGCAGACTGCCCAGGTTCGAATCCCAGAAGGGTGAGTCTGACTGAAGAGAGTTAAGAAACTCGAAATAGCTATATCAGAAATTCCCTTATTTCTTTGTCAACAATTTTAAACAACATATATATATTTGTGCTTGCTGGATGGCTCTGGGTTGAGCTGAAACAAGCAAAAGGAAAGAATGATTCTTTCCTCCCATATTTGGGTTTACAGGGTGCAATCTAAAAAATAAACACTTGACACGTATCCTTACTCCCTGACTACTGACAAAGCGGGAGAGAACTTGTGGCTCAATAGGTTAAAGCATCTGCTTAGCATGCAGACTGCCCAGGTTCGAATCCCAGAAGGGTGAGTCTGACTGAAGAGAGTTAAGAAACTCGAAATAGCTATATCAGAAATTCCCTTATTTCTTTGTCAACAATTTTAAACAACATATATATATTTGTGCTTGCTGGATGGCTCTGGGTTGAGCTGAAACAAGCAAAAGGAAAGAATGATTCTTTCCTCCCATATTTGGGTTTACAGGGTGCAATCTAAAAAATAAACACTTGACACGTATCCTTACTCCCTGACTACTGACAAAGCGGGAGAGAACTTGTGGCTCAATAGGTTAAAGCATCTGCTTAGCATGCAGACTGCCCAGGTTCGAATCCCAGAAGGGTGAGTCTGACTGAAGAGAGTTAAGAAACTCGAAATAGCTATATCAGAAATTCCCTTATTTCTTTGTCAACAATTTTAAACAACATATATATATTTGTGCTTGCTGGATGGCTCTGGGTTGAGCTGAAACAAGCAAAAGGAAAGAATGATTCTTTCCTCCCATATTTGGGTTTACAGGGTGCAATCTAAAAAATAAACACTTGACACGTATCCTTACTCCCTGACTACTGACAAAGCGGGAGAGAACTTGTGGCTCAATAGGTTAAAGCATCTGCTTAGCATGCAGACTGCCCAGGTTCGAATCCCAGAAGGGTGAGTCTGACTGAAGAGAGTTAAGAAACTCGAAATAGCTATATCAGAAATTCCCTTATTTCTTTGTCAACAATTTTAAACAACATATATATATTTGTGCTTGCTGGATGGCTCTGGGTTGAGCTGAAACAAGCAAAAGGAAAGAATGATTCTTTCCTCCCATATTTGGGTTTACAGGGTGCAATCTAAAAAATAAACACTTGACACGTATCCTTACTCCCTGACTACTGACAAAGCGGGAGAGAACTTGTGGCTCAATAGGTTAAAGCATCTGCTTAGCATGCAGACTGCCCAGGTTCGAATCCCAGAAGGGTGAGTCTGACTGAAGAGAGTTAAGAAACTCGAAATAGCTATATCAGAAATTCCCTTATTTCTTTGTCAACAATTTTAAACAACATATATATATTTGTGCTTGCTGGATGGCTCTGGGTTGAGCTGAAACAAGCAAAAGGAAAGAATGATTCTTTCCTCCCATATTTGGGTTTACAGGGTGCAATCTAAAAAATAAACACTTGACACGTATCCTTACTCCCTGACTACTGACAAAGCGGGAGAGAACTTGTGGCTCAATAGGTTAAAGCATCTGCTTAGCATGCAGACTGCCCAGGTTCGAATCCCAGAAGGGTGAGTCTGACTGAAGAGAGTTAAGAAACTCGAAATAGCTATATCAGAAATTCCCTTATTTCTTTGTCAACAATTTTAAACAACATATATATATTTGTGCTTGCTGGATGGCTCTGGGTTGAGCTGAAACAAGCAAAAGGAAAGAATGATTCTTTCCTCCCATATTTGGGTTTACAGGGTGCAATCTAAAAAATAAACACTTGACACGTATCCTTACTCCCTGACTACTGACAAAGCGGGAGAGAACTTGTGGCTCAATAGGTTAAAGCATCTGCTTAGCATGCAGACTGCCCAGGTTCGAATCCCAGAAGGGTGAGTCTGACTGAAGAGAGTTAAGAAACTCGAAATAGCTATATCAGAAATTCCCTTATTTCTTTGTCAACAATTTTAAACAACATATATATATTTGTGCTTGCTGGATGGCTCTGGGTTGAGCTGAAACAAGCAAAAGGAAAGAATGATTCTTTCCTCCCATATTTGGGTTTACAGGGTGCAATCTAAAAAATAAACACTTGACACGTATCCTTACTCCCTGACTACTGACAAAGCGGGAGAGAACTTGTGGCTCAATAGGTTAAAGCATCTGCTTAGCATGCAGACTGCCCAGGTTCGAATCCCAGAAGGGTGAGTCTGACTGAAGAGAGTTAAGAAACTCGAAATAGCTATATCAGAAATTCCCTTATTTCTTTGTCAACAATTTTAAACAACATATATATATTTGTGCTTGCTGGATGGCTCTGGGTTGAGCTGAAACAAGCAAAAGGAAAGAATGATTCTTTCCTCCCATATTTGGGTTTACAGGGTGCAATCTAAAAAATAAACACTTGACACGTATCCTTACTCCCTGACTACTGACAAAGCGGGAGAGAACTTGTGGCTCAATAGGTTAAAGCATCTGCTTAGCATGCAGACTGCCCAGGTTCGAATCCCAGAAGGGTGAGTCTGACTGAAGAGAGTTAAGAAACTCGAAATAGCTATATCAGAAATTCCCTTATTTCTTTGTCAACAATTTTAAACAACATATATATATTTGTGCTTGCTGGATGGCTCTGGGTTGAGCTGAAACAAGCAAAAGGAAAGAATGATTCTTTCCTCCCATATTTGGGTTTACAGGGTGCAATCTAAAAAATAAACACTTGACACGTATCCTTACTCCCTGACTACTGACAAAGCGGGAGAGAACTTGTGGCTCAATAGGTTAAAGCATCTGCTTAGCATGCAGACTGCCCAGGTTCGAATCCCAGAAGGGTGAGTCTGACTGAAGAGAGTTAAGAAACTCGAAATAGCTATATCAGAAATTCCCTTATTTCTTTGTCAACAATTTTAAACAACATATATATATTTGTGCTTGCTGGATGGCTCTGGGTTGAGCTGAAACAAGCAAAAGGAAAGAATGATTCTTTCCTCCCATATTTGGGTTTACAGGGTGCAATCTAAAAAATAAACACTTGACACGTATCCTTACTCCCTGACTACTGACAAAGCGGGAGAGAACTTGTGGCTCAATAGGTTAAAGCATCTGCTTAGCATGCAGACTGCCCAGGTTCGAATCCCAGAAGGGTGAGTCTGACTGAAGAGAGTTAAGAAACTCGAAATAGCTATATCAGAAATTCCCTTATTTCTTTGTCAACAATTTTAAACAACATATATATATTTGTGCTTGCTGGATGGCTCTGGGTTGAGCTGAAACAAGCAAAAGGAAAGAATGATTCTTTCCTCCCATATTTGGGTTTACAGGGTGCAATCTAAAAAATAAACACTTGACACGTATCCTTACTCCCTGACTACTGACAAAGCGGGAGAGAACTTGTGGCTCAATAGGTTAAAGCATCTGCTTAGCATGCAGACTGCCCAGGTTCGAATCCCAGAAGGGTGAGTCTGACTGAAGAGAGTTAAGAAACTCGAAATAGCTATATCAGAAATTCCCTTATTTCTTTGTCAACAATTTTAAACAACATATATATATTTGTGCTTGCTGGATGGCTCTGGGTTGAGCTGAAACAAGCAAAAGGAAAGAATGATTCTTTCCTCCCATATTTGGGTTTACAGGGTGCAATCTAAAAAATAAACACTTGACACGTATCCTTACTCCCTGACTACTGACAAAGCGGGAGAGAACTTGTGGCTCAATAGGTTAAAGCATCTGCTTAGCATGCAGACTGCCCAGGTTCGAATCCCAGAAGGGTGAGTCTGACTGAAGAGAGTTAAGAAACTCGAAATAGCTATATCAGAAATTCCCTTATTTCTTTGTCAACAATTTTAAACAACATATATATATTTGTGCTTGCTGGATGGCTCTGGGTTGAGCTGAAACAAGCAAAAGGAAAGAATGATTCTTTCCTCCCATATTTGGGTTTACAGGGTGCAATCTAAAAAATAAACACTTGACACGTATCCTTACTCCCTGACTACTGACAAAGCGGGAGAGAACTTGTGGCTCAATAGGTTAAAGCATCTGCTTAGCATGCAGACTGCCCAGGTTCGAATCCCAGAAGGGTGAGTCTGACTGAAGAGAGTTAAGAAACTCGAAATAGCTATATCAGAAATTCCCTTATTTCTTTGTCAACAATTTTAAACAACATATATATATTTGTGCTTGCTGGATGGCTCTGGGTTGAGCTGAAACAAGCAAAAGGAAAGAATGATTCTTTCCTCCCATATTTGGGTTTACAGGGTGCAATCTAAAAAATAAACACTTGACACGTATCCTTACTCCCTGACTACTGACAAAGCGGGAGAGAACTTGTGGCTCAATAGGTTAAAGCATCTGCTTAGCATGCAGACTGCCCAGGTTCGAATCCCAGAAGGGTGAGTCTGACTGAAGAGAGTTAAGAAACTCGAAATAGCTATATCAGAAATTCCCTTATTTCTTTGTCAACAATTTTAAACAACATATATATATTTGTGCTTGCTGGATGGCTCTGGGTTGAGCTGAAACAAGCAAAAGGAAAGAATGATTCTTTCCTCCCATATTTGGGTTTACAGGGTGCAATCTAAAAAATAAACACTTGACACGTATCCTTACTCCCTGACTACTGACAAAGCGGGAGAGAACTTGTGGCTCAATAGGTTAAAGCATCTGCTTAGCATGCAGACTGCCCAGGTTCGAATCCCAGAAGGGTGAGTCTGACTGAAGAGAGTTAAGAAACTCGAAATAGCTATATCAGAAATTCCCTTATTTCTTTGTCAACAATTTTAAACAACATATATATATTTGTGCTTGCTGGATGGCTCTGGGTTGAGCTGAAACAAGCAAAAGGAAAGAATGATTCTTTCCTCCCATATTTGGGTTTACAGGGTGCAATCTAAAAAATAAACACTTGACACGTATCCTTACTCCCTGACTACTGACAAAGCGGGAGAGAACTTGTGGCTCAATAGGTTAAAGCATCTGCTTAGCATGCAGACTGCCCAGGTTCGAATCCCAGAAGGGTGAGTCTGACTGAAGAGAGTTAAGAAACTCGAAATAGCTATATCAGAAATTCCCTTATTTCTTTGTCAACAATTTTAAACAACATATATATATTTGTGCTTGCTGGATGGCTCTGGGTTGAGCTGAAACAAGCAAAAGGAAAGAATGATTCTTTCCTCCCATATTTGGGTTTACAGGGTGCAATCTAAAAAATAAACACTTGACACGTATCCTTACTCCCTGACTACTGACAAAGCGGGAGAGAACTTGTGGCTCAATAGGTTAAAGCATCTGCTTAGCATGCAGACTGCCCAGGTTCGAATCCCAGAAGGGTGAGTCTGACTGAAGAGAGTTAAGAAACTCGAAATAGCTATATCAGAAATTCCCTTATTTCTTTGTCAACAATTTTAAACAACATATATATATTTGTGCTTGCTGGATGGCTCTGGGTTGAGCTGAAACAAGCAAAAGGAAAGAATGATTCTTTCCTCCCATATTTGGGTTTACAGGGTGCAATCTAAAAAATAAACACTTGACACGTATCCTTACTCCCTGACTACTGACAAAGCGGGAGAGAACTTGTGGCTCAATAGGTTAAAGCATCTGCTTAGCATGCAGACTGCCCAGGTTCGAATCCCAGAAGGGTGAGTCTGACTGAAGAGAGTTAAGAAACTCGAAATAGCTATATCAGAAATTCCCTTATTTCTTTGTCAACAATTTTAAACAACATATATATATTTGTGCTTGCTGGATGGCTCTGGGTTGAGCTGAAACAAGCAAAAGGAAAGAATGATTCTTTCCTCCCATATTTGGGTTTACAGGGTGCAATCTAAAAAATAAACACTTGACACGTATCCTTACTCCCTGACTACTGACAAAGCGGGAGAGAACTTGTGGCTCAATAGGTTAAAGCATCTGCTTAGCATGCAGACTGCCCAGGTTCGAATCCCAGAAGGGTGAGTCTGACTGAAGAGAGTTAAGAAACTCGAAATAGCTATATCAGAAATTCCCTTATTTCTTTGTCAACAATTTTAAACAACATATATATATTTGTGCTTGCTGGATGGCTCTGGGTTGAGCTGAAACAAGCAAAAGGAAAGAATGATTCTTTCCTCCCATATTTGGGTTTACAGGGTGCAATCTAAAAAATAAACACTTGACACGTATCCTTACTCCCTGACTACTGACAAAGCGGGAGAGAACTTGTGGCTCAATAGG